>JAESUZ010005219.1:0-548244 GCA_017311185.1 Proteles cristata cristata
CTGGGGGCAGGGCCCACTGCCTCCGCCCGTCTGGCTGCCGCGGACACGCGGGGACCCCGGGGCCCACACACCGAATGGCCAGGAAAGCTCGCAGGCCCGAACCCGCGGGGGCCCGGCAGGCAGGGCGACCGGACATCGGGGCCTCTCGGTCTGTGGTTCCTCGTCTGGCTGCCCAGGAGGGACCACCCTCTGTTTGGAAGATTTACCAACTACAGACCTGTGCATACGGGTGGACAGGCCGCCCTCACACTTTCCCTGCGCCTTTTAGAATAGGCTTCACGCCCCTGTTTCAACCTGCAGCCTCTCGAGATGCAGAGAAGCCGTCAACGTATCTCAGAGTCCAGTTAGGAAGACTACTTGCTCTGTAGCCCTCTTTTTGTTAAAATTCACTCGAGAGAAACATCATCTGGAAATGACTTTTGGAAATGCAGTCTCTGCATCGCTTTTTGGATTCAGGTCCATGTTTGTTTCCAGAGCTAAAGAGAAGGAGAGAGGACATGGGGTGGGGGTGGGGGGTCCCCAGAACCATTGTCTGTATGTGTGTGGTTTTTCAGCATCCTGCATATAGTATATATAGGGATTAAACTTAAGTCCTTATTTGAAATATGTAGCTTTTCAGGACTCCTGGGTGGCTCAGTCGGTTGGGCATTCCACTTCAGCTCAGGTCATGATCTCCCAGTTCCTGGGTTCAAGCCTCACGTCCACCTCTGTGCTGACAGCTCTGAGCCTGGAGCCTGCTTGGGATTCTGTGTCTCCCTCTATCTCTGACCCTTCCTCTCTCTCTCTTTCAAAAATAAATAAAACATTTTTTAAAATATATAAAAAATATATAGCTTTTCTACATGTTTAGGTGTGCTCATCATATATTAAATATGATATAGAAAAATAGGGTTAATATTTCAGTATTTTTTTTTAATTTTTTTTTTTTTTATTCTAGGAGAGACAGAGACAGTGTGAGCAGGGGAGGGTCAGAGAGAGAGGGAGACACAGACTCCGAAATGGGCTCTAGGCTCTGAGCTGGCAGTCAGCACAGAGCCCGACGCGGGGCTCGAACCCACGAACCGCGAGATCATGACCCAAGCGAAAGTCGGACGCTTAACCGACTAAGCCACCCAGGCGCCCCGATATTTCAGTATTCTTAGATTGTCTTTGTAATAGAAAGTGAATCACTGAGAAATAAATTATGTATACATTTCACTGAGTGGATGGAGGAGAGTGAGAGAGAATTATGCACATTTGCTGTAATGTTGCTGTGAATGTGGTGTATATAACGGAAAAGGGTGTGCTCTAATTTCATATAACAAATGAGGTCATGAGGGTGGCGGCCATCAACATTGCAGCCCTCAGACTGGGCAGTCCCCAGGACCTGTTTAGTGGTTCCAGAGAATTCTCCGGCTAAAGATCCGTGCGGCCTCTGTCAGGCAGTGTTGACAGTCTCCTCCAAAGTGGTAGTTCCACTGCGCTTCCTGTTTCTCTGCTTCTGTCTCTCAGCGGTTCCTCAAGGGCTTTGATAATCAGGGCAGAGGCAGAAGGTGCCACTTCCATCTGGACCTGTCCCATTGATGAATGGCCAGTTTGACCTTTCCCCTCAGACGCTTCCAGTCATTCGGTGCCTTGGTGATGTCATCACCAACACTTTTTGGAGATGGACCCAGGGGGCCGATCTTAGGAGCCGGGGCAGATGTGGCACCCACTTCGCCACCAGTGCACCTTGGGCACGTGACTTTGATCTCACTGGGGTTGACGTAGGCAGCACCGGAGAGGGGGCTCGTGTCAAATGAGCCGGGATCCAGGAAGACTGGAGAGAACTGCACCGTGGCCTCGTGTGAGCCACAAGCCAAAAGGCCCATACGCGTGCCCTTCGGCAGGCCTTTGTGGAGGGTGAAACCAAGGTTCTCGTTTGGAAACACCTTCCGGTTTTAGATGTCTTGAGGCGATGACACGTGATGTAGAGCTAGTGAAGTGACATGTTCTAAATATCTTTCTGTTTAATTTTATGTAGAATTGGAGAAATATTTTATAGATGGAATTGTTAAACCACCTTTTTTTCAAATGATTATTTATTTGTTGGGGGGAGGGGGGAGGGCAGAGAGAAAGAGAGAGAGGGAGACAGAATCCAAAGCAGGCTCAGACCTGTCAGTGCAGAGCCCGACACGGGACTCAAACTCCCAAACCATGAGATCCTGACCTGAGCAGAAGTCGGACACTCAACAGACCCAGGCGCCCCAAACCACCTTTGAGAAGTACGCATTCGGTACATATTCATTGGTTTGCAAGTGAGAGAAAAGGCAGCTCAAGGTTAGGGCTCTACAGATGAGGTTTTTGTGAGATTACAGCTACAGTACAATCTATGTCAATCAGCACTTTATATAATTATATAGGTACATTGTTAAGCAATTAAATGGAAAACATGCTTTCTTGCTAATACTCTAGTAGTATTGGTCAAATAACGATCAGTCTTAGGAGCACTCAGTTATATATACTGTGCTTTATTGCTTAGTGGTTTATCTTATACTGATTATTAAGAGAAAAGGGGCTCTTCTAATTGAAAGATTAATGCAGGCCTGATGTTCTTTCCCTCTTTTAAGATGAAACATTTTTCTCCTTACCAAAGACTAGATTGCCTTGCATTATTGACTGAGTTGGCAATGTTTACTCATATTGATAAAAATACTAATGCTTTCAGACTCTGACACAGGACATTATTTATGATATATGAAAAAGTAAGATACAAAACCACGGGTATGGTCCTCAGTCATATATAAAGTGTATATGCCTGGGTACTGCGCTCTGATTTTGTGATTATAAGTGAATCTGGTCTGTTACCTAATTATTTAAAAAAAATTTTTTTTTTAATGTTTTGTTTATTTCTCACGAAGAGAGAGCATGAGCAGGGGAGGGTCAGAGAGAGAGGGAGACACAGAATCTGAAACAGGCTCCAGGCTCTGAGCTGTCAGCACAGAGCCCGATGCGGGGCTCGAAGCCACCAACCGTGAGATCACGGTCACGGTCACGTCACGAAGTTGGACGCTTAACCGACCGAGCCACCCAGGAGCCTCCTGAATTATTTTTTAGTTCTCTGTGATGAGCATATGTTATTTTCAAATTTGAAGAGAAAATCACATAGAAAAGCATTGAAGGAAAGTGGAAGGAAGCACCAAAACAGTCGGCAACGGGGGAGGAGAGAGTGGGGTGGTAGTAAAGGGATCGTTGTGTTTTGCTTTGTATGTTATGTGCTACATGAATTTTTCAATCATCATAGGAATCGGCTCAGTGAAATTCCTATGGGATCAAAATAAATACAAAGGTTTTTTGTTTTTGTTAGCAAAAATCAGACACTCAGATCAATGGAACAGAATAGAGAACTCAGAAATGGACCTAACAATGTAGGGTCAACTAACCTTTGACAAAGCAGGAAAGAATATCCAATGGAATAAAGACAGTCGCTTCAGCAAGTGGGGCTGGAAAAACTAGACACTGACATGCAGTAAAATGAACCTGCATGTTCATTCTTGCACCATACACAAAAATAAGATGGATGAGAGACCTAAACGTAAGACAGGAAGCCATCAAAATCCTTAAGGAGGAAGCAGGCAAAAACCTCTCTGACCTTGGCCGCAGCAACTTCTCACTCAACCTGCCTTTGGAGGCAAGGAAACCAAAGCAAAAATGAACTATTGGGACCTCATCAAAACAAAAAGCTTCTGCACAGAGAAGGAAACAATTAGCAAAACTAAAAGGCAACCAACGGAATGGGAGAAGATATTTGCAAAGGACATATCAGATAAAGGGTTAGTATCCAAAATCTATAAAGAACTTATCAAACTCAACACCTGAAAAACAAATAATCCAGTAAAGAAATGGGCAAAAGACATGAATAGACACATCTCCAAAGAAGATATCCAGATGGCCAAAATGCTGAACATCGCTCATCATCAGGGAAATACAGATCAAAACCACAATGAGATACCACCTCACGCCTGCCAGAATGGCTAACATTAACAACTCGGACAACAGCAGATGTTGGCAAGGATGTGGAGAAAGAGGGTCTCTTTTGCACTGCTAGTGGGAATGCAAACTGGTGCAGCCACTCTGGAAAACAGTATGGAGATTCCTCAAAAAATTAAAAATAGAACTACCCTACAACCCAGCAATTGCACTACTAGGTACTAATCCAAGGGATACAGGTGTGCTGTTTCTAAGGGGCACACGCACCCGAATGTTTATAGCAGCGCTATCAACAATAGCCACAGTATGGAGCGAGCCCAAATGTCCATCGATGGATGAGTGGATAAAGACGATGTGGTGTGTACATACAATGGAATAGTACTCAGCAATCAAAAAGAACGAAATCTTGCCATTTGCAACTATGTGGATGGTACTAGATGGTATTAAGCTAACCGAAATTAGAGAAAAACAAATTATCATATGACTTCACTCATGTGAGGACTTGAAGATACAAAACAGATGAACAGAAGGGAAGGAAAGCAAAACTAATATAAAAACAGTGAATGGAGCAAAAACATGAGACTCTTAAATATGGAGAACAAACAGAGGGTTATTGAAGGGATTATGGGAGGGGGGATGGGCTAAATGGGTGAGGGGCATTAAGGACTCTACTCCTGAAATCATTATTGCACTATATGACTAACTTGGATGTAAATTTTAAAAATAAAGAAAAGAAAAGTTAAGGGGACTACAGAAGTGGCTACTTGTAACTAAATGTGAAAATAAACATACTTCTGGAATCCATAGTATAGAATAAGCTAATAGAAGATCCTGTAAACAACTTGATTGAATCAGTGTGAGATATAATGTGATGTTGAATGTTTTCCTAAAAGCTGGTTTGACAGAAAAAACAGTACACCACAGAATTTTTCCTTATCTACTGGAAATAAATTACAATCTCAATTCTTATAATAAAAGCCTTGCATTAAAAAAATAAAAAGTACAGGGGCGCCTGGGTGGCTTAGTCGGTTAAGCGTCCGACTTTCGCTTAGGTCATGATCTCGCGGTTCGTGGGTTCGAGCCCCGCATCGGGCTCTGTGCTGACTGCCAGCTCAGAGCCTGGAGTCTGTTTCAGTCTGTGAATCCCTCTCTCTCTGACCCTACCCTGCTCACGCTGTCTCTCTCTCTCTCTCCTAGAAATAAATAAAAACATTTAAAAAAAATAATAATAAAAAATAAAAATAAATAAAAAGTACAAAGTAACATCTGCTTGGAAATTTCAACAAACATTAGTTGTCAGCATAAAAAGAGTACAATCAACAAAAACATCCTCGACTATGGAGATAATCAGACTTGTGTGTCACGAAGCTTTTGGGATTTGCACTGACACCACAAATGATTCTCTTGATTTCAATTAGGGATAATGTATCGAACATAGTATAAGAGTAATTTAGAATTGTAGCTAGAAATAACATCGATGTGCAGTAATACATATGGTCTTAATTGTGTTGCTCATATAGATCACTCAGTGGGCAAATTATTCATGTTCAAGTTAAGGTATAAGGAAGGAACAGAAATGGATGGAACAAAAAGTCTTCTATTTTTAACAACACCCTTTTAAAAGAAAAACAAAGGGCAGCAAATAATAATGATATGAGGAGTCATTGTTTTGAAGTTTCTGGCTTCTGGAATGAGAAAATGTGAGTTTCCATAATAGAAAAGGTTAATGAGAAAAGATGCTTTGGGGTAAGTAGTTTGGTTTTGAACATTTTTTTTTAATGTTTATTTTGAGAGAGAGAGAGAGCATGCATGTGAGCCGGGGAGGGTCAGAGAGAGAGGAGAATCCCAAGCAGAATCCCAATCTGCACTGACAGTGTAGACAGAGCCCAATGCCAGGCTCGATCTCTGAACCGTGAGATCATGACCTGAGCCGAATCAAGAGTTGGACACTTAACCAGCTGAGCCACTCAGACACCCCTGGTTCTGAACATTTTAACTTTGAGATAACATCTAGATTCAGATGTGAAATAATGGCATGCTTCAATCTGGAGCTTATAAGAGATACCTAGATAGGAAATGCAAACTTTGTGCATCAGATCTATAGGTAGGAAATGATCACAGTAATGGTAAGTCTGTAGATAAATTTGTAAAATTTTATTCTATTATCTTAATTTCTCTAAAAGATGTACTTGTTTAGGGGCACCTGGGTGGCTCAGTCGGTTGAGCATCCAACTCTGTTTTGGTTCGGGTCATGATCTCGGAGTTCGTGAGTTCAAGCCCCACATGGGGCTCTGTGCTGAAGGTGCAGAGCCTGCTGGGGAGTGTCTCCTTCTCTCTCTGCCCATGCGCCGCTTGTACTCTCTCTCTCTTTCAAAATAAGCTAAACTTAAACATTTCTAAGATGTGCTTGTTTAAAACAAATTATAATGCTATAATTGTGACATTTGTAAATATTAACAGCACAAAAGATGGGGTGGTAAATGAAACTATACAATTGTAATGAAAATAGTATAATATTAACTCTAAGTAGACTGATAAATTAAAGAGGTATTTCATAATTCCCAGAAAAAATACTGCAGAGAGGCAGAGTCAAAAAGTGAACAAAGGAGCCGAAATGGAGTAACAAGAAATGTTAGCCCAAAAGAAGTCAAGAGGGGAAGTGAGACACAGAAAAGCAAATGAGACTAATTGAAAACAAATAGCAAAATGGCAGACCTTTATCGTAACTTAAATGCAAATATACTAAATACTACAAAGACAGTAATTGTCAAATGGGATTTTTTTTTAAAAAATGCAAGACCCTATTCTATGACTATTTGCTCTCTCTAAGAAATGTATTTTAAACACAAAAGTAACTTGAAAGTAAAAGGATGAACATATATATACCATGCAAACATTAGTCATCGGATAAAATATACTTTCATAATGGTAAAAGATCAAGGCTTTAGGAAATTTGCTAGCAAATTTTTGTGTGCTTAATTACACAGCTTCAAATACATGAAGTGAAAACAGCTAAAGAGAGAAACAGACAAACCTGGAGTCGTAGTTAGGATATTCTAAACCCCTTTCTTATAACTGATAAAATGGCTATACCAAAAGTCAGAATAAAAGTAAGAATATAACTTGAGTGACACTATTGCCCACCTTGACATAAGGGACATTTACAGAACACCTCACCCATCAACCTTAGAATGCACAATCTTCATTAACTCGTGGGATGTTCATTAAGACACGGAGAGCCATAAAAAATTTTCAGTAAATTTTAAGAGGCTGAAATCGTTTTCAATGTCTTATTACTGTGACAGAATAAAATGAATGGCAAGAAAACATCTAGAAAAGCTTAAACTATTGGAAATTAAAAGACACATGGATTAAGTAAAGGATCTGCGATTACCTTTCTTACACATTTATATAGATACTAGCAGAAACCCCAGTCACCTGGTCAGAGGTCACCCTAATTCACACAAGAATGGCCAGAGTCACGTCACAGGATTATTAGTCTCCCATAGCTGACAGTGGGCAGAAAATGCGGCTCAGATTGTGTGAACTTACATATGTGGTAGGAGGATTGTACTGTCAGGAGTCCTGAAAATATGAATTCTACCACTTAGAGAATTTCTGGCCAGTGACAGGAGGAAGGATCCTGGGTCCTTACCCTTTGAAATGTAACTATATTTCCCTGGAGGGGAGACTAAAAGGAAGATAATGTTCAAAATCCACTCCTGAGGTCCGGGTTCTTCATTCCGTCACCCTTTCCATTAGCCTAGGTCTCTGTTCTGGGATGGAACCATTTGGCTCCCAAAGAGATAATTCTCTTATCTTTTGGATTTATTACCTTTTGGATGGTAACAATTAGTTCTACCTTTCAGGGACAAATGCCTGAGATGTGATATTTGAAAATCTATTATTTCTGGGGAAGTTTAAAGAAAGCATCTTAAAATCAATTTTATAGCTCAGGAGGTTAAGACTTTGCAGGAACACTGAAAAATTCAGGAAGGATTTGTCTTTTCATAGCACATAAATCTATCAATGGGTCAGGGCACATGGGTGGCTCAGTTGGTTAAGCGTCCAACTCTTGATTTCAGCTCGGGTCATGATCTCACGGTTCATGGGATCTAGGCCTGCATTGGGCTCCAAACTGATAATGCAGAGACAGGGATTCTCCCCACGCCCCTCTCTGCCCCTCCCCCACTTGTGCTCTCTTGCTCTCTCAAACATAAACATTTTTAAAAATCTATCCAGGGCGCCTGGGTGGCTCAGTCAGTTAAGCGTCCGACTTCAGGTCAGGTCATGATCTCACAGTTCATGGGTTTGAGCCCCACATCGGGCTCTGTGCTGACAGCTCAGAGTCTGGAGC
This sequence comes from Proteles cristata cristata, assembly GCA_017311185.1. Taxonomy (NCBI): domain Eukaryota; kingdom Metazoa; phylum Chordata; class Mammalia; order Carnivora; family Hyaenidae; genus Proteles; species Proteles cristata. The sequence continues at coordinate 8,306 of JAESUZ010005219.1, forward strand.
CTGTTTCCAATTCTGTGTCTCCCTCTCTCTCTGCCCCTCTCCTGTTCATGCTCTCTCTCTCTCTCTCTCTCTCTCTCTCTCTCAGAAATAAATAAAACATAAAAACATTTTTTAAATAAATAAAAAATTTAAAATAATCTATCAATAGGTCAAAAAATCAGGAAGGAAATTAGAAAATATTTGGAACTGAATGATAATGAAAATACAAAATTTCCAAACCTGTCTTATCTAGCTAATGCAGTGCATACAAGGAAATTTACAGATTTAAATGGCTATATTTTCAAGAGCTTTCAAAATCAATCTATATTAAAAGGCCAAAAGAAAAAAAGTAAATGAAAATCAAATGAAAAGGTAAAAATAAGACCAGAGAATAACGATGTAGAATATGAAAAATAGCACAAAAATTAATCGAACCAAAAGTTCTCTGGAAGCATTACTAAAGTTGATCAGTTGATGTCAGATCCTACTTGACGTCAAGAGAATAGAAAGGGGACGGGGCGCCTGGGTGGCTTAGTCGGTTAAGCGTCCGACTTTCGCTTGGGTCATGATCTCGCGGTTCGTGGGTTCGAGCCCCGCGTCGGGCTCTGTGCTGACTGCCAGCTCAGCCTGGAGCCTGTTTCAGTCTGTGACTCCCTCTCTCTGACCCTCCCCTGTTCACGCTGTCTCTCTCTCTCTCTCTCCTAGAAATAAATAAAACATTAAAAAAAAAAAGAGAATAGAAAGGGAATATTACAAACATCATGCCAATGAATTTGATAACCTAGATAAAACATCCCCATCCCCAGTTCTAGAACAAGATGGAACAATCCCCCCTCCATGACTCCCACTAAGTACAACTAAAATTTCTGGGTATTGCATGAAAAGCAAGCACGTTGCCGCACTGACTGGGTGGAGCCTGCTTGGGATGCTCTCTCTCCCTCTCTCTCAGCCCCTCCCCAATTCATGCATGCACTCTCTCTCTCAAAATACATAAACTTAAAAAAAAAAAAGAATTAGAGTCAACTAATACAATCAAACATATTACCTGACTAATGGAGAAAAACCAAATGATTGTCTCAGTGGCTGCAGGAAAGCATTTTACAAAATTCTGTGTTATTAATGGTACAGACGCTCGGGAAGCCATGACTACAAGGGAACAAGGCAAGTGCCCACGCCCGCCCCTTCTAGTCACTGCAATACTGGAGGCTCCTACGTCCTTCTGGAGGCCCTGTGCCATTTGGTAAGGCAAGAAGAAAAATGAAAAACATAAAGAAGAGAAAATAAGTAAAATTCTCCCTATTTGTGGATGACAAGTCCTTAGAATATTCCAAGGAGTCAGTAACAATGGGAAAAAAAATGCTTTCATAGGATTAGCAAGGGCTCAGGATACAAGGTCAATATAAAAAATCAACCGTGTTCCTGTACACTAGTATCAAAGGCATAATAGAGCGGTAATAAAGGAAATGAAGGTTTTCTACACTGAAAACTGCTATGAAAGGATTAAATACATGGAGAGAGAACACACTGGTGGAATGGAAGAGTCAACGTTTTCAAGCTGTCACTTCTCTCAGATGTACTTATGGATTCAATACAATGCCACTTGTGATCACAGCAGGCTTTTTTGCTTTTTAAGACACTGAATAGCTGATTCTAAAATGAATACGGAGGGGCGCCTGGCTGGCTTAGTCGGTTGGGCGTCCGACTTTCACTTAGGTCATAATCTCGCAGTTCGTGGGTTCGAGCCCCGCGTCGGGCTCTGTGCTGACTGCCAGCTCGGAGCCTGGAGCCTGTTTCAGCCTGTGACTCCCTCTCTCTCTGGCGCTCCTCTGCTCACGCTGTCTCTCTCTCTCCTAGAAATAAATACAACATTTAAAAATTTTTTAAAAAAAATAAATAAAATGAATATGGAAACACAAAGGACCTAGAGGAACCAAAACAACTTTGAAAAAGAACAAAGCTGCAGACATTTTACTTCAAAATTTGCCCTGAAGCAAAAATAATTGAGACATTGTGACATAGGGACAGCCACAAAACAAATGGATGGAACAGAACAGAGTCCAGAAATACACCTACACTCATATAGTCAATTTATGACGAGGGGCGGGGAGAGTATTTTTGAACAAACAATACTGAACCAACAGAGTGAACAAAACAGAAGTGAACTTTGACTCCTATCTGATACCACATACAAAGGAATAGGAGAAATAGACCATTAAGTTAAATATTCAAGGTAAAACTAAAGCATTTAGAGGAAAAAATACAAGAAAATCTTCATTATTTGGGCACAAGTAAAGATTTCTTAGAGTACAAGAGGTGCTTGGCTGGCTCAGTCGGTAGAACATTTGATTCTTGATCTCGGGATCATGAGTTCAAGCCCCACATTGGGTGTAGAGCTTACTGAAAGAAAGAAGGAAAGAAGGAAAGGAAGGAAGGAAGGAAGGAAGGAAGGAAGGAAGGAAGGAAGGAAGGAAGGAAGGAAGACGCAAAGCAATAAGCAAAAAAAATTGATAAATTAGACTTTGTCAAAATTGACAAATTCTAACCACATTGGCTGTAGAGCTTACTAAGAAAGAAAGAAAGAAAGAAAGAAAGAAAGAAAGAAAGAAAGAAGACACAAAGCAATAAGCAAAAAAATTTTTTTTGATAAATTAGACTTTGTCAAAATTGAAAAATTCTAACCAAAACTCTTAAGAAAATGAATTTAGACAAGGCTCGGACCATGAGGAAGTACTCACAAAACATTTTTGAGAAAGGACTTGTATCGAGACACAGCTGCAACTCAGTAATAAAGATGTTGGGGCGCCTGGGTGGCTGAGTCGGTTAGGCAGCCGACCTCAGCTCAGGTCATGACCTCATGGTTCATAAGTTCAAGCCCCACGTCGGGCTCTGTGCTGACCACTTGGAGCCTGGAACCTGCTTCGGATTCTGTGTGTGGTCTCTCTCTCTCTGCTTCTTCCCTGCTCACCCTCTGTCTCTCTCAAAAATAAGTAAATGTTAAAAATATCTTAAAAAATAAAAATAAAAAATAAAAATGTAAACATAGCAAGAGAATAGGTATTTCAGAAAAGAAGCTACATAGATAGCCAAGATGTATGTTAAAACACGCTGAACATTATTAGTCATCAGAGAAGTACAAATTAAAAACACTCTCATACATTGCTCGTAGGAATGTAAACTGCTTTTAAATCACTTTGGGAAATATTTGACCATTTTTAAAAACAACTTTGTGAAGGTGTGAAGGAATAATTAACGTAAATAAAATGTGCATTTTGATAAGACTTTACACACATACAGCCATGAAATCATCAACACAATCAAAATAATAAAACCATTCATCACCCCAAAAGTTCCTTATGCCAGTCAGCACCCCCTCCCGCCTGCCCCTCCCTGCCTACACATCTCTAAACCCACGCAACTGCTGATCATCACTCTGGCCTGACTTGCATTTGCTAGAATTTCATATAAATGGAATGTACTTTATGGGGTCATCTGTCTTTCCTCACTCAGCATGATTATTTCGAGATTCACTCAAATCTGATTCTGTGTTTATCAGATCATTCATTTGTGTGCACTTGTACAAGGATACACAACAAATGTTTTTATCCGTTCACTGGATGAAAGTAATTGACTTGTTTCTAGTTTTTTGTTAAAACAAGAGTTGATACAGGTCTTTCTCTGGATACATGCTTTCATTAGTCTTAAGTGCTCAGTAGTAGAGTGGCTGAGTCATGCAACTATTGTCGCATTGTTTAACTTTAAAGGAATGTCCAAACTGTTTCCAAAGTGGCCGCACCGTTTTACATTCTTTTCAGTATATAAGTGTTCTAGGTGCTCCGTCCCCTTGATGGCCCTGGTATTGTCAGTGTTTTACACTTTATACATTCTAATGGATACGCAGTGGTGTCTCATGGTGGTTTTAATTTGCATTTCCGTAATGACTAATAATACTGAGCATTTACTCATGTGGGTTTTTTTTTTTTTGCGATCCATTTATTATCTTTGATGAAGCATTTGTCCAAATATTTTGTCCATTCAAAAACTTATTGGGGCGCCTGGGTGGCTTAGTCGGTTCAGCGTCCGACTTTCGCTTAGGTCATGATCTCACGGTTTGTGGGTTCGAGCCCCACGTCGGGCTTTGTGCTGACTGCCAGCTCAGAGCCTGGAGCCTATTTCAGAGTCTGTGTCTCCCTCTCTCTCTGACCCTCCCCTGCTCATGCTGTCTCTCTCTCTCTCCTAGAAATAAATAAAAATATTTTTAAAAAAAACTTATTTTCCTGTTACTGAATTTTAAGAATGATATACACATTCTGGATATGAGTCCTTTATCAGGTATTTTTCTTCCAGACTTTGGCTTTTCTTTTCATTCTCTTACTAGACTGTCTTTCAAAGAACAGAATTTCTTAATTTTGATGAATTCTAATTTATCAGATTGGGGTTTTATAAAGCATGATCTTCATACACTTTTAAGAAATCTTTGCCTAACCCAAGGTCACAAAGAGTTTCCCCTTATGTTTTCTATGCAAAGTTTTAGACAAGTTTCATAGGTTTTATATTTAGTCAATGATCCATTTTGAAGTAATTTTTGTATACTGCATTAGACACAGACTGAGGGTCATCTTTTACATGTGAATACTCATTAGGAAAGATTATCCTTTCTTCATTGCGTTTCCTGTATCTGTTAAAAATAAACTATATACCTCACCAAACTCCACGCCCAAAAAGCAAACAACCCAGTGAAGAAATGGGCAGAAGATATGAACAGACACTTCTCCAAAGAGGACATCCAGATGGCCAACAGACACATGAAACGATGCTCAGCATCCCTCCTCATCAGGGAAATACAAATCAAAACGACACTGAGATACCACCTCACGCCAGTCAGAGTGGCTAAAATGAGCCAATCAGAGAACTCTAGATGCTGGCGAGGATGTGGAGAAACGGGCACCCTCCTACACTGTTGGTGGGAATGTAAACTGGTGCAGTCCCTCTGGAAAACAGTGTGGAGGTTCCTCAGGAAACTAACAATAGAACTCCCTATGACCCAGCAATAGCACTGCTAGGAATTTACCCAAGGGATACAGAAATGTTGATGCATAGGAGCACATGTACCCCAATGTTCATAGCAGCACTCTCCACAATAGCTAAAACATGGAAAGAGCCTAAGTGTCCATCAACAGATGAATGGATCAAGAAGATGTGGTTTATCTATACCATGGAATACTACATGGCAATGAGAAACAATGAAATCTGGCCTGTGTAGCAACATGGATGGACCTTGAGGGTGTTATGCTGAGCGAAATAAGTCAGGCAGAGAAGGACAAATATCATATGTGTGCACGTATAGGAGGATTAGGAGGAACTTAACAGAGGACCAAGGGGGAGAAGGAGGGCGGAAATGGTGGGGAAAAGGGAGAGAGGCAAACCATGAGAGACTCTTGAATGCTGACAAAAACTGAGGACTGGTGGATGTGGGGGGGAGGAGAGGTGGGCATGGAGGAGGACACCCCATGGAGAGGTGGGGATGAGCACTGGGTGTTATGTGGAAACTAATTTGACAATAAACTATTTGTAAAAAAATAAATAAATAAATAAATAAATAAACTATATACGTATGTTTATGGACTTTCCATTTTATTTATCTATTTGTCTATCTTTATGTCAATACCACACTCTCTTAATTACTGAAGCTTTATATTAAGTCTTGAAATCAGGTAGTAATAAGTCCTCCAACTTTATTTCAAAATTGTTTTTGCTATTCTAGGTCCTTTGAAACTATAGATTAGCTTTGGTAAAATTGGCATAGTTACCTTATTGACTCTTCTGATTAATGTGCATAGAATCTCTCTCCATTTCTTTAGAATGTCTTTGATTTTCCTCAAACACTTTACAGTTTTCACTGTACTGGTATTGTACAATTTTTTCAGACTTTTTCTAATTATTTCATATTTTTTTTAAAAAAATGTTTATTTTTGAGAGAGAAAGAGAAAGCAGTGGAAGGGCAGAGAGAGAGGGAGACACAGAATCCAAAGCAGGTTTCAGGCTCTGAGCTGTCAGCACAGAGCCCGAAGCAGGGCTCAAACTCACAAACTGCGAGATCATGACCTGAGCCGAAGTCGGATGCTTAACCGACTGAGCCACCCAGGCGCCCCAAAATTAAAATTTTTTTTAAATTACCCTAATTAAATTAGAAATACCCTCCACAAAGGGATCCAATGCAGAAAATTAGGAGTAATACAAATGTTCACAAACTTCTGTTAATTGTCTTAACCGCTTTCCACCTCCGCCATCCAAATTCAGTGCTTAGTTGGATTATTTTAATAGCTACCAGGTCTATTCCTAGTCGTGGCTTCCATTAACTCATTCTCCACAATGCTCTCCGTTATTTAACTAAAGATTTTTGATGGCTCCCCATTACCTACAGGATAAAAGCCAAACTTCTTACAAGTGCCAGACAGGAACTTCGTGATTTGGTCCTGCTTCCATGTTGCCTCATTGTCTCTCACTTCTCTCCCCCACTCGCGAGTACTGGCCACTGCGTGAAGAATTATTAGACTACTACTTCTGCCTTTAACCCCTGCCACGAACTTGGCAGGCAAGTTAAGAATCTGTTCGAAGATCATCTCAAGTTTTCCCTGACTATTCAGACAAGGTTGATAGATGGCCCTTTCACCTGGACTCTTACTACACCTTAATCCACCAAGTCCATCATGCGCCGTATGACTTATGCTGTGCATTTTATCCACTGAGACAGGTTCATGACCGATAGCACCAGGATGAGTTATGGTAAACTTCCAATAAATATTTGCAAGGTGAACAACTGGATGAACCGGACCCTAGGGGCTGCATTACAGATGTGATCCGGTGACTGATAAGAACGCACTAGTTTGCACAGACTTTATTACACTTGTATCACTATCAGCTGGGTGGCAATGAGCTTTGTTAAAAGAGTAACTCTATGTTTATGGTGTTAACAGTTGTAGAGTTTCAAGGAAAAAAAAAATCAAACATTGCTTTGGCCAAGAAGGGATTAAAGCAAAGCTATAATCTTGTATTTACAGCAGCTAGCGTACTATATTAAAATGAATATGATCTTTAGATAAACCTAGTCCTGAATTCTACTTTTACCGTTTGTTAACTTTGTGAAACATGAGAACGTCACTGCCATTTCTGAGCTTTAGTTTCTAACCTGTATAGTGGGGATAACTATTTCACAAGATTGTTTTAAAACTTAAATGATCTAGGGGCACCTGGGTGGTTCAATCGGTTAAGCGTCCAACTTTGGCTCAGGTCATGATCTCACAGTTCACTGGTTCGAGCCCCGTGTCAGGCTCTGTGCTGACAGCTCAGAGCCTGTAGCCTGCTTCCGATTCTGTGTCTCCCTCTCTCTCTGACCCTCCCCTGTTCATGCTGCCTCTCTCTCAGAAATAAATAAAAAACATTAAAAAAAAACTTAAATTATCTAACTATACATAAAAATCTCTCTTCTCATGAACTGCCTTCTATTTCTTCAGACCCAAGATTCTAGCATCTCTTTCCTTCTCTGAGATTCAAGTTATCCATTCCTTTTTCAAACTCCAAAGTTTCTGAATTACAGAGATGGAAGCAATGGTTTGTTGTTGTTACTGTTTTGTTTGTTTGAGTAAGAATGTCTGCGAGAGGGAGAGGGGCAGAGAGAGAAAATTCCAGGCAGGCTGTGTGCTGTCAGCACAAAGCCTGATGTGGGGGTCAATCTCAGGAACCATGAGATCATGACCTGAGCTGAAATCAAGAGTCAGACGCTTAACCACCAGGCGTAATGTTTAGTTATGGTTTTAAGGTCCCCTAAGCCCCCTTTATTCATCTTTCTCCTCAACAACATCAGCCGCCACCATTTCCGGATATGAAATGGTCAGAGATACCAAATTGCTCATATGAACCAGAGACATTTTTGTGAGCTATAAAAAGCATTAAGCACTTATACATCAAAAATATGTATCAAAAACAGAGTTCAGTCTGGCTAAACATTAAACTGTCAGGTGGCACATATTTTTCAGGTGCAATGAATCAAAAAAAAAAACAAAAGCCGAAAAAAACTCTGCACTGCAGCCTACACATCCCAATGGAAGATATTTAAACGTGAACCATGAATCATTTATTAATGAAGAAAACATTCAACACTGGCAAATGAGATTTGCATTCTCATACACTGGTCTTGCTGTTTGACTATCTTTCTGGAAGCCACTGGCAATGTGCATTATAGCCTTTAAATGTTGGTTTTTAACTCAAGATTTTATTTATCCGTACAGATTCAATACATGTTCAAAAAGTACATACATACAAAAAGACTACCAGAAAAATATATATAAAAGATGGTTATTTCATCTCTGGTTAATGGGACTGAATTCTTTGTCTTCTGTTTTGAAAATGCTGTCAACTATAAACATAGCAGTTAAGATTTCTAGATTATACAGAAATTAAATCCAAGTCACACTCATTACGGGAATGGATTCTGGACGAGTTTCTTAAATGTTTTCTCACATGTAAAATACATAAGGTATACAAGAGTCAAGCCCTTTGTATTACAGGATTCCTAGATTTGGTAATACACGGAAAGGATTTATACAGTACACTACAGTGCTATATACTGAAAAAGGGAATCTGAAAAAACAAACATCTTCAACTGGTGGCCTGTACAGTATGTCAATTATATCCCAGAAATAGGTTGTTAAAATACAGCTTCATGTAGCCTTTCTGATGAATACTTTTATCTAAAAGTCTACTTTTAGGGGCGCCTGAGTGGCTCAGTCGGTTAAGTGACCAACTTCGGCTCAGGTCACCATCTTGCAGTTCGTTGGTTCAAGCCCGAGCCTGGAGCCTGTGTCTCCCCGTCGCTCTGCCCCTCCCCCGCTCTTGCTCTGTCCCTCAAAAATAAACATCAAAAAAAAAACCTTAAATGTCTTTTAGCAGCATCCAAGAAGAAAATGCTATTTTCAATTGAAAAAGCTCTTTTTTCATTTATGTTTAGAGATGATTCTTTCCACAGAAGGTAAGCAAAGTAATTTGCATTTTATAAAGTATCTCCTACTGAGGCACAGATTCCAAACCATAGTTTGTACGGGTTTTTTTTGAAGCTTCCATCCAAAATACGTTTTATTTCCTCTGTGACCCCGGAAATCTCCTGTATTGCCTATCAGGATTAAAAAAAAAAAAAGGAAACAATACGGCAGGGATCAGACTCGGAAGAAGTAAAGAAGGCGGAGCCCCAGGGACTACATGCACACCACCAGGTTCCTGTTTGCTGTTAAGACTTCGGTCCGGAGGCTCAGTTTTCCTGGAGGTTAGCTTTCCACTTCCGGTACGGAGTCACGGCGGCAGCCCTGCGACCTGTCCAACCGGAAGTCGGGTCAGGACCACTTCTTGGTGACATTGAGATGCTCGAGCTGGTCTCCCACGAATCTGTGGGGGGGGGCCTTGGACATGCCGGCCGCCTTGATGGCCTCGAAGGCCGCCGCCCGGCGCGCCGCCGCGTGGCCGAACTCCTGCTCGGCGGTGAGGTAGGGCCTGCTCAGCCAGTAGTGGTTCTCCGCCTCTATCTCCAGGCGACGGACCAGGTTCTGCTTCGCATGGAAGGACACGGAGCGCGGCCGCCGGTGCTTCCCCATCCACTGCCTGCCAGGAATGCGGTTGCGGCGGAGGAGGGCGGTCAGGAACATGGTCGCTGCTGAGACACGGCCCAAGTCGCACCACGAACCGGCGACGCGCTCGGCCGCAGGGAAGGGCGGCGCGCGCGCGACTCCGGCCCGCCTGCCGCTCAGCCACCCCCGGGAGCGCACGCCGTGCCCCCCAAAGCAGCAGGGAGCCCAGCCACGCTCCGGACGGAAGGAAAGGGACTCCCAGAGCAACGAAATACGGCCACGACTCACCGGCCGCGTCGCTCAGACGACCCCCGTCCTCCCAGCACGCCTGCGGACACGACCCCGGAAGCGCGGCCCCCTCCCGGAACCTCCTTACCCCTTCGCGCGAGACTTCAGCTCTCGCGAGAGAGGGCTCGCGCGACCCCGCGGAGCCAGGGGCACTTCCGGCGCGAAGAGATTCAAACTAGTGGCGGGCCCTGCGCGAGCGGTGCGGTCTTCCTGCGGTCGGCGTCCGGCCGAGCAGTCGTCCTCCATGGAGCTGATCCGAAGCTTCTGCGCGAAGCTGCGGTCTCTGGCCGTCAGCCTGGACAGCGAGACGGCCCGGCTGCAGCGGGCGCTGGACGGAGAGGAGAGCGGTGAGTGAGGCCGGCGGGCGTCGGCGGGCGTCGCGGGCCCGCGTCAGAGGGCCTGGACCAGCAGGAACGCACACGCCCGCAGAAAGTGTGTCACCTCCTCTGCGTGGTGAGGGGTGCCTCGAAGGAGATACGGAATGGGGGCGGTACACCTGTGAAAATGCTCGATGTTTGTCGTTAGCAGAGCCCCGAGGGGCTGCAAGTGTCACCTTTTTATTTACTCTTCTGCCCCCGCGAGCATGTTGCGTGGCTGTTTTCAGGTCTGTGCACAACCACACCGGCCCTCCGCAAGTACTGAAGTAACCTGTTGCTGTGTTGCGAAGAGAAACAGGATAGAGTAAACATGTACGTTAAGTTGACAGATTGAGCTCATAACACACTGATTTATACATGATATACTTCAAGTCGCATATCATGGATATTATTAAAAATACAGTGTAATTTTAAAAAACGCAGTTTTTTAGAAGGCTTCTTTGCTTGTAAAGTGACTTTGCCTCACCTGAATGGTCCATAGTGGCAGTAAATGCCTGTATTTCCCCCCAGCAAATCGTATTGCCAACACACTGGTACTCGATGCTTTTTATTTATTTATTTTTTAACTAATCTTGACAGCCATCGCAGGGCTGGAACTCACGACCTGGGGACCTGGGGACCAAGAGTCTCATGATCTTATGACAGAGCCAGCCAGGCACCCCTCAACATTGCTTTAAAAAAAAAAAAATTCATAGAGCAGAATTCTTCACCACTAACCTTTGTATTAGACATTTTTTAAAAATTGTTGCAAGAGTAGCTCAGGTTTTGAGATTATTTTATAAATGTCGTAAGTGTAATTTGCCTTAAAATACTGTGCTCTGCAGACACAGACTCCTTTTACGTTTGTTATATTATGAATAGTGTTCCAGCCACTTAAAAATGTGTATTCTTTTGACTATGAAACCAGTATATGTACATGACAAAAAATATGAGATACAGAAAAGTAGAAAGAGGAAAATAAATATTTCCTGTAACTCAGCCATCCAAAGACACCACTATTAATATTATATTATTTTTTGTTTTCTCTTTCTTTTTCCTTTCTTTTTTCTTTTGTTTTTTTAAACGTAAGCTCTACACCTAGTGTAGGGCTTGATCTCATGACCCCGAGATCAGGAGTTGCATGCTCTACAGACTGAGCCAGCCAGGTGCCCTTTGGGTTCTTGATAACTGAATTGCTTTCCACAAAGCTTGTGCTAATTTACCTTCTTAACAGCATATTAGCTGTGTACACAAATTTTGCACTTTCTTCTGGTTTTATAAGAAAAAGTTGGGATAATTTTTCTATTTGTGGCCAATATGTATTACAGAAAATATGAATTTGGGGTGCCTGGCTGGCTCAGTTAAGCGTCCAACTTTGGTTCAGGTCATGATCTTGGGGTTCATGGATTGGAGCTCCACATCAGACTCCATGCTGACAGCTCAGAGCCTGGAGCTGCTGCAGAGTCTGTGTCTCCCTCTCTCTCTGTCCCTCCCCGGCTCGCACTGTTTCTCTCAAAAATTAATAAAAACTTTTTTTTTAATTTTAAAAAATAGATGGAATTGTGATAGAGAAAATGATCACCAAAAATTTCAGCTTTTATGGTCACAGTGATGAATCACTAAACTGATTGATTTTTTAAACTTCTTTATTGAGGTGTAATTCACATAATATAAAATTCAGCATTTAAAGGACACGATCCAGTGGTTCTTGGTGGATTCACAGAGTTGTGCAGCCATTGCAGTAAGTTTAGATTTTCATCACCCTCAACAGAGACCCCCGTGACTGGTAACGTCCACTCCCCGTCACCCCATCCCACCTGCCCCACTAGCCCTTGGCAACTGCTGCTCTACTTTCTGCCTGTATGTATTTGCATCTTCTGGGTATTTCATATAAAAGGAATCCTATGAAAGTAGGCTTTTGTGACAGACTTATTTCAGCATGATGTTGCAAGTTCATCCATGTTGTAGCATGTATCAATAATTCATTCCATTATTTTGCTGAATAATATTCCATTGTATGGCGATCCCACATTGTGTTTATTCATCAGTTGATGAACATTTGGGTTGTTTCCACTTTTTAGATATTGTGAATATATGCAAACATTTCCGGTGAACTCTATATTTTCAGTTCTCTTTGCTATACAGTTAGAATTGCTGGGTCATATGATAAACCTACGTTTAACTTTTTGAAGAGCTACCAAATCGTTTTCTAAAGTGGGTACACCATTGTACATTTCTACCAGCAATGCAGTTTCTCCACATCCTCCTATTTATTATGATCTGTCTTTCGAATACAGCCATTCTAGTAGGTACGAGGTATCACTGCATGTTGACTTGCATTTCCCAAATAAAAATTGGGGTAAGCTGTAACAGGTGAAAGGAGACCTTCAAAGGAGGCAGGTCTTAGAAAGAAAAACATAATTCTTTAAAAAACTGCTTTTATGTGATATATATTACATACATTGCAACTGACTGGTGAGAGAGGGGACAGTACAGTGGGTGAAGGGTGTCTTTTCAATAAATGGTGCCTGGACAGTTGAACACTCATGGAAAATAAGAATGGATATTGATCCTTACCTCATGCCATATGAAAAAAATCCATTTCAGGAGGATTGTAGCTCTAAATGCAAAAGGCAGAACAATTTCTTTCTGAATTTGTTCAGAAGAAAGCATAAGTACTGTCATTGCCAAAGATTTTAAAAATAGGAACCAAAAGTGCTCATTATAAAAAAATTGCTAGATAGGATTACATTTCCTCCTTCTCCCCTTCCTCCCTCCCTTCTTTCCTTCTTGATCTGAGTGCTAATTATGTAGGCATGTTCACTTTGAAATTTATCAAGCTGTATACTTATGATTTTTGTACTTTTTTGTATGTATGTTATAATTTAATTTTAAAAGCCTTAATACTTTTCTTTGTAATTGACAAGAAACAAATTATAAGTAAATATCCACAAGGGTTTTTAAATTCTAAGACACAATACTAAATTATATTTTCTATTCTTTTTCCTCCTTTCCCTAATTGCACTTCTTCCTTATTGTATTTTTTCCTTTCTCTACTCATACTGAAGACTTTGAAGACTATCCAGCGAGAATTTTATATGACCTTCATTCCGAAGTCCAGACTCTAAAGGTATTAGTCCTATAATATTAATTTATCATCTTTGTGTGGTAATTTTTAAATAAATAGATTTAGTCTTTTAGTCTTAAGGCTAAGTCTTTTGATAAAAAAATTATAATGTACTTTTTTTCCTCATAAAGGATGATGTCATTCTTCTTCTTGATAAAGCAAGTTTGGAAAGTCAAGAAAGCATTGGTTTTGTAAAAGCAACAAAAGTACTAATGAAGAAAAATTCAATGGATATCATGAAAATAACAGAGTTCCTCCAGAAGTATGGATATAATCCGCGTGACAAGAAAAATGCAGGTGTGAATGATTTGCATTTTATGGCATTTGTCTAAGTATTAAAGAAGGAAGGCAGCGTGATTAAGTACAGTTACTCTGGGCTTGGTCATGGTGTCTGGTCCTGGATCTGCCATTACGTGACTGTTTTATGTGATCATTTATTCAGCAAACGCTGCTGGATGCAGTGCTGATTGGTGGTGCCAATGGAAGACAGCCCTTCCTCTCCTGCACAAAGTGCTGTATGAAAGGCGGGCACAGGACAGATCTACATGATTTTAGGACAGTTGGTTTCTAGTCAGCTCTGCCAAAGGTAGCTGCGAGACTGATCTTAAGGCATGCTATTTCAGTTTTCTTGTTCTCAGTTTTTTCTTCTGTAGAAGGAGAAATTGGGGGCAACATAAACTGATAAAGTCCTTTTTTTTAAGTTGTACAATTCTAACAAAGGGTAGGATTGCATGGTGTTTTAGAATTTAGAGCCAAACAATCTGAATGCAAATCTGTAACTCTGCCATTTACTAACTGTATTATCTTTGACCAGTTACTTAACCTTGTACCTCAGTATCTCATCTGTAAAGTGGAGATGTTGACTAGTATCTACCTTTGAGGTTGTAGAAGGATTGAATGAGATAAAAGTTGTTTAGAATAGTGCCTGGCATGTTAATCACATGGTGTTAACTATCGTTATGTCCATACCCGTGAGTGACTAATTTCAATATACTTTAGTGTCTTTGTTTCTGTTATGAGAATGACCTTTGTACATAAATAAACCATTAATTAAATTCAAAAAACATATATTGAGGATATGGGTGGAGGGTATTATCTGCATGGTACAGTGGAAAGAATTCAGTTGACTTTAGCGTGAACAGCTATGGACTCAAATGTAGGCTCCACGAGCTACTATGGGTGTGTGACCTTGGATCACTTCTCTGAATTGCTTTATTCTCCCTTGAAAAATGGGGATGATAGTAATTCCCTATGACACAGTGAAACAGCGATGATTTTATTAATCTTCTCAGTGACAGCCTTGTGATAAATACAAGAATAAGTTTTTGGTAGCCCTTATAACATGTCTCAGAATTAACAGAAAGCACAATGCCGAGACAGAACTCTGAATCAGCAGCTCTTCCAAGGGCCAAAAGCCATGAAACCAGAGTCTGTAACCTTTTTTTTTTTTTTTGGTATGGTACATACTCCGTGCTTAACACGTCCTGGTTTATCATGCATGCAAAACCTGTACTCTATCCTAGTTCGTGTCCTATTGCCAGTCAAAACAAACAAAATACTACCTTCAAAGAAAAATTGTTTACCTCTTCATTCCTCCAATCTGTTGGGTCTCTTAGCTGGCCGACTAAATGTACAGCCTAAATTTATCCCTTCCTATTCCTTTGTACCCAAAAGATTCTGATAAGGATCTATACCAATGTCTGATGGACCCCATTTTAACTATAGACCTTCCTTTAAAGATGAAGAGAAACAAAAAAGATCATTATCAGACCCAACAAAGATACATTCCAATTCATAACAAGAAAAGTACAAATACTTTCTTCTTAAAAAGAATACAATGGACAGGATATTTTAGAGAAATTTTTTCCCATTTCCATCAATAAGTACAGTTGTTACAATTCGTATTTCCAATTTAGCAACCCATGATATCTATTCAAGGTTGTCTGAAACACATCTCTGTATTAACTCCCTCATTCTTATTCTTAAACAGATGGCAGTGTTTGGAATCAAAGGATGTGAGGTCAGGTTTTGGCTCTTTACATTTTATCAGCTGAGTGTTCTCCAAACTGGTGTTTATGTATAAAAATGAAAAAATATTCAAAGAGATTTTGTGCTTGAAATAGTTCATATGAAAATTGAGTGAAACATTCAAATGTCTGTCCCATGGAGGATTCTAAACACATTTTCATTTCTTTTCCTTCATCTCACCCTCTCCATTTTTTCTTGCTTTCTTGTTACCCTCATTACTGGTTCTTTTTTCTTTTCCACTTCATGCTACACACTTTACAGTTGTCCTCCATTTTCTTCATACCCATCTTGCTATCTCACTGAAGCCCTGTCATTCGTTAAGTTAATCTCTGCCCAGATCCCGGCCAGATCCACGTATCTTCTTTCTGGTTGTCCTCTTTGACTTTCTGTTGTCTCTCACACTAAAAGCTAGTGTTTTTCCTTCTCCAGTTCCTTGGCATCATGGGTGCTATCCTGGACCTTTTAAGTGCAACTTGGGTCCCACACCAAATTCCTTAACCATTGACGGATGCAGGAAATGGCAAAGGATTGTGGGGAAAAGCGTAGTTGTTAGTAAATTATTGATTTTGAAATGTACAGTGTGGTGATTACCGTATGGGGTCTGGAGCCAGATATAACCTATCCAAGGTTGAGAAGCTACATGTCTTTCTAATGCTCTCCTTTTATTTTCCTCAACCAGGCTTTTGATACAGGTGTTCCAGACTGAGGATAAAAATTTATCTTGACGGACAATCTTTCCTTCTTAACTTAGGCATCTATACATGAAAAATCTAAACTAATGTTATACTTTGTGTTAAATCTAGATCATAGTTAATTACACCCTGTAATTAATGTCATAAAATGATAAAGTAGTTCCAAAGTTTATTTAAAAAGATTGGTAGATCACATTAGCTGGGGAAGTAAGGATATTGGACTTTTATTTGCATTGATTTGTCATCTTTTAGCACTTTAGTTTACTTTCCTTCTTTAATGTGTCATCAAAATGGGGTATGGGTAGACGAGAGGTACAGAACTTTCGTAAAGTGACAATTGAAAAAAACTTTAGAGACTAAGAAGAGAATCAGGACTTTTGCTGATTTGGGGGACATTTCAAATGGAGCTGTTTTATGTGGCTTTAGTATGTGGGATTTTGTGGTTTGATGTTTGACCAGAACATGACCTCCTTGGTTTCCTCACAGTGGATGAACAAGAAATCATGGACTCTGAATCAGAGTCCACGAAGCATGAAAATTTTCAAATGCCTGATGTGAAGGACGGTCTGTCTGATCCTGCTGTTCCGAGCACTTCTAGTTCTGAGAAGTCTCCACGGAGTCCCCAACTTTCAGATTTTGGACTTGAGCGGTACATGATATCCCAGCTTCCACCAAACCCTCCACAGGCAGTAAATGACTATGAGGAAGAGCCCCAAGTCCTAAGTCCATCTGCCAAGCAGCCCCTGGTTAAAGTACTAAAAACTCCAAAATATGCACTAAAGATGGATGATTTTGAGTGTGTAACTCCTAAATTAGAACACTTTGGTATCTCAGACTATACTGCATGTTTAAATGAAGATTACACGATGGGACTTAAAAGCATGAAGGAGAATAAAAGGTAAGCCACCTTTAAAACAATGTTTATTTATTTATTTTGAGAGACAGAGAGAGAGCAGGAGTGGAGGAAGGGCAGATAGAGCAGGTAAGGGTGAACCCCAAACAAGCTCCACATTGACAGCACAGAGCCCACTGTGGGGCTTGAACTCTTTAACTGTGAGATCATGACCTGAACCAAAGTCAATAGTCAGATGCTCAACCGACTGAACCCCCAGATGCCCCGAAAATAATCAGCTTTAAAAAGAATTGTCATTTTCAGGGGTCTACAGACTACTGCCACAGGCCACTGCCAGCCTGCTCCCTATTTTTTGGTAAATAAAGTTTTATTGGAGCTTTTATTGGATTTAAAAAGTTCCTTTTTGGGGATACCGAGGTGGCTCAGTTGGTTAAGTGTACAACTCTTGATCTCAGCCCGGGGCTTGATCTCAGCCTTGTGAGTTCAGGCGCCTGCGAAGGCCCCACGCTGGGCTTGACGCTGGACATGAAACCTACTTTAGAAAGTTCTTTTTCTAAAACATCTAAGACAGAAAACCCTGAGGTTAGTTTATGAGATTGACACACCCTTGATAACATTGACAGAGCATGCAAAAGAAAACTACTGCCAACCCGCTTATAAATATGGATGTAAAATCCCAATTAAAATGTCAAAAATTGAATTCGCAGAATATTACTAGTGGATAACTTACAAGTTAAGCTTATCCCAGGAATGCAAAGAGAGTTTAATACTTGAAAACTCAAAACGTACATTATTTTAATGATTTAATTAAAAAAGAAAAAAAAGGATAATCTTAATAGATGCCAATAAGGAATTGGATAAAATTTTTTAAAGTTTATTTTGAGAGGGAGAGAGAAAGCGCATGCAAGTGGGGGAAGGGCAAAGAGGGAGAGAATCCCAAGCAGGCCCTGTACTGTCAGCCCAGAACCTGACGTGAGTCTCAGTCTCATGAATTGTGAGATCATGAGCCCAAATCAAGAGTCAGACGCTTAACTGACTGAGCCACCTAGGCGCCCTAAGAATTTGGTAAAATTTGATACTCATTCCTTTAAAATGCTTGGTCAAACCCCAAATAGAGTACTTCATTAACATGATAAATTACAGATCTCCAACTTAATAGTGAAGCTATCTGTCACCATTATTTAACATCATTCTTGATACTTTCGCCAATAGCAAGTACTTCTAGGCCATGTTTTGTACATGGACAACCCAAGAAAGTCACATCTCAAACTTCAAGAAAGAGGCTGATAGAAGATATGTTTTATATTGTGGTAAGGTGACCATTTAAAATAATGTTTTCCTATATTTTATTAACAACTAGTTCCTAAACAGAGTAGGAAAAAATTCGTTCAGACTTGCATCAAAAATGTGAAAGACTGATGTCAGTCATGGTGTAAAAAGATCTACGTGATAAAAACCATAAAATATTTCTGGGTTAAGTAAAGAAAAATTGGGGAATATAATGTTTTAACTTCATCCTAATAGACTGTTGTTAAGATGCTTAATCACGACAAATTAATTTATAGATGTCATGCATTTACAACAAAGCTTCAGTAGGATTTTTTAAAGGTAAATGATAAAATGACTCTAAAATTTATTTGGAAGAATGAAAAGTAAAAGTAGCCAAAAAAGGGGTGCCTGGCTGGTTCAGTCAGAAGAGCGTGCAACTCTTGATCTTGAGGTCATGAGTTTGGGCCCTGTGTTGGGTGTAAAGATTACTTAAAAACGTAAAATCTTAAATAAAAGTAGTCGCTAAAATAGTAATAAAAATAATAGTAATGAGGGAATTCAACCTACTAATGGTAAAATATCTAAAGCTACAGTAAGTAAAACTGTCACAGAAAAGACTTGTAACTGGAACAGAATACCCCAGAAACCCATTCCAATTTACATAACTTATAGAAGAAGATGTTTTGGAGGTAAAAATCACTCAGTGAATTATGCCAGCACAACTGGTTAGTTGAACCATCTTGTAGTATTTGATGATACTTCTCTTTATATTTTCAGACATCTGAGTAAATGGCTACAATACCCTGAGTGAGATCACAGGGTCTTTTTTAGTCTAAAACAATGACAGGTTCTTAATTTATATCTGTAAACTGGCTGCAAAATTCCACTGTATGGTTTTGAAACCATGAGCTGTTTAGCCCCTGTATTTGAACAAATGAGTTAAACTTACGGCGTTCCTGTAAGTCAGTGTTTCTTAACCTGCTTTTCAGTCAAGGCTGTCAGTACAAAATGGTTCACGACTTTTTTTGAGCCACGTGTGTGCATTAATAAAAAAGTTCAGTGGTACGTGTGTACGCAGAATAGGACTGGACGTTTGTCTGGACTTGACGGTATTTGGTAAGACTGCATTTTCCCCCAGAGGTTCTATGTTAACTTTTTTGCCTTATGATTTCCCTATGAATCATACCAGGGAGGGGGCCGTAGAATCAGAACCAGTGACCGGTAAGAATTTCTTTGCTACTCCTGGCCTCGTAATCCAGAAGTTGAAAAAAACTGGTGAGTATAAGAACTACATTACTTCTCGTCTATCCTCTTTCTGGATTATCTTGGTACAAAAATGGTTGCATCGGGGCGCCTGGGTGGCTCAGTCGGTTAAGCATCCAACTTTGGCTCAGGTTATGATCTCACGGTTCATGGGTTTGAGCCCCGCATCGGTCTCTGTGCTGACAGCTAGCTCAGAGCCTGGAGCCTGTTTCAGACTCTGTTTCCCTCTCTCTCTGACCCTCCCCTGCTCACACTGTCTCTCTCTCTCAGAAATAAATAAAAACATAAAAAAAAAAAGGTTGCATCAGCTTAGACATAGTCCTTCTGCATCTTTTTTTTTTCTTTAATATTTTTATTTATTTCTAGGAGAGACAGAGAGAGAGAAAGCGTGAGCAGGGGAGGGTCAGAAAGAGAGGGAGACACAGACTGAAACAGGCTCCAGGCTCTGAGCCGGCAGTCAGCACAGAGCCCGACACGGGGCTCGAACCCACGAACCGTGAGATCATGACCCAAGCGAAAGTCGGACGCTTAACCGACTAAGCCACCCAGGCGCCCCAATTACTTCTGCATCTTGTCAGTTCATAACATTGAATCATGTAAAGTACCGTCCCATTGGGTGCAGCGTGATTCCATCCTAGAGAAAGATACAATTTCCTGGTATGCTTTCCATAGCTTTACTGATTATAGTCAGTATTCATCTGGGGCGCCTGGGTGGCTCAGTCAGGTAAGCATCTGACTTCAGCTCACGTCATGATCTCGCAGTCAGTGAGTTCAAGCCCTGCATCGGGCTCTGTGCTGACAGCTCAGAGCCTGGAGCCTGCTTTGGATTCTGTTTCCCTCTCTCTGCCCCTCCCCTGCTCATGCTTGCTCACTCGCTCGCTTGCTCTCTCTCTCTCTCTCAAAAAAAAAAAAGTATTAAAAATATATATTTGTCAGCTTGTTTGTTTTTAACATTTTAACTTAGAACATAAATGTATATTCATTCAGCCAACTTCTGATGCAGAATCAGTAGTACCTTTTTTAAAAAAAGTTTCAGCCTGTTGATTAGATTCTTCCTTATTTTCTTACATAAACTATACTCAGAATACAGTAGCTATCATTTCAAATTGTTTTCCCATATTCTGGAAAATGCTTAATTGCCACCCAAGGGTGGCTGTTCTGATTCCCACCAGCAGTGTTTATGATCCTATTTCTCCATCTTTCCCAGCACGTGATTTTTAGACTTAATAAAATTTTGCTAGCCTGCTCAATTTAACATTGCTTTCGCCATACTCTGGGTTAGAGTTACATGTCTGTAAACACATGGGTCTGCTTCTGCGATCTCTTTCTTGTTCTGATAGTTACAGCTTCAGAGTAAATCCTAATGTCTTAGGAGGTAGGTGACCTCCTTGTCCTCTTCCGTTCCCCTTTTCTTCTTTAGAAATTTGGTTTTCTTCATAAAGTTCATACAGATTTTGTCTCTCAAAAATAAACGTTAAAAAAATAATTTTGTTTATTTTTGAGAGAGTACAAGCAGGGGAAGGGCAGAGAGAGAGGGAGACAGAATCTGAAGCAGGCTCCAGGCTCCGAGCTGTCAGCACAGAGCCTGACGCGGGGCTCAAACCCATGGGCCAGGAGATCATGACCTGAGCTGAAGTCTGCCACCCACCTGCCTGAGCCATCCAGTTGCCCCTCAACTTTACTTTCCAATGTATAATTTCATGCCATTGTTTGTGTCTTTTAGATGGCTACTGTACAGATTCCCCCTTGGCGCCCACATTCTGCACTCCTGGTTTGAAAATTCCTTCTACAAAGAATAGTACAGCTTTGGTGCGTTTCCACAACCTTGAAAGCTCCAGTCTTTTTCCTGATGACTCATATACACTATTATTTCTAGACTTCGTCTGTTTTAAAAACTTAGACTGTTGTATGTCAACTGTATTTCAATTTAAAAACAAAACCACTTAGACTACTGCAGCCTTTACGAGTATATTTACAAACTTCTGGAGGGGAATTTAAGGGAATTTGGCAGCATATAGCAAAAGCTTTAAAGTTTTTTCATACCCTTTAACCATGTCTCAGAATTCACTCTAAGGTACATTGGCACAAAGAATTATAACAAGGTTACAGAGGAAGGACCAGCATTATTTATAAGAGCAAAGCATGGGGAAAACCTAAATGTCAAGTGGTCGCATAGAAGGAAAATACACTAAGGTGTGTATGGTGTTCTGTAACTAGCACATGTTTTTATTTTTTTAATATTCATTTATTTATTTTGACACAGAAAGTAGCGAAGGGCCAGGGGGAGAGAGAATCCAAAGCAGGCTCTGCGCTGTCAGTGCAGAGCCTGATGTGGGACTCAAACTCATGAACCATGAGATCATGACCTGAGCCGAAACAAAGGTCAGATGCTGAACTGAGCCCCCCAGGCGCCCCTAGCATATGTTTTAAAGCACAGATAACATAAAAAGAACATTTTGAAGAAAATGACATGGATGCACATGTATACATGTGCACACACACACACAATATACTTTGTTTCAAAGAAAAAGAATAAAAGAATGGATAGAAACACACCAAAGTGTGATTACATCCAGGTGACAAGTTTATGGGTGACTTCTGCTTTTTCCAAATACTTCTCAATGAACAAATTAGTGGAATCATGCCTCATCCCATTTTTGAGGTTGCTGTGGGCATGTACAACCACCAGCACGGCAGACCGGGGGGCAGTCCCTAAGATGTGGCTAGTGCATCTGAGGACCTAAGTTTTACTTTTAAAAATGGGATGAATTTAAAACTAAATCCAAATAGACCCGTGTGGCTGGTTACCACTGTCTTGGCCAGGTAGATAGACTGACAAAATACTAGTATCAGTTGAGGGATCTATCGGGTTATCTCCTAGTACTTGCCGCTTAAAATGGATCCACTCCTGTGTTCCCTGTGCTTGTGGAAGGCCCTCTACTGATGTGACTATTAACTCTGGCCCTGGAGAGAGGAGGCGATTTACTGGATTGGTCAGGTTGGCATGAATCACATGCTAAGTTCTCCTCACACGGGCTGTGCCTGCCTCCGGAGCGAGGGCGTGTGGCAACCCTTTCCTCACCCGTGGTGTTACTCTTACCTGGGCCAGCTTCGTGTTCCCTGAAACTGGGTGGGTGAGTCCGTCTAAAGCTGTCTCAGTCAGACCCGGTTCGTTCTCCTGTTAAACCGAAGATGGGATTTTGTGCTCCATGTGCCATTTCTGTGTTTCCTCCATTTTCTTTGTGATCAGTCGAGGAAGAGCAGGTCACTTTCGTGCAACACAACTAAAATTGTCTAGTGATTTTTATTTACTGTGTTTTATGCCATCATGATTTCATGATTTATTTTCGTTCAGTAGGAATCCACAAATTACCCATTATCAGAAACAAACAGTTCATCAAATGATTTGGAAATGAAAGACTGTACATCGTTAGTTTTAAATTCAGAGAAGTGTTGTGAGAGTTTTGCAGATCCCTCTTCTCCCGTAATTTCTTCTTACGAGAATCTGCTGAGAACACCGACCCCTCCAGAAGTCACTACCATTCCAGAGGATATTCTCCAGGTTAGTTTTCCAGGCTATTTCTTTTTCTGAACATTCCTTTCAAAATCAGGTCTTTTCATTAAAGACCTGAAACTATATAAAAACGGTCTTATTTCTCATCGGGCTAACGTGCTAGATTGTGTCCTGAGAAAATCTAAACTCTGGGCTCTTAGTCCCTCCTGAGAGCACCGGGTTGGCTGTTCTGGCTGAGCATGAACTCACCATTTCATCATACTTTTATTTCCTCGTGGCACATTTTCTCTTTGCGTGCTACTTCTTGTTCTGAAATTTATTCTTATAGTATTTCCTAATAATTGTTCACCTGCAATTTCTACGTTGACTGTTTCCACTGGAGGTGTGGCTGGCAAAATCAGAAATGCCGTTTATGTCACAGTTCTCCAGGGAAGGGTATCATGAATAACTTCTATCAGTGTTTCTTGAACGTGAGGCATCTTGGACTTCAGTTTAAGAAAAGTTGACTTAAATGTTAGAATATCTAATTTTTTTTTTTTAATGGTTATGTATTTATAAGGGTGGGGGCGGAGGAGAATTTCAAGCAGGCTCCACACTGTCAGTGCAGAGCTCGACTCAGGGCTCAGTCCCACGAACTGTGAGATCGTGACCTGAGCCGAACTCAAGAGTCAGATGCTCAACCGACAGAGCCCCCAGGCACTCCAAGAATGTCTGATTGTTTAGTACATCACCTACCTCTAGTCTCCTACTGATCTGTAAGGACTGCCAGCTCGACTCCGCGACCGCCAGTCATCCCCACTGTAACAGAAGTTAGAGTGGCAGCTATCGCTTAGGCAGTTGGAATTGTGCAGAACCATTCTCGCAAGCTCCTTAGCCGTGACTTTCTGGAATAATAACTAAATGGCAGGAGAGCGGACTCGTCCTGGGATATCAAAAAAGTATTTGTTGCCCTTTGTTCTCGGTCTTTTCTGTTTTCCTGGACATTAGACACTTGAGCGAGCACGTTGTCTTTATGGGAATTATCTCGAGTTTCTACTTTGCTGGGGTTAGTCCTTCTCTTTTTATTTTTACGTGAAAGGGGGGGAGCCTTTTATTTAATGTATCACCTCTTTAGATATGAAAACAAATCATAGCTGATATTTCAGACTCTCCTTTTTATAATCTTCCGTAGCTGATCATCTTTCTTTTGAACATGTATTTTGTCCTTTCCTATATTTATTTTCCCTGACAATGTTTTAAAGGCTTCATTTGCTCTTGGGGATATGTTAGTGCTTATTTTACTTCCATTAATCATAGAGTACATTTTAGAAGGCTTCAGAAGTCAAGCCTCCACATTAAGGTTCAGTTTCTTTTCTTTTTTTTTTTAATTTATTTTTTTTAATGTTTTATTTATTTCTAGGAGAGAGAGAGACAGTGCGAGCAGGGGAGGGTCAGAGAGAGAGGGAGTCACAGACTGAAACAGGCTCCAGGCTCTGAGCTGGCAGTCAGCACAGAGCCCGACGCGGGGCTCGAACCCACGAACCGCGAGATCATGACCTAAGCGAAAGTCGGACGCTTAACCGACTAAGCCACCCAGGCGCCCCTAAGGTTCAGTTTCTAACTGTCCTTTCTTTGCGTTGAATGTCTGTGCTGCTGAAAAAAGTACTGTTTCAAATAACCCATAGCTTTACATTTTTGATTTTTTTTTTAAGATTTTTGTTTGGTAAGTTTATTTTTGAGAGAGAGAGAGAGACAGAAAGTGGGGAAGGGGCAAAGACGGAGAGAGAATCCCTAGCAGTGTCTGCACTTCCAGCGCAGAGCTTGATGTGGGGGGCTCGAACTCACAAACTGTGAGATCATGAGAGTCAGATGCTTAACTGACTGAGCCTAGCTCCTCTTCTTGGCTCTTCTTGAGTATTTTATAACACCTTCCAAGTCTGTTGTGTAGTTCATATGACTTGATAAAAAGAAATTTGTTTCGTTTCAGATTTTATCAAAATACAACTCGAACCTCGCTACACCAGTGGCGGTGAAGGCCGTGCCGCGCAGCAAAGGGCTCCCCCCCCAACACGGAGGACCGAGCGTCCGAAGCTTTGGCAACAAAGAAAACTGGTGAAGGTACGGCGCCCTTGCCAAGAAAGCACCCGTGTTACTGGAGGAAGACGTTTAAAAATGACCGTTGAGAACACGGTAAAAACGTTGTAGTTGACACTTGCCAGCTTAGGTTAACAGCCTGTCTCTCTCCTGATGCCGAGCTTGTCCCTGGAATTCCGGTTCCCACGCTGGCAGGCTGGAGGACGCCCCTGGGGACCTACGTTACACGGTTTTGCTAAGTGTCAAAATAGGAGTCATCATGTCCTGTGGTCGATGTCCATTATTATACTTAATGGATTTTTTTTTACTTTGTATCTTTTTGCAGAAAGTTTTGCAAGTATAGACACTGACCAGAGGCGCCGGAGGCAGAGCCGGACTGCCTGATCACATCGGCCTACCTCCTCCCCTCGTAAACACCAGCCGTATTAAAGAGGAACATGGACACTGGTCTGCTTTTTGTTGAGATCTCACTTCGTTTCCCTTGGTCTTCCTCAGTCATTCTGTTTTTAAAGATCATCACGCCTGCACTGGTTTCACAGTGACCCTGCCTGACCCCACCAGCTGGAGGTGTGATTCCAGGAAGCAGGTCAATAATCGGGTTCTTAAATGATCACTGTTTGTCCTTCAGACAAGGCCGTCCTGGTCCGCGGCGAGGTGGCCGTGCCGTCGGCTGGAGCGGCCCCTCCTGGGCTCTGGCTCTGTCCTTGCCCGGCCTCGTCTCTCAGGACGGTCCCAGAGCCCCCCACACCTGTCAGCAGCGCGGAGACTGTGGTTTACAGGTGACCTCATGTAGGAAGAGGGAGGGGTCTGCAGGCCTGGGCGACTATACTGCAGGCGGCCTCCGGCCTCGGGAGGACGGACCCCGGAACCGGGGCCCACCCGTCAGGACGCGTGCTTTTCGTTTCTACGCACAGCTTTGTACACGTCGGTTTCATCCTCCTGAATCCACTCCCCCCACCACATGGCTGCTGACCTTTCCGCATTCCCGCTCTCCAGCTTGGCCACCCAGCCACCCCCGAGCCTCCATCTGGAAGGTTTTGAGGACTCTTCCTGGGCCAGGTGCCCTTCTGTGGACTGTCACCTGTGACCCCAGGAGGCGGGAGACCCTTGTCTCTGGAGCTTCAGGCCACCCTGTCCAAGCCCAGGATCCTTTCTATGTAAGCGGGAAGTAGTTCTAAGTTCATGCAAGTATTGGCGAACTCCAGATTACAACCAAAGGGAAGAGAAGGGCCTGGCCTCCTGTGGACACCGGTTAAAAATTTGAGAAGAAACAGGTGGCAAGTATCGTGACAAGGTGCTTCCGGTTCCCAAGCCTGGCCTTCAGGGGCGGAGGTCTGGGAAATCTGAGGCAGTAAAGATCACCCTTTCATGATTGTGCCTTGGAAGCCCAATGTGAAGGCCCGTCTCGTGCTCTTTTCATTCTGTTAGAAAATCATCCCCAAAACAATACTTCTTCTTTCTTCTAGGAATCACATTATGCGGTTATAATGTAATTTTTGTTAAATGTAGAGTAACAATTTTCAAGAGTTTTAGCCTTACTTTTCAAAGAGAAGCTCTGCCTGATGTTATCTGTGACCGTCTCACATGCTGTCCGCCTCCTGTGGGCGGTTCTCTAGAGCTTCATGCACAGGGATCCACAGAGCGGGGGAGGCGGCTTCAGGAGAGAGCAGTGGATTCAAAGCACACTCAGGGCTGAACCCTGGAGTTCTCCTGGCTCGGGCGACGGGAAGAGGCAGGGCAGCCCGGCAAAGGTTGAGAAGAGGCCAGTGAAGGCAGAAAATATTTCACAGAGAGAGTGATCGATTCTGTCGATATGGCCGAGAATCTAAGTGAAAGGAAGACAGGAGTGACCACTGGGCTTGGCAAAGCCAAGGTTACTGACAGAACTAGTTGTTTTTTTAAATGTTTATTTTTGAGAGAGACAGAGCATGAGTGGGGGAGGGCCAGAGAGGGAGACACAGAATCCAAAGCAGGTTTCAGGCTCCCAGCTGTCAGCGCAGAGCCTGACACGGGGCTCGAACCCATGAACCGTGCGATCATGACCTGAGCCAAAGTTGGACGTTTCACTGACTCAGCCACCCAGATGCCCCTGACAGCACTAATGCCGGTGGAGACCTAGGGGCAGAAGTTTGCGGTGGACTGAAGAGAAGGCGGCGGGGCGGGGAGAGGGTGAGAAGCAGCAAGTGTTTTAAGACGGGAAGTAACGTTGCAGTAAGCGTTTCCGGTTGCCTGTTTTTGTCATGGCCCCTCAGATTCCATTTGGCCAAAGCCTCTGCCCCTGACCCTCGTGTTTCCCCTGCGGTCCTAGGTTCTGTCGCTCAGAACTGCGGTGCTTCCTGCTTATCAGGCTTCCAGTGTTAGCACCTTGCAAGCCTCTTGCCTCCTCAAAGCCCTGCAGCGGCTCCCGACGCTGCCGGAAGGAGATCCCAGGCCTTTAACGCGGCCTGGACGGCCCTGTATACCCTGACCCTAGGGAACTCCTCCCTCGTCTCTCACCCCCCGTGCCCCCGCCGCGCAGGCCAGCCTCCCCTCTCTTCCCTTCGTGCCGCGGGGCCTCGCACACCCTGCCCTCCATACGGCCCTCCCGTCCGAGACGCCCATGCTAGTCTGCCCCCCGCTGCGGCCCAGCTCCGGGCCCAGCGAGGCGACATCGCGGTCCCCGGCCACACCAGTCGGCGAAGGGCTTATGACCCAAGTCAAGTCCGTGACGGCCAACTCTAGGTCTCTGGGGAACTGCGGGTAAGCAACCACCCGGCTGGGCCTGCAGCCAGCGAGCTGTGGCCCGGGCTGCCCAGCGAAATGCGCCATCGGCTCCTCTGCCACGCTGGCTGGAGCTGCCTCGTGTCAAAGGAGCTGTGGGTGACGCTCCTCGGGTCTCGGGTGAACGCCCTTCTTTCCCCGAGTCCCGGGGAGCTCCGCCCTCGGCTCTGCGCCCTGGGCCGGCCTTCACGGCAGCAGCTGTAGCGTGCGTGGTAGGACACTCGCGGGTAGGCCGAGTCGCTGCTAGTGGCCCGGGAGCTCAGTAAGGCCTTGTTTGCTTTTGTTCGTCCTGCAGCTGCCCAGCAACTGAGTTACTGAGAGAATCCGTGGTAACGTCTTGCCCCGCTCCGCACGGTTCCAAGTACGTTAGCCGGTTCTTAGATCAACTCTGAGGAAGTTAGAAGCACCACCATCCCACCTTCAGATGAGTAAACTGTGGCTTTAATGACTGCCTCTCCTTTTCCAGGTCCCATTCTCCACCCCACATCTTGCTTCCGATTCTTACTGATGGCCTGACGTGTCTGGGACACGTTCCTTCCCCTTTCCGCTCTGCCACTACCGTGATTCTCACCGAAATTATCGCAGTAGCATCAGACATTTCCTTTAGATCGTAAGCTCCAGCCAACACGTAAGTCAGTGCTTCCTTCCTCACATCACTGCCTTTGCACATGCTAGACGCTGGACGTGGGCTATAAATCCAGCCCAACTGCTGTCAGTTAGGAGTTGGACAAGTTCAAATGCCGTTTTCAGTAGCAACGGTTTGTCATGACACCTTCCGACCCACCAGTTAACCATGGTTCCACTTCCGTGACAAGACTGTTAAGACTCGGTTTACTCTTTATAATGTTTATCTTAGAGAGAGACCGCGTGAGCGGGAGAGGGGCAGAGAGAGGCACAGGACCTGATGCAGGCTCCAGGCTCCAAGCCTTCAGCACAGAGCCCGACGCAGAACTTGAACTCCCAAACCGAGCGGTGACATCATGACCTGAGCCGAAGTCAGACGCTCAACTGCCTGAGCCACCCAGGCGCCCCTAGACTGCCAGACTTTCTCAGGATCTGCATCTGGGTCAGATATCTCGGGCCCCACGGCAGGCCCACGGCACCTGCTATCTGAGGGGCACTCATTCCCTGTATTCTGTCCCTGGCAAAGTACGGGGACGCCGCGAGGATGAAAGTCACCAGGAACAGCACCGACTCCGACAATTCCCAGTAGGTGCTCTCCAGTTCGCAGAGCTTAAAAATGCCTCATTCACAACTGAAGTTGCTTTCATCACACCACCTCCTATCTGCACTTTGCTTAGGAGCTGCTGGCCTGGACGGGGGTCCTGACAATGGAGGGCACACAGCACGGGGGTCACAAGTGCCTTCTTCTACCTTTGTAAACCGCGCTGTAACTTCCCCACCACGAGGCACACTCAGCACCGCTTCACTGGCTCTTCCCAGCACACACTCGAGGTTGCTGTGTGACGGTAACACCTTTCTACAGTAAATTCTGCCTAACATTCCCTGGCTCATGATTGCTGCCCGATAAAATTATTTTTTCAGTATTTAGTATTAAAATTGCTGTTTAGGCTTTGGCTTACTTGCCTCCTAGGGATGAAAGGAGGAAGCAAATGCAGGAGTAAACATACTTCAGGTTGTGCTCCCGTGCGGGCGCCAGGAAACTACAGCTATTGGCAAGATACTGTTGTATCTAAGCAATAAAATGTACATCAGAACACGGGCCCCGTTCAGCTGCCCTGACCCTCCGGCTGGAGGCTCTAGATCATTTACGACAGGTGTTCTGGTCTGTATAAAAACGGACACAGGTCTACACGCTGCAGACGGCTGCCCCACGGCAGAAGCCAGTGGTGGCGGGGAAGCGGCCCCAGGAAGAGGAGCCCGTAACGTGGGTGGGAGCCGGGCGGCAGAGTGGAGAATAAAAGAAATCCCCGAAGAACCCTACTTTTGGAAACGTACGTCTCGACCTTTGTTGGGCGCCCCAGTTCGGTGAACAGGCCTCGTCTCCCCCGCAGATGGGACCACGGCCCCCGTGGGCAGGCTGTGCCGGTGCAGTGAGGAAACGTGCCATCGAGTTCCTGGGGCCAGCACAGCCCAGCGCTCAGACCGGGATCCTGATGAGCTGCTTCAGGGTGTTGCCTTCTCTGTCCCTAAAACCCAAGTTTGGAATTTGTGTCTGATTGAATAAGAGAGGCAGGCTGGGTTCAGTTCTTTATTTAAGAATAACAGAGTTTAAATTTTAGAATTTTAAACCTAAGCTAACAGTTTAATAGCTCTCGCCCCTTCACACACACGCACGTGCTCACACACACGTGCACCCAACGGTCTCGAACATCACCTGAGCCAGGATATGACTGGATACGACGGTCCCAGTCATGTTTTATAAAATCTAATGTAATGGCGAGATTCCCTATTGAACATCTGGTAAGTAACTCAAAATACCAAGTTCACGTACACTGTGAGGAAACTGCAAAGTCACTATAGGCCACACATGAATTAGAACACATACTCCAAAGGGAAAATTGTAACTCCAAAACACCCTACGAGCAGGCGAGGCAGTCGGGGTGCTTGGCACTGAGCACGGTGCTGTCATGGTGACCACTGTTTCTAGTTTATATTTGAGGAAACGGCTCCGGTCCTTACCCAGAGCCATACTTAGCAAAGCCAGAAGTAGATAAGGACCAGGTACCAGTCGTCTGACTCTGAGCGTTACAGGCAATAATAAAACCCATCGGCAGTCCTACCATAGTCTGGCTGGAAGACCACAATCTTTAAAGGGAAAACTCCACGTTGGAACCAAGCAAATAAGCCACTTTGAAACCACTGGGAGAATAACCTGGAGTTACGGGAGAGCCCTCACTGCAGTTCCCATCAAAGGACAAACTTACGAAGGCCCTGAATTTAGATCCTGCTTTTGTCATCTGCACAGTAAATGGGTTTCTTCCCCACAAACAGGAAGGGAGCCACGGAAATTACTTTTGTGACTTCCAGAACTCAGGTCCGTCTAGTCTGAATGAGTACAAAATCTAAGCATTTGAGAGAAGATTCAGAGTAGAAGGGACTCCAGGCTGGTCTCGGCCGCCCGGTGACCGGGTTCACACGGGGACCCGTCACACTTCCACTGAACCACTGCCTTTAAAAGCCTGCTTCTGAGTGTGCAAGATAATCGCCCGCACGCGGACTCGGGCCGCCGCCGCCAGCACCTCGTCTTTCACTTTGGAATACACGTTTTAATTTCCTGCTATGACAAACCAAAGTGTGTTAGGCTTCCTCCATGCAGGCCACGTGATCTACACACTTCGAGATGAGAAGAAGATGGGAACGGGGGTGCCGCTGCGGAAGATAGGGCTCCAGCTGTGACTCAACTCTACCCCGTGGAGAACGGGTAGATTTACGGTTTCTCACCAGGCAGGCCTCTGCAGACACGTCACTGGCACAAGCCTGTGTGCCATTATCTCTATTTTTTAACCCTTATTTTTGAGAAAGAAGAGAGACAGAGCACGAGCTGGGGAGGAGCAGAGAGAGGGAGACACAGAATCCGCAACAAGCTCCAGTCTCTGAGCTGTCAGCACAGGGCCCAACGCGGGGCTCGAACCCACAGACTGTGAGACCGTGACCTGAGCCAAAGTCGGACACTTCACTGACAAAGCCCCCAGGCGCCCCTCTATTTTACAAACAGACACAAAGATCCAAGTAACTCGTCTAGGGCTGCAGAGCCCCGGGTGCGGCCAGGACATGTTTAACCCAGCCGGTCGTCAGCACGAGGCAGACTCTCAAATCAGACAAATACCAGCCAGTGCCCCACCCACCCCACACAGCCCCCACAGCCCCCGCTCACAGGATGCGTGAAAACCTCCTACTCCTTCAACTTGACCTCCCCCCGGGCTCCATTCCCAGGTCTTAAGACTCCTCTTTCATCCCTCCCTCCATTTTCGGGTCTTCAAGGTAAACCGTCTCACCCCTACCCTAAGTTCTAACCCTTACCTCCTCTAGAGTGCTTCCTGTGTCCCGGACGCCCGCATCGCCCGCGTCTGGAACAGAACAAGCCCCGCGGCTCTAACTCACGGCACCTCGGTTCAGACAGGCCAGTCTCTTCAAGCACACACGGCTTCTTCGCCTCCTGCTATTCCCAAGCGCCTCTGCCACCACGTCCTCGCTCCAACCGCACGGAACAGTGCCGGCCACAAGCTCGAGCTCCACTGACCACGATACCACGGCCTCCTCACTCCACCCCACCTGGGCTTACACGCACCGCCCTCCGCATCTTACACACATCATATCCGCTACTCCGCATAAACCCCAAGTCCTAATTAAACCCCGTTCCCATCTCCATGGACTTGCACACTCCGGTTGATTGCACACATGTATTTAACAATACAGTCTCACATAGGATGCTAAGAGCACTTTTCTTCGTATTTTATGGAAAGACCAGAAACATGTCGATTTCTATTAATATCCAACAGAGCCAAATCTAATTCCTAAACAGACGCATTACAATTTGTTTGGAGTTTAAAGGCTTAATGGCAATGATGAGGGGAGGAAAAAGTTTATTTTACATAACTGAATGAAAAATAATTCAAGAAATAGTAAATAAAATTTAATACGGTCTCATGCGCCCTGAAGAAGGCGGTGCCCGATTTGGAGGGGTGATTGCTATGTCCAGATAGTCTCCTATTTGGAACTTCTGCGACTGCAGGGTCATGGAGTCATCAGTCCCCTTCCTCCCAGACATGGTGCTGCCAATCTCCTTTACTCTGCAGAAAAGGAGATTGACTGTTAACGGATCACAAATCGATGAAGCTAAATGTGCACCGCAAAGTAAATGCAGGACTGTGTTTCCTCCATTATCTTACAGCACAGTTAAAAATTAATTACCACATTAAGCTAAACCAGATGTTAAGATAATATAAATGTATATTCTGCCCACAAAAGGGGTTCATTAAAAGGGGTTATCCCTATCAATTAAAACACATCAAAACCAAAAAGATTACAGGAATTAAAAATTAAAAGTTACCTACCGATAGCCAGGCCTTTTAGGATCTGTAAAAACAATTGCAAAATTGAAGTGTGTGCCCTTCTTCCTAGCTTCTGGGTAGACTTCTTTTACTAAACTAGTCAGTTCTTTCAAAGTTGCATCCATCCTGAATTAAAAAAAAAAAAAATCACATTTGATTAATGAACAATGTAACAATAGAGCAAGGATATTGACATACAAGGAGTTAATTATGTGTATCTGAATTGTGACCTGTTAGAATTGAGGCTGTCAAAGTCTTAATTGTACTTTTTTAGGATTTTATTTTTAAGTATTCTCAAAACACACAATGCAGGGCTCGAACTCGGAAGCCCGAGATCAGGAGTCACATGCCCTACCTGGAGACAGCCAGGCCCCCCATACTTAATTTTAAAGCAGTTAATAACACGGTTTGCCCCCACAAACTCCCCTTACCAGCTTCAATGATTAAAATTCTGATGAATTAAAGTCAGACTATTTGTACAAAAAGAGGCCTTCAGGGATTACACCTGCTCTCTTTTGTTGCTATGTAACAGCTCACTGGCCTAATGACTTACCTCTTTAAAACTAACTAACCCAAATTAACCCAAATACTTAAAACAGTTGTTACTTCCTTATTTCTAAAGCATGTATATATTTTTCCACATTTCAGCATGTCATCAAGTTGAAATGCATCCTAGACTCAAGGACAGGAGAGTATTTTTATAAAAATGTGTTTTTTCTTTCTATGGTAGAATCGTAAGAGTTTTATAGAAGAGGGAGCCCGAAAGCCAACAAAACATGACATTTTCTCTAGACTACGCACAGCTCCTCTCACAATACACACTCTTACCCTGCAACCATCTGAACGTACGGACGATGCGGAACTGAAACGATCCTGCCTATAAGGTGCTGTAAGATGAAACAAGGGCCCTACACACACGTGTGCCCGTCTCACCATTAAAACGACCAAGACCCACGTAGTTGGTTGGGTCCTAACCCTACAAGCACCGTTCAGTTCTTCCCATCTCTGTTGTTTCTGCCTCAACACAGACCAACTTGTGTCCCACCCCCCACCGCTTTATAGCCACCTCATTACTCAACTCTGTACGTTGCCTTCAACTCCTCCCCACCTCGGTTTTTAAGCTCCTGTACACAGCTTTTGTCCCACAAGTGACAGCCGTTCCCGTCTCCAGGGGAGGAGTGCAATCACGTGGAGGACGGCGAGCGGCACACGCACGCCGTCCTCCAGGAGCAGCAGGCCCGGGGGGCCAGGGCCCACCTGCCGCACGCTGTGTGGGTACTGGGGCTGCCCAGCAGACACGGCTCACACAGAGCACGGAGGGAACGACGCTTTACTTGCAGAGAAAAGGCAGCACAAGACTGGCTTCCTGAGAGCGGGGGTCCCCACGGCCAGCAGGGCCGCCCTGGAGCCGAGGCACCGACAGGCTCCCGCACCCCTCCTGTGCCGCAGCTACAGCAGCCCTGGGGACAGGCCCTGCAGCGGGGCCGGCCAGGTGCCACACGACAGCGCACACTGAGGCAGAACAAGGAACATGCCGCACCCAGACCAGGGAGAGATCCTCCCAAAGAGACATGGCCCCGCGCAGGCTGTGAGCGCGCTTTATCTTTCGGGGGGGGAGGGGAGTTTGGGGGGGGCTCCAGGTCACTCTTAGGCGGCCATGCAAGGATGGGGTGCAGAGCTGTGCGTGGCTCCCTTTCTCCACCTGACACTCGTGTTATTTACAGGAGAGAAAGCCGTGTGCACGCGTGCAGGAAATCACATCCCAAATCCCACCAACCAGAAAGAACCAGGACACCCAGCAACGCCAACATCACCGTGGCCACGTCCTTGTGCACGGACCCGACGACACCGGAAAATAAATCTTGAGATTATCAAGCATATTATACTTGATATGGATAATAAAGTTACAACACAAAAATGTGATTCATTCTTCAAGTATTAAACATATTTTTAATAAAATTCATTTTTGAATTTAACAGAAAAAAAAAGAAGGAAAATAGAAGGAATTACAAACTTCCAGACACAGATGCACTCTCTTACCCCTCCTAGCACCTCCTAATTTTGTAGCTTTTTTTCTTACCTCCGTTAGAGTTTCAGAGTTCCTATTTTAACTTTGTCCCCATAAAGTATGAGACAAAGCTGATTTCTTTTTAATGTCTTGGAAGTGACCCTTTTTACCCCACTTGATATTCTGATGTTAACTATTCCCTGGCACACCTTACATACTTGCGACGTGCACCAGAAAAAGTTCTTTCTTCCTTTCTAGAAATTATTTCCCACACTGTCCCCTTGTTCTAATGAACTCAGGGGATTTGGTTTCCATCTGTTACCAGTTCTGACAGTAAATCTCCTACAAGCTTCCAACCTGCTGAGGACCGTCTCCCTAGACAGTCAGGAGTACCAAGTGCGGCTTTCCGACCACCGGGCCGAAGCGTGCATGCACGGATGAAGAAAGGGCTCTCCTGGGGCTGAAGTCTTTGCTGCGTGACTGTGAGGGTCAGTTTTATGCGTCAATTTGGCAAAGCTACAGCCCGTTATTCAATCAAATGCTGACGTAGACGTTACTATAAGGCATTTTATGTGATTAAGGTCTATAACCAGCTGGCTTTCAATTAAGGCGCTGATCTCAGATAATCTGAGTAAGCCTCGTGCAATCCACCTGAGCAGGCCCGATTCAATCCGTTGAAAGGCCTTGCGAACAGAGTGGAGGCTTCCCTGAACAGAAAGCTCGGGCAGCCGTGGGCAGTTTTAGCTCTTGCTCAAGTTGTGGCCTGGCCCTTCCTGGCAGCTTGCCCTGTAGACCAGGGACCTAGGGACGCAGGCAGGCCTCCTAAGTATGGCAGCCGATTGTATGCAGTCAGTCTCTTCATACGGGTCCCCTGCGGGCTCGGTTTTTCTGACGGAACCCGATACGACTTACCTGGGTATGTCCCTTTCAACAGCCTGCTCAAGGACCATCCGAGCACAAGGAGGCTCCCCACTCCCGTGGTGTCTGGCTGGTCACCCCAACTGGAAAACTCAGTCTGCTTCTGGTAGGGTCCTCTGGACCACACTCTTCCTTCCGAGACTTCCCCTAGGGCTGCCTGGTTGGTGCCTCAGTCTACTTGTACAAATCGAGACGTCACAGGACCTATTACCTCATCTTCCCTCGGCACTGCTCCTAGGAAGAGGGCAGGGCTCTGCGCTACTACCACACAGCCACTCAGCCTTTCTAAGTCCCGGTCTCTGGCCATCACTGTGAGCTGTCACACAGGCGGTCTTTCCTTACTTGGCCGTAAGGTAAGGACGGGTCGGCCTCGGGCAGAATTTGTAACTTCTTTTCTGGATCAGGAGCAGAAGGTCTTTGGTAAGATCTCCCTCTGCCATCCTCACCCTGAAGTGTACTTAGTGTTTATTCACGTGCTTTCTCCACTGGACGAGCTTACCCTACGAAGCTGTGATACCTTCTTCACTTCATACCCTCAGAATCTAAGCATGGCACCTGGCGAACAGGAACTGCTATTTGTTAGAAGCAGCATACACTTTAATCTCCGAATAGAGATTTTCATCAGTCCACCAGTAATAAGTTCTTCCCTGCAAGTTAATCAGTCTTCCTGGTACTTGTACCCCGGAATGATGCTGAACTACCATCACACTACAGGGTGTGATTTAACAACCACCTCCAAAAAGACAAGTAGGGTCTCAATCTTTAAAGAATCAAATTGCACTGTACTGGGCTCACAGTTTAAAATTACATACCCTTCTGGGACCATAAAATGGTGCAGCTGCTGTGAAAAGTCTGGTGGTTCCTCAGAGAGTGAAACATAGGACAACTGTAAGACCCTGCCCCCCCACCTCCAGTACCTACCTGGCCCCCCCACCCCACCTCCAGTAACTACCGGGCCCCGCCACCCTGCCACCCCATCTCTCGGTACACTTTTAGGTACACACCTGAAGGGACTGAAAGCAGGGACTAAACAGACCCAGGTGCATAGCTGCATTATTCACAAAAGCCAGAAAATGGAAACTCAAGCGCCTGCCCGCAGGTGAGAGGACAAACAAAATGTGGCGTCTCTTACAGAGAAATATTATTCAGCCATACAAAGAGTTGGCGGTTCTGTCCCTGCTACAACGTGCACTAACCTTGAAAAGATCAGGCCAAGTAAGCCGAACACAACGCACACTGTAGGAGTCCACTTGCTAAAACATCGAGAAAAGGCAACTGTACAGAGACACCAGGGTGAAGGGAGGCATGGGGAGTCGCCGCTTACTAGGCGTAGAACTTGGGGGAAACGACAAAGCTTTGCTAACAGGTTAGCTGCACAATGGGAATCCTTACAGCGGCAAATGTAACGCTGTCTATATCTTTATCACAAGAAAGGCATAGTTTTAAGAGTTATTAACCTTTTACTGCTACTAAACAGCCATCATGATGTCAACTAAAACTACTCGCAGCACTAAAGAGAAGTCTGCAGTAAGCAAGGGCCCCGGACAGACGGAGGGCGTGAAGGTGCCCGTGAGAGAAACATTCAGGGGCACGTATGTCTTCTCCGAACATATGTCACAACCTTTTCCACTAAGCCCCAGATCAAAAATCAGCCTGTTTTTTGTGTTTTTAATGCGTGGCACCTCAGGATCACTTTCACACACAAATGCTCTCGAGGAGAAATATCCCAGGACTTCCCTTTACTGTGTTATTCCAGTACCATCTATTTGCCTCCGAGCCCCTCGGGGAAGGCCGCCGCACTTTCTGCACCCAGTATTTTCGTACCAAGCAGCCACAACAAGTGACGGCAATCTTGGGTCTGTCCATTCTTCGCACCTCAAAAGTTTGAACCTCAAACGTGTTACAAGATGGGCCCCTTTCACCTAACAGGTGACATCTCTATCTTTCTGAGAGCCGGGCCCAAAGGCCCCGAGTGGAGGAGGAAAGGCGGAAACAAGGAGGGCACTTCTTCACTAGCGCGGGGTGTTACTTCACGTCCGACCACCCCAGGGCCGCGCCCCCCGACCCGCACTCTCACCAAGTGTAGATCTGCAGTTCGCTGGACGGGACGTTCCCGCGGGAGAACTCGTCCATTCGGTGGTGGCGGCCGTTATTGGTGGTGAACACACGCAGCAGCAGCGGGCACGTCTGGGAGCCAAGGGAGGAAGGGCAGAAGTTAAAGAGAGCGGCTGCGAGTCCAGAGCTCCCTTCCCCTCCGGAGGCGTCGCGGCCTCCGAGCCGCCCGGGGAGCAGGAACACCGCCGGCTTCGCGCACAGGCCGCGCTCTCCCCCCGCCAGGCCCACCTCCACCTCTTTCCGGACCCCATACTTTCTCCCGATCGATCGGCTTCTCCGGCTCTTTCTTAATTTCCTCCTGGGTAACGCGCGACTCCACCGCCATCTTCCTCCTACGGCCCGCGAGACGCTCGCTCTGACCTCCGACCCCTGCAGCGAGCATGAGAACGAAGCCTCTCGCGAGGAGAAGCTCGAGGGTTTATATGGGACCGGAGGAGGAGGGGCGGGGCGTTTGCTGGCGCAGGCGCAACTCATTGCGCGGCCCGTGAGCCCGGGTCCGGACGCGCCTGCGCGTTGCGTCCCCAGGAAAAAGGCGGGCGTTGGCGGCCGCGGGGCGGAGCTTCTAAGGGATGCGCGTGTGAATGGGTCGTTAGTAGCCTAGGGACTTACTACCCAAGTATTCACAGACCAAACAAGCCTGCGAGGCACCTTTCCCAGGTAATGAATAAGTTAAGGAACGCAGAGCTCTTAGAAGTGTACAGGAGGTAAATAAGAAAAAACATGACTTTATTAGCAAGGTATCGAACTCTTCAGTAAAGAAGTAACAAGTTGTGTAACACACCCTTGTAGGTGGACCCCTGAGCGAAGACAGAAGAGGGTTTGAAAAGCTGAGGGGAAGATAGGATGCCTTGCAGTAAATGCTCACGAAATGGTTAATGGTCTGTATTGGGGGAAAGTGAAGTGGACTCTTCCCACACCACAATAACACGATTGCGGATGGATCAAAGACGTTCAAACGAGCAGCAAAACTAGAACTTTTTGGATATGACATCATAAACCATCTTCGTGACCAATGGGTTGGGATACATGATACAAAAAGCACTAACCAGAAAAGATTGATAAATTTGACTACATTGGAAACACAAAAACTGACCTTCAAAATTCATCATAAAGAAAGAAAAAAAACCACAGAGGGGAAAATACCTATAATGCATGTGATTGACAAAAACTAGTGTCCAGGATATATAAAGAATAGGACAGACATCTCAATAGAAAATGGGTAAAATAACTGAACAGATGCTTTTAAAATGAAGAATTCCAAATGGCCAATAAAATATAAGGTGCTCAGGAATAATTATTCAGAGGATACATAAAACCATAGTAACTGGCTTTAATTGATTGGTTTGGGAAAAAATACACTCACTAGCTTGGCAAAAATTAGAAACTCTTGACATTTGTCGGTAGACTAATGGGAATTCTCCAACACTGGTAGTGAATGTGTAAACTGGTATACCTACTGTGGAAACTGGCTTAGGGTTGTTTAGTAAAGTTGAATAGATGTATACTTTGGATCTGTAATTCCACTCCTTGCTATATATCCTGGAGGAGATCGTAATGAAGTATCCAGAGATATTACAAGAATATCCTTGGCAGTTTTGTTCATAAGAACAAAAAGCTAGAAACAACCCTAGGTCCATCGCGAGCACGGTGAATCCTGAGTTCAGTGCATCACGGTATACCATACCACAGCAAAAGTACCAAGCAGCAGCGGAATAGTATACGGCAACAAGAATGAACAAATCGCAGCTACACGAAACTATGACTAAGTGAAACAACATGAATTTCACAAACATGATAGTGGCTCTATGGTATCAAAAATAAAGGAATATCTACTGTGTGAATCCATTTTTATAACATTCAAAAGCACATTACTAAACTATGCTGTTCAGGATGCCTCTCCAGGTGATAAAACTATAAAAAGAAAAGCAATGAACTAATTGCCACAGAAGTCAGAATGGTAATTACCTCTAAGAAAAGAAG
Organism: Proteles cristata cristata; assembly: GCA_017311185.1. Lineage (NCBI taxonomy): Eukaryota > Metazoa > Chordata > Mammalia > Carnivora > Hyaenidae > Proteles > Proteles cristata. The sequence continues at coordinate 48,158 of JAESUZ010005219.1, forward strand.
GAGACTGTGATGGGGGGTGCGTGCAAAGGAGGTGCTTCTGAGGTGTTGGCAACATTTTGTTTTTTTACATTCTTTTTGTGATGATTACCCAGCCGTTAGATTTTAAATTATTCTTTAGGCAGTATGTTTATGTTTTATACTCTTCTGTATGAATAGTAGATCTTGCTAATAAAAAAATCCCACCCCAAAAGAATGCCTATCAATTGACTTAAAAAAATTACAAACAATCCAATAGAAAACGACACATGATAGGCATTTCATAGGAAAGAAGAAACACAAATTACATGTAAACATATGAAAAGATGCCCAATCTCATGAATAAACATAGAAATGCACATTTAAGCCACAACTAGGTAACATTTCACTCAGATTGGCCAAAATGTAAAAATCTGACACCCAAGTTCTGTCAAGGACATGGAGAAAGTGGAATTGTTATAGACCACGCTCATCCGCTGTGGAAATCCTGGTGTTTCCTAGAAAGACTGGATGTATGCACACCTTAAGACCCAGGTATTCCATTTGTGTTTGAATACCCAGAGAAACAGTTACACATGAACACCAGGCAACATGTTGAACACCACTGAAACGTTTATTCTTAAGAACTAGAAAAATTTGAAAGTCTACCAAGACTATATTCATAAATTAAAATTTCATAAAGATTTGAAAATTAATGAGTGAGTCAGTATGCTTTTTTAAAAAGTAGGCCAAAAAAGCAAGTCACAGGGTGCCTGGGGGCTCAGTCGGTTGACCATCTGATTTCAGCTCAGGTCATGATCTCATGGTTTGTGGGTTCGAGCCCTGCCTTGGGCTCTGTGCTGACAGCTCAGAGCCTGGAGCCTGCTTTGGATTCTGTCTCCTTTTTCTGCTCCTCTCCCACTCACACACTGTCTTACTCTGTCTCTCAAAAATAAATAAATTTTTAAAAATAATTTTTAAAAAAGCAAGTCACAGAATAAAACATACAATGGGATTCAACTTATGGAAAGTTAAAAAATAGGATTTTTCTTTCCTCCTTCCCCCAAATTCTGTTTAGGAAAACAAACAGTAAGTGGTAAAACTATAAAGAGAGGCAAGTCAGTGATTAACACTAAATTCAGGATAGTGTTACTTCTGAGTGTAAGCTAGGGTAACACAATTTATGAAGGGCATCTAGGGAGCTTCTAATGAACTAGCTAGTATGTTCTCCCTAGAGGGTTTTGGGGAGTGGGCAGTTCATTGGTCACATTGTGGCTATCCATTTTAAATACTCTGGTGTGTGTAATTTAGCTTTCTGTTAAAAAATATTTTTAACTGCTTAGAGATGGGTCCTTGCATGCAGTGAATATTCCGTTTTTTAAAAAGATCATTAAGGGGCAGCTGGGTGGCTCAGGTGGTTAAGCATCCGACTTCAGCTCAGCCCTATTCATGAGTTCGAGCCCCACGTCGGGCTCTGTGCTGACAGCTCAGAGCCTGGGGCCTCTTCAGATTTTTTGTGTGTCTCCCTCCCTCTGCCCCTCCCCCACTTGCACTCTGTCTCTATCTCTCTCAAAATAAATAAACATTTAAAAATCAATAAAAAGATCTTTAAATTTTCTCCCCACTTCTATGACTCTGTTTTTTAAATTTAACTGTATTTTTTTACTTAAGTTTTTATTTTATTTTATATTTTTTAATGTTTTTTTTATTTATTTCTAGGAGAGAGAGAGAGAGAGACAGTGTGAGCAGGGGAGGTCAGAGAGAGAGGGGTCACAGACTGAAACAGGCTCCAGGCTCTGAGCTGGCAGTCAGCACAGAGCCCGACGTGGGGCTCAAACTCACGAACCGCGAGATCATGACCTAAGCGAAAGTCGGACGCTTAACCGACTAAGCCATCCAGGCGCCCCTTAAGTTTTTATTTTAGTCCCAGTTAACATACGGTGTAATGCTAGTTTCAGGTGTACAATGTAGTGATTCAACCCTTCCATACATCACCCAGTGCGCATCACAAATACGCCCCTTTCTCCCATCACCTGTTTCACCCATACCCTCGCCTTCTATGATTCTAATATCAAATCTTTTTCAAAAATTCCACAGCATAAAAATACAGACACATGAGGGCACTCTAATCAATCAACGAAAGGAACAACCATGAAACAGGAGAAATAAAGAAGCTCACGTGTTATTGGCATTATTATTCTTAGACATAAGCTCTCATTTGGACCTTTCCAAACAAGCCCTCATCAAAACAGAATTTCCCAGTATCCTGAAGCAATGGAGCTGCAGGTGGAGTTTAGAAGTTAAGGTAGATTTTCAGCATCCCTCAAGCCACCTACTTGAGTTTCTAGATGCAGCTCTGAATGCAGATTATAATACTTAAGTATATGCGTCCTTTTTCTTTAGACTTTATACACACAAGCATTACACTTCTAGGTGTATGCCTCAAAGAATTGAAAGTATGAACTCTAGTCGGTTTCTTAATATCTTTGTTCATAACAGCATTAGTCACAATAGTCAAAAAGTGAAAACAACCAAGTATCTCTCAACCGATGAATTGATATACATATAACGGAATATTATTCAGCCTTAAAAAATGAATGACGTACTGATAGACGCCAACAAAGATAAAGCTTGAAAACATTATGCAAGCTGAAATAAGTCAGACACAACAGAGCAAACCTTGTGTGATTCCACATATATAAGGCACTTATAGTAGGGAAATTCAGAGAGACAGAAGGTGGAATAAATGTTATCTAGGCCTGGGAGAGGGGAGAATGGGGAATTACTATTTAATGATAAGAGTTTCTCTTTGGGACAATGAAAAGTTCTAGAAATGAATAATGGTGATAATTGTACAGCATTGTGAATATACATAATGCCACTGGATTGTACATCTAAAAATGGTTAACATTATACATTTCATGTTATATATATTTTACGACAACAAAAAAAAAATTTTAAAGAATGAACATTTGGGAGCACTTGGGTGGCTCAGTCCGTTAAGCCTCCGACTTTGGTACAGGTCATGATCTCATGGTTCTCCGGTTCGAGCCCCGCGTCGGGCTCTGTGCTGACAGCTCAGAGCCTGGAGCCTGCTTCAGATTCTGTGTCTTCCTCTCTCTCTGACCCTCCGCTGTTCACACTGTCTATCTCTCTCTCAGAAATAAATAAAAATATTAAAAAATTTTTATTTTTTAAAAATATTTTTTATTTATTTCTAGGAGAGAGAGAGAGAGAGACAGCGTGAGCAGGGGAGGGTCAGAGAGAGAGGGAGTCACAGACTCTGAAACAGGCTCCAGGCTCTGAGCTGGCAGTCAGCACAGAGCCCGACGCGGGACTCGAACCCACGAACCGCGAGATCGTGACCTAAGCGAAAGTCGGACGCTTAACCGACTAAGCCACCCAGGCGCCCCAAAACATTAAAAATTATTTAAAAAGAATGAACATTTGGAGCATGTGAACTGCGAATACAAGTCATCAAACTTTCTCCACCTTTCCTCTTCTCTTTCTTTCTTTAATGTGCTTTGGCATTTTCAGTCAGGGGGCAAGTAGATTGCCCTAATTAAAATCAGAAATATGTGATGTGAAGTTTTACAGAATATGCCTCAGTCAGTCCCTGCAACGCCATGGCTTTTTCTGCTACTGAGTTTCAGAAGAACAGCTTTCTGCTTGGCAGGAAAACATAGTTAATGGAATATATTTTTCATAAAATTTTCCGACTCTTTTTGCAAATGCTGTGGATTATAAATCTGGGTATTTCCAGGGAGTTATAAAACCTTTTAAAAATTTCTTCAGGTGCATCTGCGGGAGACGAGGTGTGTGGCATTTATAAGCACAGTATTTATGGGTTCTTTTTCGGAAAAGAAGTGTATGTAAATACTCTCAGTGAAGCATCTGCTTGCTATCAAGAATAGCAAAAATATGTGAATTTCCATAACCATTCCTAGGAAAATTAAGCCTAGAGGCAGTATAATTACTACGTAGAAGATACATTGTTTTATGTTTCCCTAAAAATTGTATTTTTACAAATAAGCATACGTGCTTGCTTGGCATTAGCCCTAAAGGCAATGCTGCCACGATGCTCCTGACTGGTCTCTCTGTGTCACCCCTGCAGCCGTCCCTCACACTACAGCCAGAGAAGCAGTGTTTCTAAAGGCTGTTCCCAGTAAAATGTGCTCTGAGGTATGGTTTGGGAAATCCACTTTTTTTTTTTTTAATTAAAGGCTATTTTTTTTTTTATTTCTAGGAGAGACAGAGACAGCATGAGCAGGGGAGGGTCAGAGAGAGAGGGAGTCACAGACTCTGAAATAGGCTCCAGGCTCTGAGCTGGCAGTCAGCACAGAGCCCGACGCGGGGCTCCATCCCATGAACTGCGAGATCATGACCTAAGCGAAAGTCGGACGCTTAACTAAGTCACCCAGGCGCCCCTAAAGGCTATTATTTTTAAGTAATCACCCAACGTGGAGACTGAACTCACAACCCTGAGATCAAGAGTGCACGCTACACTGACAGAGCCAGCCAGGAGCCTCTAGCATCCACTTTTTAACTAGCTTCTCGGGTTGTTCTGAGAAGCATCTCATTTACAGTCTATTTTAAGCCAATGGAATGGGGGCACACTGGCATTTCAGAGAGTTGAAATGTCTCTCACTTTACCCCCTGTTTTAAGCATTTGAGTGATTAGATTGATGATAGTTTTTAAACAGACGTCCTCTTCCCCAAGCATCTGCAGAGTGTCAACAACATAATCACCAGAAGCAAATTGCAGGCAGCAACTAAACAACGTAATTAATGGTGGGGCGCCTGGCTGGTTCAGTCGGTTAAGTGTCAGACTCTTGATCTTGGTTCAGGGCATGATCTCACGACTCCCAGGATCAAGTCCTGCAGCGGGCTCTATGCTGATAGCACAGAGTGTGCTTGGGATTCATTCTCTTTCTCCCTCTCTCTCTGCCCCTCCCCTGCTCACTCCCTTTCTCTCAAAATAAATTTAAAAATTTTTTCAAATAGTTTTAAAAAGCTTAATTAATGGTTAAAAATCTTAGCCTTTGAATTTAGATAGATCTTAATTTAAATTTGAACTTAGTCACTTGCTAGCTGGTTAATCTTGAATCACTTAACTGTTCTGAGTCAGAGATTCCTGATCCATAAATTAGGATAATAAAATACCAGACAGCCCCTTAATGAGGATTAAATGAATCTAAAATAGTTGGCACAGTGTCTGCTATAAACTAAACGCTCAACAAATGTGAGCCATTATAATCATCATTATGTAGACTGCATCTTCTTCTGCAGAGGAAAGTGGGGCAAATTAAGAGGCTAATTCCCTGTCAATTCCTTCTATTGCCAAAGGGTAGCTGATTCCATGAAAATCTCATGAAGAAAATAGCATTGCTGTCATGATTACTTAATCATAAGTCTTTGCCAACTCATTATCATGTACATTCAAATAGATATGTGCTAATCTTTTTTTAAGTTTATTTATTTTGAGAGTGTGAGCAGAGGAGGGGCAGACAGAGATGGAGAGAAAATCCCAAGCACTGTCAGCACAAAGCCCAAGGCAGTACTTGATCTCACAAACCACGAAATCATGCCCTGAGCCAAAATCAAGAGTCAGATGCTTATCTGACCGAGCCAGCCAGGTGCCCCACATATGGACTCATCTTTAATCGGTGCAAAATACTGACAGCATTATTCAACTGGGGCGGGGGGAAGCTATGGAAGGTATTTGGTTTAGGTACTTAAATATCAAATCTAAGAGGAGTGGTACTTTGGGAGACTTGGGTAACTCTTCTGGCCTTGATTCTAAGGTTGCGCATGAAGAAAGATCTCCAATAACGTATCAGTTCTTTGAGATTAGGAATTGCATGTGATAGACGTCTTCATGGTATCAATACCATAATACCATAAATAAAATTTAAGGCAGTCCTTTATATATACCTGACACTAAAATATGTATTAAATGATTAAAGACAGGGGCACCTCGGTGGTACAGCTGGTTGAGCTACTGGCTCTTGATCTAGACTCAGGTCATGATCCCAAGGTTTGTTTGTGAATTTAAGTCCTATATTGGGCTCCGTGCTGATGGTGCAGAGCCTGCTTGGGATTCTGTCTCTCCTTCTCTGTACCCCTCCCTCGCTTGTGCTCTCTCTCTCTCTCTCAAAATAAAGAAACTAAAAAAAAAAATGATGAAAGACATTTTAAAGTGCTTAAGTAACTACCTCAGTGTCAATTCCTCATCTTTAAGATTTATATGGTAATAATTATATCAGTTCATATTTATTGATCACTGTAACAATGATCTTTTCGGTGCTATGTAACAACCACCTGAAAACATAGAAGCTTAGGACAACAGCCATTTGATTTGGGCCAGGCTCAGCTGGGCAGTTTTTCTTGTCTCATCTGCCTTCCCACATGCAACTATAGTTATCTGATCTCTCAGCTTGCGGGTAGGGGGTTAAGATGGTCTAAAGGACTTCGCCTCCCATGTAGGTAATAGTACTGGGTCATGTGTCTTTACTAGGATAATTCAGGCTTCTTCACATCAGAGTCTCAAGATTCCAATAGAGCATCTTGAAGACTTGGCTCCTTAGCTACACAACTTTACTTTTGCCACATTCTCTTGGTCAAAGCGAGTCACAAGATCAGGCCAAGAATGAAGGAAATAGAGAAATAGACTTCACTTCTGGGTCGGAGTTGCAGCTAAGACACTCTACTCTCTTGTATTTTACTCATTTTTCATAATCAGCACATATTGCTTTTAGAAATTAAAAGTACTATTTTTAAAAGTAAATTTCCAGCAAAAGCCACACAAGAAGAGAGAGATTTTCTTAATAGACCGATATCTATTAAAGGAGTAGACTCAATAATTAACAACCTCCTGAAAGAGAAGCGCCAAGCCCACATGGGTTCACTGGTGAAGTCTACCAAATGTTTAAGGTAGAAATTATATGAATTCTCTACAGTATCTTCCAGAAAGTAGAAGCAGAAAGAATACTTCTTAGCACTGCTAGGAATTTACCCAAGGGATACAAGAGTGCTGATGCATAGGGACACATGTTTATAACAGCACTCTCAACAATAGCCAAATTATGGAAACAGCCTAAATGTCCATCAACTGATGAATGGATAAAGACGATGTGGTTTTGTATACACAATGGAATACTATTTGGCAAAGAGAAAGAATGAAATCAGGCCATATGCAGCAACATGGATGGAACTGGAAGGTATTATGCTGAGTGAAATAAGTCAGTCAGAAAAGGGAAGATATCATATGTTTTCATTCACATGTGGATCTTGAGAAACTTAACAGAAGACCATGGGGGAAGGGAAGGGGAAAAAATAGTTACAGAGAGGGAGGGAGGCAAATTGCAAGAGACTACTAAATACAAAGAGCAAACTGATGGTGGATCAGGGCGGAGGGGATAAGGGGAGAGGGGAAAATGGGTGATGGGCACCAAGGAGGGTACTTGTTGGGATGAGCACTGAGTGTTGTATGTAAGCCAATCTGACAATAAATTATATTTAAAAAACATTTATAATTCATAAAAAAAAATAGAATATTTCTCAGCTCACTCTCTGAGGTCAGCATTACCCTAATACCCCAACCAGATAAAGGCATTACAAGAACAGAAAACTACCAACTGATATTTCTCATGTACATAGGTATAAAAATCCTCAACAAATATTAGCAAATCAAATCCAACAATGTTAGAAAGAGTTATACACTATGACCAAGTGGGGATTATTCCAGGCAAGCAAGGCTGGTTTAACATTTGAAAACTAATGTAAGCCATCACATCAACAGGCTAAAGAAGTATTATATGATCATATCAATAGATGCAATAAAAGCATTTGTCAAAAGCTAATACCCATTTATGATAAAACACTTAGCAAACTACAGTAAAGGGGAAATTCTAAATTTGATAAAGAACATCTATAAAAAACCTACAGCTAATATCATACTTAATGATGAAAAACTCAAAGCTTGCTTACTAAGATCAAAAATAAGTGAAGTTTGTCCCCTTTCACAACTCTTATTCAATTTCATACTGGAAGTCCTAGCTAATGTAATAAGACAAGAAAAGGAAATTGTAGAAATACAGATTGGGAAGGAAGAAACAGAACTTTTTGAGTTTGTAGATGACAAAATTGACTATGTAGATAAATCCAAAACACTGACAACACCAAATGCTGGTGAGGATGTGGAACAACAAGAGCTCCCATTCACTGCTGGTGGGAATGCAAAACGGTCCGGCCACTTTGAAACATAGTTTGGAAGCTTCTTACAAAATGAAAGATATTCTTTCCATAAGATGTAGCAATCATACTCACAGGTATTTAGTCAAAGGAGTTTAAACTTATGTCCACACAAAAACATACACATGAATATTGATAGCGGTTTTATTCATAATTGCCAAAGCTTGGAAAGAACCATGGTGTCCTTCAGTAGAAGAATGGGTAAATCCAGACAATTCTGCTAAAAAAAAAAAAAAAAAAAAGAGCTATCAAGCCATGAAAAAGCTAAGGAGGAAACTTAAATGTGCATTAGAAAATGAAACAATTTGAAAAACATCATATTATATTAATTCATCCATATGAAGTTCTAGAAAATGCAAAACTATGGAGACAGAGAAACGTCAATGGTCGCCAAGGATTGGGAGGAGGAAGTGAGGAATAGGTGGATCACAAGGGATATTTAGGCCAGTGAAACTGTTCTGTATGATGCCATAATGGTAGAATACATTCCATGACACATTTGTCTGAACCCATAGAATGTACAACACCCAAGAGTGAACCTTAACGTAAAGTACAGAATTTGGGTGATAATATTATGTCAATGTAGATTCATCAATTGTAACAGATGGACCAGTCTGGTGGGGGATGTTGACAGTGGAAGTCCTGGTGCATAGGTGGGAGCAGGACATATGTGGAAACTTTGTATTTTCTGCTCAACTTTGCAGTGAACCTAGAACTGCTCCAAAAAATAGTCTATTAAAAATATACTAAATATTTTCAAAATCATGAGTCTCATCATTGGATAAAAAGTATTTACATTATTCCCTTGAAGTTTCATTCTCATTTATATTTTCATCATTGTGTGTATCTGATAATTTTCATATCGTAATATTTTTTCCCATTTTCACCATTCTAATGTGTGATGTCTAGATCTTACCCTGATAATTTCACTAATAGTAACTTTAATAAAAATGGTCAGGGTGCCCAGGCGGCTCAGTCGGTTAAGTGTCTGACTTTGGCTCAGGTCATGATCTCGTGGCTCATGGGTTTGAGCCCCACATCAGGCTCAGAGCCTGGAGCCTATTTCAGATTCTGTGTCTCCTTCTCTCTCTGCCCCTCCCCTGTTCACACTCTGTCTCTCTCTGTATCTCAAAAATAAATAAAAGAGTTTTTTAAATGGCCTACAAATTGGTGTGGGCTATTTGTATGAAATGGTATATTTGGTCATGAAGTGTTTCCTTTTTTTTTTAAGTTTATTTATTTATTTTGAGAAAGAGACGGAGAGAGTGAGTGGGGAAGGGGCAGAGAGGGAGAGAGAGAATCCCAAGCAGGCTCCACGCCGACAACACAGGACCTGAACTCACAAACTGCGATCATGACCTAAGCTGAAACCAAGGGTCTGATGCTTAACCAACTGAGATGCCCCTGCAACCCAGTCACTAATTGTTTGTTTGTTTATTTCTTTTTTTTTTAAATATAATATAATTTATTGTCAGGTTAGCTAACATGCAGTGTACACAGTGTGCTCTTGACTTTGGGAGTAGATTCCCAGGATTCATCGCTTACGTACATCACCCAGCCCTAATCCCAACAAGTGCCTTCCTCATTGCCCATCACCCACTTTCCCCTCTCCCCCACTCCCCATCCACCCTCAGTTTGTTCTCTGTATTTAAGAGTCTCTTACGGGTTTGCCTCCCTCTCTGTTTGAAACTATTTTCCCCCTTTCCTTCCCCCATGGTCTTCTGTTAACTTTCTCAAGTTCAACATATGAGTGATATCACATATGAAAATATCACTTCACAGCTGTCGGAATGACTAAATTCAAAAACACAAAAAACAAGTATTGGTGAGGATGTGGAGAAAGGGGTCCCTCTTGTACTGCTGATGGGAAGGCCAACTGGTGCGGCCACTGAGGGAAACAGTGTGGAGGTTCCTCAAAGAATTAAAACTAGAATTACCATATGATCCAGTAATTCCACTACTAGATATCTACCCCAATGATACAAAAATGCTAATTCAAAAACATATATGCACCTCTATGTTTACTGCAGCATATTATTTACAATAGCCAACTTAGGAAGCAACCCAAGTGTCCATTGATAGATGAATGGGTAAAGATGTGATAAATGTACACAATGGAATATTACTCAGCCATTAAGAGTGAAATCTTGCCATTTGCAACAACATGGGTGGATCTAATGAGTGTAATGCTAAATGGAGATAAGTCTACCAGAGAAAGACCAGTACCATATGATTTCACTCATATGTGGAGTGTAAGAAAAAAAACCAAATGAACAAAGAAAAAAAAGAGACAAAGAAAATAACAGAGTCTTAACTATGAGGAACAAACTGATGGTTACCAGAGGGGAGGTGGGGGTAAGGATGGATGAAATAGGTGAAGGGAATTAAGAGCACACTTATCATGATGAGCACTGAGTAAATACGTAGAATTGTTCAATCACTATACTGTATGCCTGAAACTAATTTAACACTGTATGCTAACTATATTGAAATTAAAATTTAAAAAGGAATGAATGAATAAATAAATATATAGGTATTGTGTTTCTCATTTTTAGCGTTAAATCACATAGGTTTGATCATTATATTATTTTCCTCAGTAAATACAATTTTCTTCTACCAAATGAAATATTACAAGTTACAATGGAATAATTCCTTAAAGTCATTTCATTTTGGACAAAAAACATCACTTTTCTTTTAAGATTTTAGTTGTACGTAATCTCTACACCCAACATGGGGCTCAAACTCACAACCAGAGATCAGGAGTCACATGCTCTACTGACAGAGGCAGCCGGGTGCCCCAAGGGCAAAAATCTCTTAAGAAACTTTTGTCTGAAGCCTATAAAAAGTACTGAGATAGAAACTCCTTGTTTTAGATCTTTACAAGCAGTTTCAGTCTTATAAGGGGTATGAAATCATAAACATTATTCAGGTTATTCACCAGCACATGGGCTGACACAAATTTCTTTACTAAATATTTCATGAAGTATAATTTGTATTATGGATTTCATTAAATAATTGTGAAATTTAACTCCTAGGGCTTATCACAACACCACTTTTGGTTTTCAGACAGGAGCTGTACAGTAAGAAAATTATGCACGTTTACTATGATTTACATGTACAGTAAAACCTTAGATTGCGAGTAACTTGCTCTGCGAGTGTTTCACAAGGTGAACAAACATATCTAATAAACTTTAACTTGATACTTAAGCGATATCTTGCAACATGAGAAGTACCTGACGCCGAACATCACATAACCACAACTGAGCCACTGGTTCTCTCTCGCTCCTCTGCTGTGGGATGGTGGGTGACATCTCCCATGCTCGGATGTTAGGTCTCAGGCATTGGTGTTTGGCAGAAATCAGTGATTTTTAAGAACGTTGGAAGGTGCCCACGACTGGCACTGGTATATTTTTGTCACTTCAAAGCACCTATGGACAGTCCTTTGCTTCCCATACAAGACTGAGCTCAGGAAGGCTTTGCTTCCTTCTAGGTCAGGCTGCCTGCAGATACAGACCCTTTCCTCTGCCGCCTTATTGCCGGTTACATTAAATACAGCATATTAATAATACTGTACTATAGTCAACATCCACGCGAGCATATACAATGGCCCCCATGCAGACAAAGGTTGAGAAGAAAGGCAGAAAGAAGGGGATGATGATGGCGGAAGTTAAGAAGGAAATCATTAGGGGCACCTGGGTGGCTTAGTCGGTTGAGCGTCCGACTTTCGCTTAGGTCATGATCTCGCGGTTCGTGGGTTCGAGCCCCGCGTCGGGCTCTGTGCTGACTGCCAGCTCAGAGCCTGGAGCCCGTTTCAGTCTGTGACTCCCTCTCTCTCTGACCCTCCCCTGCTCACGCTGTCTCTCTCTCTCTCTCTCTCCTAGAAATAAATAAAACATTAAAAAAAAAAAAGAAGGAAATCATTAAGAAGTACAAATGAGGTACGTGAGTGGCTAAAATTGCAAGATTTTTTAAAATTTCAATTTTAAAAACTTAATTAATTAATTAATTTTAAATTTAAATCCAAGTTAGTTACCATATAGTGTAATAATGATTTCATGAATAGCATTTAGTGATTCTTCACTTACGTGTAACACTCATCCCAACAAGCGCCCTCCTTGATGTCTATTGCCTATTTAGCCCATTCCCCCACCCAACACCCGCCAGCAACCCTCAGTTTGTTCTCTGCATTCAAGAGTCTCTTATGGTTTGTCTTCCTCTCTGTTTTTTTCTTATTTTTGCTTCTCTTCCCTTATGTTCATCTCTTTTGTTTCTTAGATTCCACATGTGAGCAAAATCATATATTATAGTCTTTCTCTGACTTATTTTGCTTAGCAAATACGCTCTAGTTCCATCCACGTTGTTGCAAATAGCAAGATTTCATTATTTTTCATTGCCAAGTAATATTCCATTGTATATATGCATGTCACATCTTCTTTATCTATTTGTCCAAATGTCGGGCTCCTTCAATACTTTGGTTATTGTCAATAGTGCTGCTATAAATATTGGCATGTGCCACTTCAAATCAGTATTTTTGTATCCTTTGGATAAATACTGGGCAATTGCTGGGCCTAGGGTAGTTCTATTTTTAATTTTTTGAGGAGCCTCCACACTGTTTTCTAGAGTGGCTGCATCAGTTTGCATTCCCAGCGGCAGTTTAAAAGGATTCCTCTTTCTCCACATCCTCGCCAACATCTGCTGTTGCCTGAGCTGTTCATTTCAGCCATTCTGACAGGTGTGGTTTTGATTTGTATAAAATTGCAAGGTTTTACAGGAAGTCTACATCTGCATCTCATCTGCAGAGGAGAAGGGGAAGCGGCAGAGGAATCCTTCGCTTCAAGTGAGATTAGGGAGATGTGTAAAATGTGGGAAACAGTGCAACATTTTGTAGACAAGCACCACCTGAATAACACTGTAGCAGTGCGAGCGGTAAATCTGTTTCAAGACAATGCAGTGTCACATTCCCGCAAAAACCTCCAAAGGAGGAAAAGCAAGTGATATTGCATAGGTTTCCTGTTAGGTTGTACGAAAGGAGAAAGATTCCATTGAGCCAATAGATTGCACTGATTCTGTTAGTGATGGTGAAAGTCGTCCTTCACAATAACCCTCCTCTCTCTTGTCTCCTTCACACCAGCCACGAAGGTTTTCAAAGGTAAATGCAGGTCAATTTGTTTATTTTTCTTTATATTTTGTACTTTATTACTTTGTATTACATTACAGCATTATAATTATTTTTATATGAATATTTTGGGTTGTGGAACGAATCCTCTGAGTTTCCATTATTTCTTACGGGGAAATTCGCCTTGATATACAAGTGCTTTGGATCACAGACATGTTTCATTGGCAAACCAAGGTTTTATTGTATTTAAAAAATTTTGTAAGTAGCTCAGAATTTATTTTCTATCCTATATAATCATAATGCCAGTATATGCATTTTATTTTTTTTTAATTTTTTAAATGTATATTCATTTTTGAGAAACAGAGAGAGACAGAGCGTGAGCAGGGGAGGGGCAGAGAGAGAGGGAAACACAGAATCCAAAGCAGGCCCCAGGCTCTGAGCTGTCATCACAGAGCCCGATGTGGGGCTTGAACCAATGAACCACGAGATCATGACCTGAGTCGAAGCTGGCCACTCAACCAACTGGGCCACCCAGGCACCTCAGTATCTGCATTTTATTAAATGACACTCAGTTTAAAAATTAGGTCAATACTACCAGAACCATTAAAATCTGAAGTTGTCAGGCAAAAATATTCCTTTGCTTCAAAATAAAACCTCCATTTATCTGTTTTACCAATAAAATATTTGATATAAGATCTCTCCTACATTACAAATATTAGGATCACAAAGGCAGAGCAGAGAGTTTTGATGGTCTTCAGAATTTATCTACTGGCATGAACAAACAAACAAGCAAAGATCAGGAGTAGGCCAGGCTCTGACCAGAGAACTGTCCCAAATCACTGTCAAGAAACAGGCGACCGAGTTAGTATAGTCTGGATGCCTCTCTTTCCTTTTCTGTATCCAACCTATCAGAGAGCCATGCTGGTCCTTCCCTTCATTTTCAAGTCACTTTCCTTCTTTCCATATCTGCTGCTGTTATTTTCATCTAATGAATGGGCGGGTCCCAAAACATATGGCTCAAACAATTGGCATTGTTTTTATAGACATTGTGAAGAGTGGATCTGGTGCTCAGGTATTTTGCCAATAAGTTTCTATTTTGAGGGAAAGAGTAATATCTTTTTACTAGGCTTTTAAAAAAATGTTTATAAAGTATGGTATGGTGTAAAGAATATCAGATTTTTTCCATAAGGGTATTAAAAGTAATGAAATCAAAACTAATATGAGCCAGGTTCTTCCCCTTTTTAGCTGCCGACTGAAGGCAAGCCTCATGGCCTCCCTGAGAAATGGAGATGCTAAGGCACACATATACCTGACGAGATTATTGTGAAGATGGAAGAAAAGTGCTGTGACACTAGAAACTGACTCACTTATATAAACGACTGTTTACCAAACACTTCCCCCATGACATGCCTACTACTATCATAGGTGCTGAGCATAAAGGAGTGAAGAAGGACGAATTCCCTGTCCCCAGGGACCTTACAGTAGAGCAAACAGAAAATAAATGAGTAACCAAAAAAACACACCACAAGTACATGCACACGCACACGCGCGCGCGCACACACACACACACACACACACACACACACACACATGGAACTTCAGATCATGGTGCCTTCACAGAAAAACACATAGGGCGATGTGCTCTGAAATGCTACTGATTTGAGGCAAAGGGAGCAGATCTGGAAAACAAGAGTTGCAGGCAGGCGAGCTGTGGGACGGGGCCGAGGTGCCTCGCGCGGTGACACCGGCCACCGAAAAGAAGCCAGGGCGGCGGGGGTCGGGAGGACGGAGCAGAAAAAGGAATCAGATGAGGCTGAGGAGGTGGGCAGGGCACCACGTCGCCTGCTGGACGCCACGGCGGAAGTTTGAATTTTATTTTAATTGGAATAGGAAACTGTAGTGGTTGGGAGTCTTAGGCGAGTCAGAAAAGACTCGGGCCAGTTTAAGAAAAGGAACTGACCGAAAAGAAGCTGGAAAACTGACAGGACCACCAAGAAGCCTGATGAGTCAGGTCTGGAAAATGGGCAACTGCCCAGTGAGGCGGGCAGTGGACAGAAGACGCAGGACCATGTCCCAGAGCTGGTGCGGCGTCCACACCACCTGCAGGCCGAGACCGGCGTCCAGGGCAGAGCCGCTAGTGGATCCTGGGAGCCTTTGATGGAGAGAAATAGAGAAAAGACTCTTCAAACACAGGCCTGCCAAAAACGCAGTGTCTGCACTCAGTGCGCCCCTGGGGCGCTGTAAGGGCAGCAACAACCGCACTGAGCCAGCCGTTGCTCACTGGCCGCCTGAGCCATTTATCCAGTCGGTATTTTTTGTTCTAAACAAGAAGGAAAATAGCTTTGGGGGTTCTTGTTCATTCCCGCATAATAAATATCACACTGATGGTTATGACGTCATCTTGTTCCAAGACTAAATGTGATGACATGCTTTCAGATATTAGGTGGTTCGGAACTGAGGCGTGACTTACTCAAAATAGAAGCATTTGCTTACCTACTGCAATGGTAACGTTTTCTGGTAAAGGAAGTCGCATGAGGGGCGCCTGGGGGGCTCAGTCGGTTATGCGTCCGACTTCAGCTCAGGTCATGATCTCGCGGTTCGTGGGTTCGAGCCCCGCGTCGGGCTCTGTGCTAACTGCCAGCTCAGAGCCTGGAGCCTGTTTCGGTCTGTGACTCCTCTCTCTCTGACCCTCCCCTGCTCACGCTGTCTCTCTCTCTCTCCTAGAAATAAATAAAACATTAAAAAAATTAAAAAAAAAAAAGGAAGTCGCATGAAGGAGCACATTTTTTTTTACTGCTGAAAATCCTCCTCCTCTGGCTTGTGACTCACATTCTTGGCAAACATTTCAAGTTCCTGAGAATCTATATTTTAATCAGTTTCTATCAAAATCCTAAGTTCTGAGCAAGGAAAAGAGAGAAAGAGCAAACGGGTAGGCTTGTCAGAATTTCAAAATGGCTGCCCAAGAGAGAAGACAGTAGCTAGTGGGCACACGTGGGTTTGCCAAGGCAGAGTCACCGCCTTTCAGGAGCAAGGATCAGCCGTGATCCCAGGCTTCTGTAAGGAGGCAACCAGGGAGGCAGCTACCGGCTAGGTGAAGACAACTTTCCCTGGCGTGGGTCCAGGGCCATACCGTTGACGGACAGGAAATAGCAGAATCCTTTTGGCGGTGTTGTAATAGAGGAGACGTGCTGTGAAAACAATTGAGACGTCCGTATCACCTCAACAATGGTGACAGGCTGTTATACTTCGGTGGTATTCTAAACCGGAAGCTTCTAATCTTGGCTACACATTAGAGCCACTTGGGAAACAAACAAACAAAGAAAAAGCATGAGCCTTGAAATTCAAGAGGCTGCGGAATTTCTGTGCACAGTTACCAATGGCTCGGACACCTCCTTTATTATGTATACAGTTCTAAGTCCAAAGATTTTTAAATTTTTTTAACGTTTATTAACTTTTGAGAGAGAGACAGAGTGCAAGTGGGAGAGGGGCAGAGAGAGAGGGAAACACACAATCTGAAGCAAGTCCAGGCTCTGAGCTGTCAGCTCAGAGCCTGATGCAGGGCTCAAACTTACGAACCGTGAGATCATGACCCAAGCTGAAGTCGGACACTTAACTGACTGAGCCACCCAGGTGCCCCTAAGTTCAAAGAATTTTTAAGACAGTACCAGATCTAGTTTTTGCCCTAACTATTTTGGTAGGCAAGATAACTTGCCTCTGTTTTTTATTGTTGTTCTTTACAAAATTAATTTTTTAATTGCCTGTACTTAAAAAGAAAAGATAGTTAAGTCTTGAGCAATCATAATGAAATATTTGTCTTCATATCCATCATCTTTAGAATTTTAATATCCATCTTATTTGTAACTCAGCATAATTTTATTCTCTGCCAAGGTATAAAGGTACGGAACTGTAAATGTGTAATTTCTACCGAGAGTACGGATTGCGGATGATTAGGGACTAAGTGGAACCCAACAGTGGCCTACTTGTCATTCTTCAGGACAAAGGGAACTTCCTGTTTTGTATTTGGACACATGCACTGGGGCTTACCAGGAGGCTGGGCTGATCTCAGATGCCTCCAGCGGGTGGAACGTCCCCACCTGCGTCTGACAACACAAGCTGCCCTCTGGGCAGAGCCAGGGCCCACTCTTGGGCCCTGGACAGACACGTGGTCAGTGCGTTCTGTGGGCTTTCTACAAGTTAGCTAATGTCACGGCTAGGAGGAAAAGAAAAGCCTCTCGGAGGGCAATATGGACCACCTCTTGTGTTAGTAGTAAATGTACTTAGTGTTCTGGAAAGTTCACCTCCAGAGAGAAGATTTGGGGTGGGGCCCAGGGAACTCTCTGGTTGGCCTGATGCAGTTGGCTTATGGGCCAGTCATTGAGAAACACTGGTCGTGGGCAGGGCAGGAGCTTTCGGCAGGAAGGGAGTCTAATTAAGAGAGCTGAATTCCTGATTATAAAAAAGGAATTGGGGGGGTGGGTTGTACTAGACATGGCGAGGCTTTCTCTCCCTCATTTTTTATCTTCAACCCTCTTTCGTCACTACCGCCTTCCATGGAAGGAGCCATGATTCCCCCAAACCCTTGCCTTCAGGGTTCCAGAGTTTACATTCTGCCCACAACAGGCACTCGCACATCATTTGAAAAGCGAAAGGCACAGAAGCAGAGGCCTGTTGGAAGAGCCACGGCTCTGCACGGTCACCAGGCTCCTTTGTGAGGCCCCCTGGCTGCCAGGTGTCTGACCGCTGGTGGAGGTTCTCGATCAGGAAACAGATCGCAACAGATTCCTAAGTCTCTGCCCCAAGGCTCGCGTGATGAATTTGGAAACTGGTGCCTGATTCCCTTGACTTCTGTTCTTTTAGAACTTCATCAGACACTGTCTGATTCCACATATTAAATCCCTTTCTGCCAAAAATATCTGGAATGGTTTCTGTTTTTTCGATAGAACATTGACTGAGGAAGTACTAGGTGCCAGAGGTGGCTTCAGAAAATGACCCTCAAAGGTGGGGGCCTGGGATTCATTGTCTAAGCTGAATGGGTTGGAAGGCAGTGGAAAAGGGCTCATGCAGGTGCAGAACACTGGCCCACAGGGTGACTTGAGTCCAGATCTGCGGGTGGCAGGGATGAAGGTGATGCTCACGAGGCCAGCAAAGTGGCTGCGTCGAATGCTGATAAAAAGAAAATTTCCAACCTCATGCTTAGGGCTTATCATTTTCAGTCAAGGCATAGTCAGAGAACCAGAGTCGATAACTGCTCTTTAAAAGAAGCTCCTGTTTTTTAGGGCTGCAGGGCCAGTAAACTGTCCCCCAAAAGACCCAAAGGTCAAAACTGTGGATTGCAGAATTACAACATGTATCACATCCACAGTGTTGCCAGATGATCTGCAAATCTGAAGGACCTGATGGGAAAAGGGAGGTACCCCGGGCACTGTAATGAGGGCATTTGGGTGCATTTGGATGGATGTGAATGCTCTGAGCTTCTAACCCTCACTGATTATTTCTTCCCAGCAGAGGCAGCCTCCCTTACGTGTCTGAGGAGACTCACCCCACCTCGCCTCAAGCCCTGAAAAATCTCTTTGCAAATGAAGACATTTTATGGGAATTTGATTCTCCTCGAGCTCTAACCCATCTCTTTGTGTTTTCCCAGACTGTAATCAAAGTCAGCAACACCCCCCTGCCCCCCGCTCTCCTGACCCAGGGAGGGAGAGAGATCTACTCACCGAGGGGACCGTAAGACGTTGGTGGGAACCTGGAACTGTTTACAATCTCCCAAGTCTTTCCAGAGAAGGTCTCCAGCACTCCCGAGAGCAGGTCTGCTTGGCCATGCACTACCTATGTCCCCGAACACCGGTAGGCCACCGTGTAGGAAGGTTCCAGGCCAAGGCGCAGCCTGCCCCGGGCCCCGGAGTGTCACGTCACAGGATAAGGGAATCCAGTCCCTCTTGTGCACCAGTCATTCCCTCGTATTTGCAATACTTCATTCATTTTTACCTTTTAACATCTCTCGCTCTCCATTGAATGAAAAATGAGTCCAGGCAGACTAGCTGGAGACAGCTGGGAGGGACGGATTGCAGCTCTGGTGTCAATCGCACGCTCCTGAGGTGACCAAACTTCCTTTTTATCTCCCCATACCTCAGACTTACCAGTTGTGAGACACATTGTTATTCTATGTGCCATTAAACGAGGAAAATCACTGCCAACTGTAATTGGAAGATGCCATCAATTATAAGATATATCCTGATCCAGAGTGTTAAATGTGAAAAGAAAAAAAAAAGCATGCCTTAGAATGGGTGGGAAATAGTAAGCTGAGCTGCTTGGACCTGGCTCCTTTCCTCAGAATTCCTTGTTTTGTTTTGTTTTGTTTTGAAGCCTTATTTACTTAAGTCATCTCTACGCCCAACATAGGGCTCAAACTCACGATCAAGAGTTGCATGCTCTACAGATTGAGCCAGCCAGGCACACCCAGGGTTCCCTGTTTCCCAGAAGAGACCATCTCTCTCATACAAATCATCTAGTACATTCTGCCAGGCCACAGGACGTGCCCAGACGTAGCAGATTCTGCTTCTACCAACTGCTAGCCCTGATTTCAAAGGATTTTTTAAAGATATGGGAAAATGTCCATGATCACAAGCTGGAAAAGTCGATAATATAGTATGCAAAATAGTGTAAGAATATTCATGAAGAGAAGACAAATATTCTAAGAAAATATTTATGGCCTATTCATAAAGGGTTAATAACTATGTGAAGAATTCATTAAGAAAGATGAAAATCCTTACAGAAAAAGAAAACAAAAACTTAGTTCATGTATTCAATAAATATTAATGAACATTTACTGTGTTTCAGGCTCTGTACAGCTGAGGTTGTTCAATAAACCAGAAAAAAAAATCTGACCCAGTGAAGGGTATAGTCTTTTGAAGGAAGAAATAGTGATGAACCAGTAAATATAGAACCACACCTCAGACATATTCCAGGTTCAGTTCCAGACCACTATAAAAAAAGCAGATATCACAAAAAAGCAAGTCAATTTATTTTTTGGTTTCTCAGGGCATATAAAAGTTATGTTTACTGTAGTCTTAACTGCTGTATCATCATACCTAAAAAATATAAACGTATCTTAAATTAATTTAATTTTCTAATGTTTATTTATTTTTGAGAGAGAGAGACAGAATGTGAGCAGGGGAAGGGCAGAGCGAGAGAGGGAGACACAGAATCTGAAGCAGACTCCTGGCTCCGGGCTGTCAGCACAGAGCCCGACACAGGGGTCAAACCCACAAACTGAGATCACAACCTGAGCCAAAGCCAGACACTTAAAGAACTGAGCCACCCAGGCACCCCTAATTGAATTTAATTTTTAAATTTATTATTTGAGTAATCTCTACACCCAGCATGGAGCTTGAACTCACGACCCCGAGATCAAGAAACACATATTCTTTCTACTGAGCCAGCCAGGCACCCTGTACCTTAACTTAAAAATACTGGTGGCCTAGTTGGTTGAGCATCCGGCTTTCGCTTAGGTCATGATCTAACCGTGCTTAGGTCACGGTTCATGGGTTCGAGCCCCACGTCGGGTTCTGTGCTGACTGCCAGCTCAGAGCCTGGAGCCTGTTTCAGAGTCTGTGACTCCCTCTCTCTCTGACCCTCCCCTGCTCACGCTGTGTCTGTCTCTCTCTCCTAGGAAAAAAAAAAACTGTATCACTAGGAAATGCTAATCATCATCTGAGGTTTCAGCAAGCTGACATCTTTTTGCTGCCAGAGGGTCCTGCCTCGATGTCGATGGCTGCTGACTGGTCAGGGCGGTGGGTGCTGAAGGCTGGGGTGTTGTGGCAATTTCTTGAAATAAGACAACCATCAGGTTTGCTGCATCCACTGACTCTTCCTTTCATGAACGATTTCTCTGTGCACGCGATGCTGTTTGAGAGCATTTCACCCATAGTAGAACTTCTTTCAAACTTGGAGTCCATCGTTTCAACCCCTGTGCCTTCTTTAACTACTAAGTTTGTGTAATATTCCAAACCCTTCATCGTCATTTCAACAATCTTCCAGCATCTTCCCAGGAGCAGATTCCCTTCTTTGCTCAGCCGAGAGATGCGGTCCTCACCCGATCACGTTCCATCACGAGATCACGGCCACGCCGTCCACCGTCAGGCCCCCATTCTGGTTCTGCTTCTCTCGTTATTTCCACCACATCCGCAGTGGCCGCCTCCACAGACGTCCTCGACCCCCCAAAGTCATCCCACAGGGTGAGAATCAACTTCTTCCAAACCCCTGCTAACATGAATCATGTAAGTATATTAACCACTCAAGAAATAAATAAAAATTTAGATAAACAGGCCAAACAAGGCTCACTGAGTAAACTGCGACTCTACTCGGGAGTTAGCTCAATTGTTTATCGTCTGTGCTAATAGTCACCTCACACCTGAGAGGCACCTGTGTAGCAGAGGAAAGAACAGTACCAGGGCACAAGGAGGAAGAGCAAAGTTAGAAAAGAGAACGAATTGTCTACACTGGCAGGAGCCCAGCTGGGGACCTCCATCTGAAGGTCACTTCATTTCCCCTTCCCAGGAGCCCGTAGGATCTTGAGTTTCCATTCTCTGAAATTATATTCTATTCTAATTCTATTTCAATTGTTTGTTACCTCATCTGTCATTGTATCTCAGCGAATAAAGTTGACTCACACTTAACCAGTGTTATTTCTTGTCTTTGTTTTTTCCCTTGCGTCCCAAGCCCCAGCTTATGCCTGAGTCTAACATTCAACAAGTGTTGGTTGAAACTGTGTGTGAATGAATGAATGACGACAAATTGGCCCTGTCCAATACATTTTAGAACATATGGGAAAATAAATATAAAACCAAGGTGGCTATTTTAGGTGCATCTTGAGTTAGTCTTGTACTGGGAGCAAAGTAGAAAATCCCCAAAAACTTGGTCCACATTCCAAATTTCACGTGCACAGGACCTGTCATTGCTAAGGCCCCAATGTCATCAGAACCTTATAAACAGAACGGCCTTGGGGCGCCTGGGTAGCTCAGTTGGTTAAGCTGCCGACTTTGGCTCAGGTCAAGATATCATGGTTCATGAGTTCGAGCCCCACATTGGGCTCTGTGCTGACAGCCCAGACCCTGGAACCTGCTTCGGATTCTGTGTCTCCCTCTCTCTCTGCCATCCCTCCCCCACTCATGCTTTGTCTGTCTCTCTTTCTCTCCCTCTCTCTCTCTCAAAAATAAATAAACATTAAAAAATAATTGAACAGAACGGCCTCTAATGGGAAATTCCAAGAGGTTATACTTTAGTTTTGAATTCACTACAAAAGATATACTAGTCTCTTGGACAGTGCTTAAAAGGGGAGGTAAAAGGGACAGGCAGTAATTATAGATATTCGGTATCCTTAGACCGTATCTTGACTTCAGTCCAGTGAGGCTCCGGGTAGCTGGCCACGGAGTGAAGGCAAAGCTAGAATTCGCTCGCTGAGAGTGTGCGGGTGGCTCAGCCCCCAGGGAGCAGCTGCGAGGTGTGGGGCACTGTCCCCCTGCCCACAGGAGGCTGAGGGAATGATCTCCACTCCCGGGGTGGGGGGTCAGTCCCAGCAGGTCAGGGCTGAGTTGAGTGACATGGCAGTGACAGGAAATGCTGACGTGGCACTTTTCAGAGCCTTAGTCTCTGAATAAAATTCACGCCGAATTCCCACACGTTTGCTCTCCAATCCAGATCGTTACAAACACGAGATTTCCAGTCATTTTAATTCTGCTCCCAGACTTCATTCTTCCAACACCATTTGCGTTGACTTAAGCAAACTCGAAAAAATAGATCTGCTTATGATGCCTGTACAAAGATCGTTTGAGACCTTTGGTTGTGTTCACGATGTGAAAATGGGAAGCAGTTCAACGGCGAGTGAGGTGGAAAAAGGCCAGCGGTGACGACGGTTAGAAAACACCACAATTGCCGAGTCCGCTGCGGACTTCAGGTCCCCTCCACCCTGGCTCACCGCGCGGGACGGCACGACAGAACATCTGCAGGTGACATTCGGCAGTGCTGGCTTTCAACCGTGGCTTCGGCACTTGCTGCTTCTGTACATTTGGGCCAATTACCTGCCCTCTTTGAAAGATACTTTTTCCAACTCTAAACTGGGATGCTAAAAACTCACACAGTTGTTGGGAAGAGGAAAGGGAGTGACATTTTTGACAATGGCTGTCACAGACCATGCGACGTAGGTCATGCAGTCAGTGGAGGGAGCCTGCCTCCTTCCCTGGCGCTGCTGCAGTAGCCCCCAGCCCACCCCGGGGCCTCAGCTTGTCTTCTCCAGGTGCAGCTGGAAATGTGGACGTGTGGCCTCTCGTCACGAAGCATACAGGCTTGCGGAGCCCTGGTGCTGGTGCTGCTGCCCATCGTGGGTGGCAAGGCTCCGTCCCCTTGCACCCTGAACTGAATGCCTGTCTCCCCCTCCCGTGGGGCTTTCAGGCCCTGCACGTGGCATTGCAGAAGACGATCCGACATGCACTTGCTGTTTGGGACCCCTGAGCCGTCCCATCTCGCCTCGGCTTCCGAATGTGACGCTTCCCCTCTTTCCCATGGTCTCCACCTTGGCTCTTGTTTTTGTTTTTGTTTTTCAGTTTATTTATTTATTTTGAGCGAGCAAGGGCGGGGTAGGAACAGAGAAAGAGAGGGAGAGAGAATCCCAAGTAGGCTCTGCACTCATGAACCGCAAGATCGTGACCTGAGCCAAAATCGAGAGTCAGACGCTTAACCGACTGAGCCAGCCTGGTGCCCCAACCTTGGCTCTTGTTAACAATGATTTTGGCGTGACACGTGGGACACCACCCTCGGCCACCCTCCCCAACCCCTACACAAGCGGGCAATGGGCATTTTAGGAAGAATTTGGTCAGCTGCTTCTAACTACAGTGTGGGCTGCCGGCTACTACTCTATGTAAACAGTTCTGATTGTGTCTGGGCAGTGACCCACCCTCCTCCAGTGCCGCATAGGCAAGTTGCTCAGGATGTGCACAGGACTGACTTTGCAGCCCAGGGGTGCAGTGTGTTGTTTGGTTTTACGTACATCTCTACCTGGTGATATTCTTCCCACTTTTACTTTTGAATGAAAAGAAGTATCCTGTAGTGATTAAGAGCAGAGACTCTGATACTCTGGTTGCTCTTCAGATCGTATAAATCTTTCACCTTTTACTAAAGATTTCTGTGGAAGAGCAGAGACTCTGAGGCCCACTGCCTGGATTTGCTCATGGTTCAGCCACCTGCTAGGTGGGTGACCATGGGGGCAGTTAGCCCCTCCAAGCCTCGGAGTCCTCATCTGTAATGGAAAGGGAATCAATCATACCAGCCGTGTGAGATTGCCCAGAGGACTACATTCAATGACTTGATATTGGTAAAGCGCATACAACAATTTCTGGCACTTAGTGTGTGTAAGTGATATGTGTTCGGCATGAGGGTAGTGGGGGAACTGCTTCTTGTATTTGTGTGAGAGCAGTTTTGTGGGATACAGTTTGGAGAGCTTGGTTTGGAGCTTTTATTGGCTCTGACATCATGTTGTGGAATAGAAACATCCGCTGGGGCGCCTGGGCGGCTCACTCGGTTGAATATCCAACTCTTAATTTCAGTTCAGGTCATGATCTCCTGGTTGTGGGATGGAGCTCCGCAATGGGCTCCATGCTGGCATGGAGGCTGCTTAAGATTTTCTCTCTTGGGGTGCCTGGTGGCTCAGTCGGTTAAGTGTCTGACTTTAGCTCAGGTCATGATCTTGTGGTTTGTGAGTTCAAGCCCGGCATCAGGCTCTATGCTGACAGCTCGGAGCCTGGAGCTGCTTCGTACTCTGTGCCTTCCTGTCTCTTTGCCCTTCCCCTGCTCATGCTCTGTCTCAAAAATAAATAAACATTAAGATATTTTTTCAAATTGTACTTGAAAGTGGTTGGTTATATTTCTACTACGTGTCAGACCCAGTCCTCTGTGTTCATCACCGCACTTACCACGTCTGAGAGCGGGTTAAAGATGGAGCCACATTCTGAATCTGCTCATTCCTGCCCTTTGCCGTCTACTACACGGAATCGCAACCTCAGGCATTACTCTGCCCTCAGAGGACTGGCGGGTAAACAGTGGGGCCTGAAACTCCTGACCTCCTGGTGCCCTTATATGCAGTGCAAGCAGGAAAACTACACGCTGGGGGTGTCAGCGAGGGTGAGAGGGAAGGAGCCTTTGTTACAGAGCTGTTGGCGACTCCTGTTGGAAGTGACTTGAGTCGTGGGGGGACAGCCAAACTGCAGGGACTTACACAGAAGTCTGCACACGTGATTGGGCCAGCGGCAGGGGGGTCCAGTGGTCTCTGATTAATTAAATCATAAGATTTTAGAGCAGGAGAGGATCTTAAGAGATCATATAGTCCCACCCTCCATGTTATAGGTGAATCAATGTGCCGTAAGGAACGTAAAAGATTTCCCCAATGTCTTGTTGGTTGGTAACTGACTTGAAATGAAAATTCTAGTCTCCTCACCGTGAGTCGAGTAATTTTTTGCCGTCGGACAAGCTGCTGATTTATGTTCAGTTTTATCCTTAGCTTCTTGAAGGGTTTTAACTGACACACATGTCTGATCTAGCCTGACCAGAAGCTGACCTGCACAACTCCCTTTTAAATAAATTGTCGAGGAAATCTGTTTCTTTGTTTTAACCAAATTCTACTTAACCAATAAAAGAAATAGGGAAGAAATGCATGCAAAGCAATACAATAACTCAGATATAGCCAGTCTCCCGAGAGAAAAGCATTTCCAGCTATTGAACCATAACGAAAAACAATACAGTCTCTGAAAGTGTAGGAAATCAACGTGCCTCTACTTAAGAGGGGACATGTGGGTGCAGCGGTCTTGTCTCCTTCCTGCCCTTTCAGAACACTATTCCCCCGCACCCTAAGCTCTACCTATTTAAGCCGGGACATCAACACTGTTTTTCATGTACACTACGAATCACTGGAATATTTCTGTACGTTGGCAACCCATCTTCCACCTGCTTCCACCGGCCCGGATGTGCATGCATCTGAGCAACACTAATTGAGGACAATGCTATAATTTAAAGTGAAAGTCTTTAAAACTAAAAGAAAATTACCATTTTTTAAATTGAAACTGCTGAAATTCATTATTTTGAAATTCTGCGCTGTATTTGATTGTTTAAACACAACACATAATTTGAGGGGCGCCTGGCTGGCTCAGTCGGTAGAGCACGCAACTCTTGCTCTCAAGGTTGTGAGTCCTAGCCGGACACTGGGTATGGGGACGACTTAAAAATAAAATCTATAGGGGCACCTGGGTTGCTAGTCAGTTGAGCATCTGACTTTGACTTGGGTCATGGTCTTGAGATTCGTGAATTCAAGCCCCACATTAGGCTCTCTGCTGTCAGCTCAGAGCCCAGTTCAGATCCTCTGTCCCCCTCTCTCTCTGCCCCTCTCCCACTCATGCTCTCTCTCTTTCTCTCTCTCAAAAATAAGTAAATATTTTTTTAAAAAATAAAAACATAAAATCTTTAAAATAATACGAAATTTGAGATTTCATATTAATACTAGAGAGTTACCAACCCTAAACAATGAGTGAAGCTAACACATGTCTGAACTTCTTTCATTGAGTACATTGCAATGGTGACTAGATTGTATTCGTCATGTATTCTCGAAACTCCAAACAACCTGGGTGTGTAAATCAAGGGTGTGAGACACTAGAGGAACTAATTGTAGTTCATGTATGATATTAATTAGTTCACAAGGGATCAAAAATTAAAAATGAGGTATCTGGGTTATTTTTCATTATGGTAAAAAAACACAAAAGAATTTATCATCTTAACCATTTTATTTTAAGTGTACAGCTCATTAGTATCAAGTACATTCACCTTGTTGGACTACAGATCTCCAGAATTTTTTCATCTTTCAAAACTGAAACTCCATTAAATAACAAGTCCCCTGTCCCCTCCCTCCAGCCCCTGGCAACCACTATTCTGCTTTCTGTCTCTTACTAATCTGACCATTTATATACCTCATATAAGTGGAATCATACAGTTTTATCTTTATGTTTTTCATAGTGATGGCACCATTTTACATTCCCTCCAACAGTGTACAAGGGCTTCCTTTTCTTGACATCCTCTCCAAGATGGTATTTCTTGTCTTTTTTTTTTTCAATTTTTATTTATTTTTGAGAGAGAGAGACAGAGCATGAGCAGAGGAGGGTTAGAGAGAGAGGGAGACACAGAATCTGAAGCAGGCTCCAGGCTCTGAGCTAGCTGTCAACATAGAGCCTGATACAGGGCTCGAACCCACAAACCGTGAGATTATGACCTGACCTGAAGTCGGACTCTTAACTGACTGAGCCACCCAGGTGCCCCTTTCTTGTCTTTTTGATAACTGCCATTCTACCAGGTGTGAGGTGATATCTCATTGTAATTTTGATTTGCATTTCCCTGATGATTTATGAGGTTGAACATACTTTAATGTACCTGTTATCCATCTGCATGTTTTCTTTGGGAAAATGCCTTTTTAGTCCTCTCTCTATTTTTTTTTAATATTTTTATTTATTTCTAGGAGAGAGAAAGAGAGAGACAGCGTGAGCAGGGGAGGGTCAGAAGAGAGAGGGAGATACAGACTCTGAAATAGGCTCCAGGCTCTGAGCTGGCAGTCAGCACAGAGCCCGACGCGGGGCTTGAACCCACGAGATCACGACCTAAGCGAAAGTCGGACGCTTAACCGACTAAGCCACCCAGGCGCCCCTAGTCCTCTCTCTATTTTTTAAATCAGATTGCTAGGTGTTGAGTTGTATGAGTTCTTTGCATATTTTGGAAATTAACCCCTTATCAAATATATTATTTGCAAATATTTTCCCCTTATTCAATAGGTTGCCTTTTCATTTTGTTGATTATTTCCTTTGCTGTGTGGAAGATTTTTGGTCTGGTGTAGCTCCTCTTTCATTGCTTTTGCTTTGGGTGTCAGATTCAAAAAACCATTGTTAAGACCTGAGTCAAGGAGCTTACTGTCTATACTGTCTTTTATAGTTTCAAGTCTTCCATTCTCTCTCTCTTTCTTAATTTTCATTTGTTTTGAGAGAGAGTGCATGTGAGCAGGGGAGGGGCAGATAGAGAAGAAGAGAGAGAGACTCTGTCACACTCCACACTGTCAGCTTGGAGCCTGAGTCAGGGCTTGATCCCATGAACCATGAGATCATGACCTGAATAGAAATCAAGAGTTTGACACTCAACCGACTGACCCACCCAGGTGCCTTCCACTCTTTAACCCATTTCTTTACTTTACTTTTTTTTTTTATGTTTTATTTATTTCTAGGAGAGAGAGAGAGACAGCGTGAGCAGGGAGGGTCAGAGAGAGAGGAGTCACAGACTGAAATAGGCTCCAGGCTCTGAGCTGGCAGTCAGCACAGAGCCCGACGCGGGGCTCGAACCCACGAACCGCAAGATCACGACCCAAGCGAAAGTCGGACACTTAACCGACTAAGCCACCCAGGCGCCCCTACTTTTTTTTTTTTCTAAGTTATCTCGATGCCCAGTGTGAGGTCAGACATGACCCCCAAGATCCAGAGTCACATGCTCTACTGACTGAGCCACCCAGGTACCCTGAGTCTTTAATCCATTTTGAGTTGATTTTTGTGTATGGTGTAAGAAAGTGGTCCAGTTTCATTCTGTCCATGTGCCTGTCCAGTTTTCCCAGCACCATGCACTGATAAGACCATCCTTTCTCCATTATATATTCTAGCCTCCTTTGTTGAAGACTAACTGACCACACGTGCATGAGTTTATTTCTGGGATCTCTATTCTATTATTTCAAGTAATAAAACTTAAAATCACGGATCATGATGACACCAGTTTTGTTTTTCTTTCTCAAGATTCAAGGTCTTTTATCATCCCATACAAATTTTATGATTCTTTGTTCTATTTCTGTGAAAAATACTATTGGTATTTTGATAGGGATTACGTTGAATGTGTACATTGCTTTGGGTAGTGTGGACATTTTAACAGTATTGAGTCTTCTAATCTGTGAGCATGGAATATCTTTCCATTTATTTGTGTCTTCTTCATGTCTTTTCTTAATGTCCTATAGTTTTCAATGTATAGATCTTCCACATCCTTGGTTAAATTTATTCCTAAGTATTTGATTCTTTCTGATGCAATTGAAAATGGGATTGCTTTCTTAATTTCTCTTTGTGGTAGTTCATTGTTTGTGAATAGAAATGCAACACATTTTTGTGTATTGATTTTGTATCCTGCAACTTTACCAAATTTATTAATTCTAACATTTTGTTATGGAGTCTTTTGGGTTTTCTATATGTAATATGTCATTTGCAATTAATGACAGTTTTACTCCTTCCTTTCCAATTTAGATGCCTTTTATTTCCCTTTCTTGTCTAATTACCCTGGCTGGGACTTCCAATACTACATTGAATAAAAATAGAGACAGTGTGTTCTTATTTTTTTCCTGATATTAGTAGAAAAGCTTTTAGCTTTACAACATTGAGTATGATGCTAGCCGTGGGCTTGTCATATATGGCCTTTATTATGTTGAGGTACGTTTCCTCTTTACTTGCTCTGAGAATTTTTAATATATATATGTATATATTTTCAGTTTTGTCAAATGATTTTTGTCTTTCGTTTTGATGTGGTGTGTCACATTGATTGATTTGTGTTGACCCAAACTTGAAATAAATCCCACTTGATCCTGTTATATGATCTTTTTCCTGTATTGTTAAATTTGGTTTACTAATACTTTGTTGAGGATATTTGCATCTGTGGTCGTCAGGGATACTGGCCTGAAATTTTCTTTTCTTGTGGCATCCTTGTCTAGTTTTGGTATCGGGTAATGCTGACATCATGAAGTGACTTTGAGAGAGTTTCCTCCTCTTCTGTTTTTTTGAAAGAGTTTAAGAAAGATTGGTATTAATTCTTCTTTGAATGTCTGATAGAATTCACCAGTGAAGTCATCTGGTCCTGGACATTTGTTTGTTTTGTTGATTACTGATTCAATCTCCTTTCTAGTAATCTATCTATTCAGATTTTCTATTTCATGCTAATTCAGTCTTGGTAGGGTATATGTTTCTGGGAATTTATTCATTTTTTCTATGCTGCCCAATGGGTTGGTGTATAATTGTTCATAGTAGTCTCTTATAATCCTTTGTATTTCTGTGATGTCAGTTGTAACATCATTTTAATATCTGACTTCATTTCAGTCCTCTCTCTTTATTTCTTGGTGAATCTACTTAGTGGCTTGTCGATTTTGTTTACCTTTTTGAAGAACTCGCTCTTAACTTCATTGATCTTTTCTATTATCTTTTTAGTCTCTATTTCACTTATTTCTGCACTAACCTTTGTTATTTCTTTTTTCTACACCAACGTTGAGCTTCATTTGTTCTTCCTTTACTAGTTCCTTGAAATGTAAAGTTACATTGTTTACTTGAGACTTTTCTTGTTTCTTGATGTAGGCATTTATTCCTATAAACTTCCCTCTTAGAACTGCTTTTGCAGCATAAATTTTGATTTTGTTATATTTCCATTCTCATGTGTCTCAAAGTATTTTTTTAATTTCTCTTTTGTCTTCTTAGTTGTTCAGTACTATATTTTTAAGTCTCCACATATCTGCAAATTTTCCAGTTTTATGTAATTGTTTTCTTGTTTCATATCATTGTGGTTGGAAAACAAGCTTGATATGATTTCAATCCTCTTAAATCAATTAAACCTTGTTTTATGGCCTACCATATGATCTATCTTGGAGAATGTTCCATCTGTGCTAGAAAAGAATGTGTATTCTATTGCTTTTTGATAGAATGTTTTATATGTATCTATTAAGTCCATTTGGTATAATGTGTTAAGGCCAGTATTTCCATACTGATTTTCTGTCTGCAATCTATCCAGTATAAGTGGAGTGTTAAAGTCCCTTCTATTATTGTATTGCTACCAATTTCTCCCTCTAAGTCTGTTAATATTTGCCTTGTATATTAGGTTCTTCTATGTTGCGTGCATAAATATTTACAAATGTTATATTCTCTTGTGTTCACCACCTTTTCATTATGTAATGCTCTTCTTTGTCTTACTGCAGTGTTTGTTTTAAAGTCAGGTTTTCTGGGGGCACCTGGGTGGCTCAGTTGGTTATGTGTCCAACTTCGGCTCAGGTCAAAATCTCCATGGCTCATGGATTTGAGAGTCACATCGGGCTCTGTGCTGACGGCTCAGAGTCTAGAGTCTGCTTCGGATTCTGTGTCTCCTTTCTCTGCCTCTCCCCACCTTGGTGCATGCTCACTTGCTCTTGCTCTCTCAAAAAAAATAAATAAATAAACATTTAAAAATATTTAAAGTCAACTTTGAAGTCTGATGTAACTACCCAGCTTTCCTTTGGTTTCCATTTGCATGAGATATTTGTCTCTATTCCTTCACTTTCAGTCTGTGTGTGTCTTTACATCTAGAGTGAGTCTTTTATGGGGGAGCTTGGGTGGCCCAGTAAGTTTAGCATCTGACTCTTGATTATGGCACAGGTCTCATAATCATGGGATCGAGCCCCGCCTGCATCAGACTCCACACTGTTAGTGCTGGAGATTCTTTCTCCCTTTCTCTCTACACTTGCCCCTGCTTGTGTGCTCTCTCTCTCTCTTTCTAAAAATAAAAACTTAAAAAAAAATAAAGTGAGTCTTTTGTAAACAGCATAGAGTCTTTTTTTTCTTTCTCCATTCAGCCACTGCATGTATTTTGATTGGAGGCTTTAGTCCATTTACATATCATTTTTTGATAGGTATGTATTTATTGCCATTTTGTTCATTGTTTTCTGGTTATTTTTGTAGTTCCTCTCTGCTCTTTTTTGCTCTCTTTCTTCATAATTTGATGACTTTCTTTAGTGATGTATTTAGATTCCTTTCTCTTTATGTTTTTATATTTACTATCTGTTTTGGCCTTGTGGTTACGATGAGGCTTACATATAAGAACTTATATCTATAATAATCTATTTTAAGTTGGTAACAACTTAAATTTGATCAAATTCTAAAGCTCAACATTTATACTCTCCATCCCTACCCACGTTTTATATATTTAATGTCAGATTTACATCTTTTTATCTTGTATATTTCTTAACTAGTTATTATAATCATAGTTATTTTTACTATTTCATTTTTTGACTTTCATATAAGCTTAATTAAGTGATTAGTACACTATCTTTACTATATGTTTACCTGTTCAGTGAGATTTATTCTTTTCTATGTTCTTTTGTTACTAATTATCATCCTTTTTTAAAAAAATGTTTTATTTATTTCTGAGAGAGAGACAGCATGGCAGGGGAGGGTCAAAGAGAGAGGGAGACACAGAATCCGAAGCAGGTTCCAGGCTCTGAGCTGTCAGCACAGAGCCTGATGCGGGGCTTGAACCCACGATCTGTGAGATCATGACCTGAGCCGAAGCCGGACGCTTAACCGACTGAGCCACCCAGGAGCCCCACTAATTATCATCCTTCATTTTCAGCATAAAGAATTCCCTTTAACCTTTCTTGTAAGGCTGATTTAGTGGTGAACGCCTTTACATATTGCTTGTCTGGAAAATTATTTACCTTTTCCTCAATTCTGAATGATAACTTCACCAGGTAGAGTAGGTTGAAGTTTTTCTTTAGTAAGAAGTTTCTTCTTTCAGCACTTTGAATATATCATGCCACTCACCTGTGCCCTCACAGCTTCTGCTGAAAAATCTGCTGAGTGTCTTGTGGGTATTCCCTTGTATATGTAAGAATTTTTTTTTCTCTTCCCGCTTTTAGGATTCTCTGTTTTTGTTTAATTGTTGACACTTTCATTATAATGTATCTTGATGTGAGTCTCTCTAGATTTAGAACCCTTTAGGCTTCCTCATTCTGGATGTCTGTTTCCTCCTCCAGGTCAGGGAAGTTTTCAGCCACTATTTCTTCAAATAAGGTTTCTTCCCCCTTTCTTCTCTCTTCTCCTTCTAGGAGCCCTATAATACAAATTTAGTCTGTTTGATGTTGCCCCATAAGTCCCTTGAGCTAGCTTCATTTTTTTTTTTCCATCATTTTTTCTATTTGCCGCTCTGATCAGGTGAGTTCACTGATCCTTTCTTTGTTTCATCTAGTCTGTTGTTCAACCCCTCTAGTGTACTTTTCATTTCAGTTATTGTGTTCTTCAACTCTGTGACTTCTATTTCATAGTTTCTTATATTTTCTATCTGTTTGTTGAATTTTTCATGTGTTCATCCATTCTTCTCCCCAGTTTGGTGAGCATCTTTATGACCATAACTTGACGTCTTATCAGGTAAATTTCTCATCTCTGTTTCATTAAGGTTTTTTCCCTTAGATTTTATCTTGTTTTTCCATTTGGCACATATTCCTCTATTTCTTCATCTTGCTTAACTCTCTGTTTTGGTTTCTATGCTGTTGAGACTTCTCTCTCAGTCTTAAAGGAGTGGCCTTGTATAGAAGATGTACCTTGTTGTTCAACCATATCCCATCTCTTGGTTGTCTCTCAAACCTTTGTGTTTGTCTAAGCAGTCTATTATATTTTTAGTAGCTCCCTATAGTTATGTATGTGCCTAGACTTGTCAATACCCCAAAGGACAGGATCCTAGCACCAAGATTCAGGTTGACTGCAAGTCAGACATTCAGTCATCAGCCCAGTAGGTAGCACTCTAGGCAAGGGTGGGATTCCTAAGATGCTTCCCATCAGTGCATCAGGAGGCCTGATAGGGCTGTCCACAGATGCGGACTTTCCTTGGGATCACATTGTAGTTCCTGGCCTTTCTGTTTCCCTGATGCAGAGTTAGCTATTTGATGGTGGGGGAATCATCTTACTCGGCTTTGCATTTATTTTTTCATATCTTATCCGTTGTCTGGCACCCAGTTACTGTCCAATACATAGGGTGTACATAGTTGGGGACCTTCAGAAACTTCCCAATCCCCTGAGGGCCTCATCTTAGGAGGGACATTCCCCTGCAGGCCCTACAAATAGGCGGGCATCTGGGCTTTTCTCCAGAGCCCCCTAATGCCCATTCACCATTCATTACTTAATAATTATTTGTCTCTTGAGCTTAACAGAGAGGCCCAAACTTGAGCACTTTTCCACTGTGGGCCCTCAGTGTGGCTCCACAGACACCTAGAAGGGAAACTGGCTCATTCCAACCCTGTGGTCCCCATTTGATTGGTTCTGGCTTGCAGGCCAATTCTCAGCATTAAATTCTTCCCTTAATTTCCTGGTTTCCCTGAGCCCTCAGTGAAGAATTCATCCCCTGCACTGTTTGGCAAAATTCCAGGCCTTTAGCTAAGGGTCCAGATCTTTGGGAACTAAAGAGATTAGAATTATTTAAAGGCAGCACGTCAGTAAATAGCAGGGACTTCTATTTAGAAAGTCTAAATAAGTTTATCAACACCTGCCATTTTTCAGTACACAGGTTAGATTGCTATAACAAAAAGATTTAAAAAGCAAAGCCCTAAATCATATAGAAGTTCCTTTCTTTTTCATATACTAGTCTAGATACAGTAGACCAGGCTTGTGGGACAGTCTGCCATCCCATGTTTGGTGAAGGTTCTGGTTGTTGATGTTTTCCTGCTAAAGAAAGGGAGAAGAAAAAAGACAGGGGAAGCCTTCACCCAATGTTTTTTACCAGTGAGAATCCCAGGCTGAGAACCTAACACACAGAGCCTCAGTGAGCCACAGGCAAGTCTCCGGCTGCTCACGTAGGGCCCCGCTAAAATCCGCACCCCAGACCCCTGACTGTTCCTTCCTCCCCCCTTCACATCAGGACACTTGCTTCCCCTGTAAAACAAAATATTTGAACTGTCCCTAAGGGTGACATTTTGCTTCCTGCCTCTGTGTATTGTACTTGCCCTCCCTGCTGGGAAACTCCACCACCCCCTCCAAAGCTCCCCCCCCAATCCCTCCGGGTGGGAAGGCCCCTGAAGCAGGAAACCCACTGCATCAATGCTCCTTATATCCTAAACAGCGCCCTCTGCTCCTGCCGCCCCTGGGGGTCAGCCTGCCTCACCTCCACATCAGACCCATTGCTGAGCCGGTCAGTTCTATGTCCCAAAGAGCTCTCAAACGGCCTCTCTCCACCTCGACTACCACTACTGGAGCCTCCAAACTGGGATGTGTTTGAGAGTGAACGGTGCTCCAACAGATGCCAAGAGAAGACAACAGGCATAACCTTAGTCCATTCTGGGCAAGCCGGGGTCTGGGGAATAGGATCTAAGGCTGCCCTAGTTTC
Organism: Proteles cristata cristata; assembly: GCA_017311185.1. Taxonomy (NCBI): domain Eukaryota; kingdom Metazoa; phylum Chordata; class Mammalia; order Carnivora; family Hyaenidae; genus Proteles; species Proteles cristata. Next base: position 83,688 of record JAESUZ010005219.1, read on the forward strand.
TCGCCTGGTTTGGGTCTCCAGCTCTTTTGCCTGATCTCATTGTTTCCAGGCTTAGCCCCTCCATTCCTTTCCCCACACAACAGCCCGGGTGCTCTAATTTAGGAGCTTTAATACTAAAGCCAATCACGGCTTCCCCTGCTTCAAATTATTTAGTGCCTCTCGGTCATCTTAAACTCTCAAAGACATTATTATCATCACATCCTTTTTTTTTAAGCTTTTTTTTTTTTTACAAATAGTTTATTGTCAAGTTGGTTTCCATATAACACCAAGTGCTCATCCCCACAAGTGCCCCATCTGTGCCCATCTCCCCCCTCCCCTCCCCCATCCATCAGTCCTCAGTTTTTTCTCAGCATTCAAGAGTCTCTCATGATTTGCCTCTCTCCCTTTCCCACACCATTTCCTCCCTTCTTCTCCCCCATGGTCCTCCGTTAAGTTCCTCCTAATCCTTCTATACGTGCAAACATATGGTATCTGTCCTTCTCTGCTTGACTTATTTCACTCAGCATTACACCCTCAAGGTCCATTCATGTTGCTACACAGGCCAGATTTCATTCTTTCTCATTGCAATGTAATATTCCATCCTATAGATAAACCACATCTTCTTGATCCATTTGTCCATTGACGGGCACTTGGGCTCTTTACATGTTTTGGTTATTGTTGAGAGTGCTGCTATGAACATTGGGGTAAATGTGCTCCTATGCATCAGCATTTCATATCCTTTGGGTAAATTCCTAGCAGTGCTATTGCTGGGTGATAGGGGAGATCTCTTGTTAAGTTCTTGAGGAACCTCCACACTGGTTTCCAGAGGGGCTGTACATTCCCACCAACAGTGTAGGAGGGTGCCCGATTCTCCACATCCTCGCCAGCATCTCAAGTTCTCTGATTTGCTCACTTAGTCACTCTTGCTGGCATGAGGTGGTATCTCAGTGTGGTTTTGATTTGTATTTCCCTGATGAGGAGGGATGCTGAGCATCGTTTCATGTGTCCGTTAGCCATCTGGATGTCCTCTTTGGAGAAGTGTCTGTTCATATCTTCTGCCCATTTCTTTGCTGGGTTGTTTGTTTTTCGGGTGTAGAGTTTGGTGAGTTCCTTATAGATTTTGGATATTAACTCTTTATCTGATATGTCATTTGCAACTATCTTTTCCCATTCTGTTGGTTGCCTATTAGTTTTGTGGATTGTCTCCTTTGCCATGCAGAAGCGTTTAATCTTGATGAGGTCCCAATCGTTTATTTTTGCTCTTGATTCCCTTGCTTTGGGGAATGTGTCAAGTAAGAAGTTGCTGCGGTGGAGGTCAAGGAGGTTGTTTTCTGCTTTCTCCTCTAAGGTTTTGATGGTTTCCTGTCTCACATTCAGGTCCTTTATCCATTTTGAGTTTATTTTTGTGTATGGTGTGAGAAATTGATCTAGTTTCATTCTTCCACATGCTGCTGTCCAGTTCTCCCAACACCATCTGTTAAAGAGGCTGTCTTTTTTCCATTGGATATTCTTTCCTGCTTTGTCAATGATTAGTTGGCTGTATACCTTTGGGTCCAGCTCTGAGTTCTCAATTCTATTCCATTGGTCTATGTGTCTGTTTTTGTGCCAATACTATACTGTCTTGATGATGACAGCTTTGTAGTAGAGGCTAAAGTCTGGGATGGTGATCCCTGCCGTTTTGGTTTTATTTTTCAGCATTACTTTGGCTATTTGGGGTCTTTTGTGGTTCCATACAAATTTTAGGATAGTTTGTTCTAGTTATGAGAAGTATGCTGGTGCAATTTTGATTGGAATTGCATTGAATGTGTAGACTGCTTTGGGTAGTAATGACATCTTAACTATATTTATTCTTCCTATCCATGAGCATGGAGTGTTTTTCCATTTCTTTGTGTCTTCTTCAATTTCCTTCATAAGTTTTCTATAGTTTTCATCATATAGATCTCTTGTATCCTTGGTTAGGTTTATTCCGAGGTATTTTATGGTTTTTTGTGCAATTGTGATTGGGATCAGCTTCTTGATTTCTCTTTCTGTTGCTTCATTGTTGGTGTATAAAAATGCAACCGATTTCTGTATGTTGATTTTGTACCCTGCAACTTTGCTGAATTCTTGGATCAGTTCCAGTAGGCTTTTGGTGGAGTCTGTTGGGTTTTCTATGTAAAGTATCATGTCGTGTGTGAAAAGTGAAAGTTTGACTTCCTCTTTGCCAATTCTGATGCCTTTGATTGCCTTTTGTTGTCTGATGGCTGATGCTAAGACTTCGAGCACTATGTTAAACAGCAATGGTGAGAGTGGACATCCCTGTCGTGTTCCTGATCTCAGGGGGAAAGCTCTCAATTTTTCCCCGTTGAGGATGATGTTAGCTGAAGGCTTCTCATAGATGGCTTTTATGATGTTTAAGTAGGGTCCCTCTATCCCAACTTTCTCTAGAGTTTTTATTAAGAAGGGATGTTGTATTTTGTCAAATGCTTTTTCTGCATCTATCGACAGGATCATATGGTTTTTATCTTTTCTTTTATTGATATGATGTATCACATTGATTGATTTGCGAATGTTGAACCAGCCCTGTAACCCAGGAATGAATCCCACTTGATCTTGGTGGATGATTCTTTTTATGTGCTGCTGGATTCGATTTGCAAGGATCTTGTTGAGGGTTTTTGCATCCGTATTCATCAAGGATATTGGCCTGTAGTTCTCTTTTTTTGCTGGATCTCTGTCTGGCTTGGGAATCAGAGTGATGCTGGCTTCATAAAATGAGTCCGGGAGTTTTCTTTCGATTTCTATTTTTTGGGATAGCTTGAGAAGAATTGGCATTAGTTCTGTTTTAAACGGCTGGTAGAATTCCCCAGGGAAGCTATCAGGTCCAGGACTCTTATTTGTTGGGAGATTTTTGATCACTGATTGGATTTCCTCACTAGTTATGGGTATGTTCAGATTTTCTATCTCTTCCCGTGTGAATTTTGGTAGTGAGTGTGTGTTTAGGAATTTTTCCATTTCTTCTAAGTTGTCCAATTTGTTGGCATATAATTTTTCATAGTATTCTCTGATAATTGCCTGTATTTCTGAGGGGTTGGTTTTAATAAGTCCATTTTCATTCATGATTTTGTCTATTTGGGTGCTCTCTCTTCTTTTTGAGAAGCCTGGCTAGAGGCTTGTCAATTTTGTTTATTTTTTCAAAAAACCAACTCTCGGTTTCATGGATCTGTTCAATTGTTTCTTTGGTCTCTATGTTGTTTATTTCTGCTCTGATTTATACTATTTCTCTTCTTCTACTGGGTTTAGGGCGTTCTTGTTGCTCGCCTCTAGTTCTTTTAGGTGAGCTGTTAGATTTTGGACTTGTGCTTTTTCTAATTTCTTGAAATGGACTTGGAGTGCAATATACTTTCCTCTTACGACTGCCTTTGCCGCATCCCATAGATTTTGGATTGTTGCATTTTCATTTTCATTTGTTTCCATGTATTTTTAAATTTCTTTTCTAATTGCCTGATTGGCCCATTCATTCTTTAGTAGGGTGTTCTTTAACCTCCATGTTTTTGGAGGTTTTCCAGACTTCTTCCTGTGATTGATTTCAAGTTTCAAAGCATTATGAACTGAGAGTGTGCATGGTAGGATAACAATTCTTTTATATTTATTGAGGGCTGCTTTAGTCCCAGTATGTGATCTATCTTGGAGAATGTGCCATGTGCACTTGAGAAGAAAGTGAATTTCCTGGCCTCAGGATGTAGAGTTCTAAATATATCTGTCAGATCCATCTGGTCCAATGTGTCTTTCAAGTCCATTATTTCTTCAGTGATTTTCTGTCTGGTTGACCTATCCATTGCTGTAAGCAGAGTATTAAAGTCCCTTGCTATTAACACATTCTTATCTATGAGCTTGTTTCTGTTTGTGACTAATTGTTTTAAATATTTAGGTGCTCCCATATTCGGTACATAGACATTTATAATTGTTAGTTCTTCCTGATGGATAGACCCTGTAATTATTATGTAATGCCCTTCTTCATCTCTTGTTATTGTCTTTAATTTAAAGTCCAGTTTGTCTGATAAAAGTATGACTACTCCGGCTTTCTTTTGATTTCCAGTAGCGTGATATATTTTTCTCCATCCCCTTACTTTTAATCTGAAGGTATCTTTCATTCTAAGATGAGTTTCTTGTGGACAGCATATAGATGGATTTTGCTTTTTTATCCATTCTGCTACCCTATGTCTTTTGATTGGAGCATTCAGCCCATTTACATTCAGTGTTATTATTGAGATATGTGGGTTTAGAGTCTTTGTGTCCTTTGTGGGGTTCATGTTTGTGGCGGTGTCCCTGGTATCTTTGTTCCTTGCAACATTTCCTTCAGAGCGTCCCCGTCAGGATTTCTTGTAGGGCTGGCTTAGTGGTGACAAATTCTCTCAATTTCTGTTTATTTGGAAAGACTTTTATCTCTCCTTCTATTTTGAATGACAGGCTTGCTGGATAGAGGATTCTTGGCTGCATATGTTTTGTTCATCACATTGAAGATCTGGCATTCCTTTCTGGCCTGCCAAGTTTCAGTGGATAGGTCTGTCACCAATCTGATAGGTTTCCCTTTGTATGTTAGGGCCCTTTTCTCCCTAGGTGCTTTCAAAATTTTCTCTTTGTCCTTATATTTTGTCATTTTTACTGTGATATGCCGTGCAGAAGATCGATTCATATTACGTCTGAGGGGAGTCCTCTGAGCCTCTTGTATTTCAACGTTTACTTCCTTCCCCAGGTCGGGGAAGTTCTCAGCTATAATTTGTTCCAGGACTCCTTCAGAACCTTTCCCTCTCTCTTTCTCTTCTGGGACTCCTATGATACAGATATTGTTGCGTTTGACCATGTCGCTGAGCTCTCAAACTCTTCTTTCATCTTCCTGGATCAGTTTGTCTCTTTTTTTGTCAGCTTCTTGTTTTTCTATAATGGTGTCTTCTAAATCACTTATTCTCCTTTCTGCCTCTTCAGTCTGTGCATTGGAGGCCTCTAATTTATTATGTATCTCATTTATCGCTTTTTTAAATTCATCATGCCTATTTTTATTCTCCATTTTGTCTGTAGCCATAGTTTCTTTGATGTCCCCTATCCTTTTTTCCAGCCCAGCTATTAATTTTATGATTATTATTCTAAAATCTTTTTCAGTTATGCTGCTTATATCTGTTTTGAGCAGTTCATTAGCTGTCTATTCTTCTTGGAATTTCTTTGGAAGAGAGTTTTTTTCATTTCATCATTTTAGTTAGCTTTCTGGCTCTTGTTAGTTTTAAAGACTTGTTATGCTCTCTGCACCTGTGAGCACTGCTGTAACCAAGAAGACTCTTTGACTGTCCAGGGCCTATCCTTTCAGAATGTTTTTTGAATGGTATCTCTTGGTCTCTCTTGTTAATATCTTGATTATTTTTTTTCCTACTCGTAGTGATATTTGGGACTCTCCGCCATGTGTACTTTGGCTTGTTTCCTGAGTTAGCCCTGGGGAAGAAAAGAGACTGACAAACACACAGGGAGCAGGGCCCACAAACGCACACACAACTCCAACTAACATGTAAACCGAGAGGAAAAACGAAAAAGTTAAGAGAAAAGACAGAGGAGGGAGGGCGAATAATAGAAAATAAAAAATACATAAAAAGGTCAAAAAGAATAAAAGAAAAGGAAAAAAGAAGAAAACCGATGGACAAAGAACAGTTTAAAGCATATAACCGGATTTCCCAGCTACAATTTAATAGCCGGGTGTATGAAGTACTGGTTGAAGAGCATTGAGAAAGAGAGAGAAGACAGGGCAGGTATGAGGCAAAATTGGAAATAGAATGAACAGGCAGAAGGGGTAAGAAGCTTTTTTCAAAGAGCTAAAGGGTGGAATATGGTTGGATAGGGGAGAGAAGGACGCCGGTGTTATCCAGAGAAACTATATAGTCTATTAACTCCTGAGAGAAAGAGATGAAAAGGTTGGTAGGTGTAGAATTTACATCTACAGAATGGACTAAATGTGACTGTTTAAGCAAGCCGGTGACCAGAGTTAATCAGGTCAGTGTTCTGGGGGAAAAAAGAAAGAAAAGGAAAAAAAAAAACATTAAAAAAAGGGAGGGGAGGAGGGCAGTTCTCAAGCAGGGATGGGCGTGGCGTGATCCAATGCCTAAGGCGGGAGCTCTGCCTTGGCGGTTGTGGGGAGGACAGTGGCGGTGCTCCAGTCCCTTCTTGAACCAAGCGCTGCACAACACTTTTTTGGGCGTGTAAACTCCCCGAGCTGGGGGCGCAGTCAAAGTTGGTTGCGTTCTTCATGCCAGGCCAGTCCCAGTCTCCAAATCCCAGTCCGCAAGCCCCACTGAAATTGCTGAAGGCACAACTTCGCAGGTGACCCCCTCGGGGCAATTCCAGGCCTCCTGCTGAGCGCTGGGGGTGGAGCCAGAATCGCTGCTCCCTTGTCCTCTGGGTCGGGCTGGCGCGCCTGGGTCGGGTGCGCCGAGCCCACGGGAGTGAGGAAACCCAGGTCCCTCTGTGTCTCACCACCAGAAACCCGAACTCACGGGCAAATGTCCCAGTGTTTAGCTCTCTGCCTTCCCTCCAGAGTCCCAGCCCGCCAGGGGCGCGGACGCCCGGTGCCTGCGCGCGGCTCCTCCAGGGGCCCCAGCCCGCCGGGAGGACAATGGCGGCAGGCGCGCAACTTCTCTAGAAGCGCAGCCCACCGGGGGCACAAAGAAGCGGTCTGTGCGCTCAGCCCCTCCAGGAGGAGTTGGCGCGCGGACACCTGGCACGCAGGGATCTGGCGCACACGGTCCTTCTGTGCCCCGAGCGGAGGTTTTCCTGTTTCGGACTCTCTCTTTTTCTCCTCTCTCTCCCCGCAGAGGGGGATCCGGTCTCTGATCCCAACCTGATTTTATCGTCCCCAGTTCGCACTCACGTTAGAAGGCTTTCTCAGTGGATTCTGCGTCCTTTTTCTCCCAATCTCTTGGGTTTCGTAAGGTTTCCGATGGCTTCAGATCTTTTCCATGTGAGGTATGGGCACGAGTGCAAGTACGGAGCTCCTTCCTTCTCCACCATCTTGCTCCTCTCCCATTATCATATCCGAAATGGTTGATTGGTTTTGCCATTTTCATTTCAACGATGTGACATTCTTGCTGTAACAATAACTGCTGTTGTTAATTCCCATTTTTTTGTGAGTACTTTATACTTTAGAGTTTTCATTAGCAACTTAGCTGTAGATTTAATTAATTAATAAAGCAGGGAACATAAAAAAATAGATGATAGAAATAGATAGGTAATCTTCCCAATGGCTCCCCTGTGCCTTCAGGACAAAATACAAATCAATTACTGTGGTGTTCTAGGTTCTTTGTAACTGGCCCCTGACTCCTTCTTCAGCTATACCCCCTCTCTCTAACCAGCCCCCCAAATGTTCCACCTTGTGACCCTGAGCCTTTGTACTCTGCTCACTCTGCCGGTAGACTAACCCCATGCACCTGTAACGAACAGGTTTCTATTCCCCTTCAAGTCTCAGCGTAAACATCATTTAGTCTAGGAAGTCGGATATTCAAATACATAACCTCATAGTCCTGTGTCCAACTGTTTGGTGTCATAAATCTTGTTCACTGTTCTATTCCTAGTCTTTAGCCAGATGGTCAAGTGTCTGTGTTTTCCGAGTCCTCCTTGTCCTTATGGTAAGGCCCTTCTCTCGGCCACCTCCACATCCCTTCCATGCGGTGGTGGGAAGGACTGCCTGAGGCTGTCCCGTCTGCTCCGGAACCTCACCCAGCCAGGCCTCTATACGACTCTGATGCCTTGAGGGGCTTAGAGGGCTTTGTGGACTCCCTGAGATGTAGGACCCCCTCAGTCTCCTCCCAGGCTGCCGTCAGCTTTCATCCAGGCTGAGCTAGGCTGCTTCTCAGAGACCCCATCAAAGTGTGACTCCACGGCTCTTGCCTTCCTCTCTGAAGTTCATTCTGTCTCCAGTGACCTTTAATCTCCTCTTAGGTTGCACTTGCTCTTACATCATCACGAAAGTTTCCTGAAACAGTTGTTTATGGCATAAACTTTGAGAGTTTGGCCTTCAAACTGGGTTTTGTTAACTCAAAAGACATTTTCTCTCAAAGCTTCTGTCTCTGTCATGAGCATTAAAGTCTATTTTGATGACTCATTTCTTTACTTTGAGTTGCGGCCCTCTCAACAGCAGTCAGCATGTCTCATGGTCGGGATTTAATGATGGAGGGAATGTGGGGTGAAAAGGAACTAATGAGAATGAGTTTATATGTTAAAATACTGCCTGGGGGCTCAGTCAGTTAAGCTCAGGTCAAGCTCTGACTTCGGCTCAGGTCATGATCTCACGGTTTGGGAGTTCAAACCCTGCATTTGGCTCTGCTGACAGTTCAGAGCCTGGAGCCTGCTTCAGATTCTGTGTCTCCCTCTCTCTCTGCTCCTCTCTGCTCACACACACTCTCACTCTCAAAAATAAACATTTAAAAAATTTCATAAAAAAAATACTGCCTCTATACAGACGCAACAAACACAGACACTTTTTACAATGATTTGGGGTTGTATGCACAGGAATCCCATTTCCAGGAATTTGTCCTACAGAAATACTTACAACATAAGGTAAAAATAAATGCATAAGGATGTTATATAACATTTTAAAAATAATAGTGGAAAATCATAAACCACTTAAATGTCCATCAACAGGGACTGGTTAAAAATGTTACATTCATTCATAAAATGGAATTTTCTACAGTTGTTTTAAAAATGAGATAACCTTAACTGACATAGAAAAGTGTCCATGATATGTTAAGTCAAAAGAGAAACTTGAAAACAGTAATGTCAAAACATTTGTATATGACCAGAAGATGCCTATTAAAAATATACAAGGTATAATGCTAAGTGAAATACATCAGACAGAGAAAGGCAAATACCATTTGATTTTACTCCTATGTGGAATGTAAGAAACAAAACAAACTAAAGAAAAAAAGAGAGAGAAACAAAAAAACAGATTCTTTAAGAAAGATTTTTTTAATGTTTTTTATTTATTTCTGAGAGAAAGAGAGACAGCGTGAGCAGGGGAGGGTCAGAGAGAGAGGGAGATACAGAATCTGAAGCAGGCTCCAGGCTCTGAGCTAGCTGTCAGCACAGAGCCCGACACGAGGCTCGAACTCATGAACTGTGAGATCATGACCTGAGCCGAAGTTGGAGGCTTAACTGACTGAGCCACCCAGGCGCCCCAAACCAGACTCTTAAATATGGAGAATAAACTGGTGGTTGCAAGTCAGGATGAATGAAATAGATAAAGGGGATTAACAGTACACCCATGTGGATGAACACCGAGGAATGTATACAATTGTTGAATCAATATGTTGTACACCCGAAACTAACCTAACACTGTGTGTTAACTATACTTCAATAAAAACACAAATAAATAAATAAATACAAATGGGTTGAACTTTCACTCCACATGCACGTTCAGAATATTCTACATATTTTAGGGATTAATAGGGAATCTAAATTTCTCTTGATCATTTCTGTATCCAAATCCCTATATAGCTGCATGCAAGTCACCTACATTTGCTATCTGTACACGTGGGCACATTTTGACAGCTCCTTGTAGGATATGAACCCTGTTTTTTTACTGAACAGAGTGCAAGCTGATGTGTTTTGGCCGCAGTGGTAGTGGTGGTAGTGGGGCTGCAGTGGCTTCACGCTGCAGCACAGAAATTAAGTGCACTCTCATACGCACCCATGAGAAACAAGCAGCAAGCATTACAGTCCTGTTTGGGTCCCTCAAACAGCGAAATCAGAAGTTCCGGAGGTGGGAGCTCAAGCATCAGTTTTTGCTTTTTCAAAAAAAATTTCCCTAAGTTATTCTAATATGCAGCCTTGTTTATGAACCACTGAATAAGTCCCTTAAATCACTCTAAGCATATGAATTTTCATTCTAAGAGGGTTCATCAAGATATTTTGGGGCGCCGGGATAAGTCAGTTGGTTGAGCAACCGATTCTTTTTTTTTTTTTTTTTTTATTTTAGGAGAGAGAGAGAGACAGCGTGAGCAGGGGAGGGTCAGAGAGAGAGGGAGTCACAGACTGAAACAGGCTCCAGGCTCTGAGCTGGCAGTCAGCACAGAGCCCGACGCGGGGCTCGAGCCCACGAACCGCGAGATCATGACCTAAGCGAAAGTCGGACGCTTAACCGACTAAGCCACCCAGGCGCCCCAAGCAACCGATTCTTGATTTCGCCACAGGTCATGATCTCACGGTTCCTGGGATCAATCCTCACATCAGCCTCAGTGCTGACAGTGCAGAGCCTGCCTGGGATTCTCTCTCTCTCTCTCTGCCCATCCCCTGCTTAGTCACTCTCTCTCTCAAAATAAATAAAAAAATAAACATTTTTAAAAGACATTTTTGTAAATAAACATTGTTTCTCTACCAGAGAAACATCCCCTTTCCTGATTTCCTGGCTTTAATAAAAAGCATTATTTCTACCACATTAGGTTGACTTATTGTCTCATATTTATTTCTTTTGCTAGATTCCAAGCTTTGTGGACAAGTTTAAGATATTTGTCTTGTTCATTACTGTTACACACACACACACACACACACACACACACAGATTCCACAGTTTCTGAGACATATAGATTACCCAATAAACATTTGTTGAATCAATAAATTTAGAGTGTCAGAAAATTTGTAACAAAGAATGTTCTATCCATTTAAAACTTGATGTAGAAAGAGTAAAAAAATAACTCCTAATTTACATTAGTAGTTAATAATTTTATTAGGCAAAATGCTTCCATTAGAATTTAGACATGTAAATTTACATTACAAGTAACTTTGAAGAAATATATACAAGAAAGAGGAATCGAGTGCTATTAGTGGAGACGGAGAAGATGGGAACTTTACTCCCATTGGTTTTATTTGAGTTTCTTTTTACAATGGATGTGCATTGTCTTTATAATATTTTACTTAAGTTAAAAACTACCTTTACACTGATAAATAACTTCAGGAAAGTCACATGATACAAAATCAATGTATAGAAGAAATCTGTTGCGTCCTTATACATTAATAATGACGCAGCAGAAAGAGAAATTAAGAAAACAATCCCATTTACAATTGCACCAAAACCAATCAAATATCTAGGAAGAAACTTAACCAAGGAGGTGAAAGACCTTTTCTCTTAAAATTATAAAATATTGAGGAAACACACTGAAGATGACACAAAGAAATGGAAAGATATTCCATGCTGATGGATTGGAAGAACAAATATTGTTAAAATGTCTATACTATTCAGTGCAATCTACACATTTAATACAATCCCTATCAAAATGCCAACAGCATTTTTTCACAGAACCAGAACAAACAATCCTAAAATTTGTATGGCACCACAAACACAAAAGATCCTCAATAGCCAAAGCAACCTTGAAAAAGTAAAACAAAACTGGAGGCATCACAATTCCAAATTTCAAGTTATATTATGAAGTGATAGTAATTAAAACAACATGGTACTGGAATAAAAAGAGATACATAGATCAATGGACTAGAACAGAAAACCCAGAAATAAATTCACAATTATACGGTCAATTAATATTTGATGAAGGAGGAATAAATACAAGATGGGAACAAGACGATCTCTTCAACAAATGGCACTGGGAAAACTGGACAGCTACATGCAAAAGAATGACACTGGACCACTTTCTTACACCATACACCAAAAATAAACTCAAAATGGATTAAAGACCTAAGTGTAAGACCTGAAGCCATAAAAATCCTAGAAGAGAGCACAGGGAATAATCCCTGACATCGGCTGTCGCAGCATTTTTCTAGATAGGTCTCCTGAAGCAAGGGAAACAAAAGCAAAAATAAACTATTGGGACTACATCAAAATAAAAGGTTTCTGCACAGCAAAAGAAGCAATCAATAAAACTAAAAGGCAGTCTATGGAATGGGAGAAGATATTTGCAAGTGACATATCTAATAAAGGGTTAGTTTCCAAAATATAAAAAGAAGTGATACAACTAAACACCCCCAAAATAAGTAATCCAATTAAAAACTGAGCAGAAGAGCAGACACTTCTCCAAAGAAGACATCCAGATGGCCAACAGACACACGAAAACATCATCAAAATCACTCATTATCAGTAAAATGTAAACTAAAACCACAATGAGATGTCACCTCACACCTATGACAATGGCTAAAATCCAAAACACAAGAAATGATAAGTGTTGGTGAGGGTGTGGAGAAAAAGGAACCCTCATGCATTGTTGGTGGGAATGCAAACTGTTGCAGACACAATGGGAAACAGTATGGACGTTCCTCAAAGAATTAAAAACAGAGCAACCTTACGAGCCAGGAATTGCACTTCTGGGTATTCACCCAAAAAATACAAAAACACTAATTCGAAGGGATACATGCCCCCTGATGTTTATAGCAGCATTATCTACAATAGCCACATTATGGAGGCAGCCCAAATGTCCATCGATAGATGAGCGGATAAAGAAGAGGTGTTATGTATACACAATGGCATACTATTCAGCCATAAAAAAGAAGAGAATCTTGCCATTTGTGATAACATAGAGGGAGCTATAGAGTAATGCTAAGCAAACCAATTCAACGAAAGACAAATACCACATGAATTTACTCATATGTAGAACTTAAGAAGCAAAACAAATGAGCAAAGGGAAAAAGAAAGAGAGAGAAACCAAGAGACTCTTAATTGTAGAGAACAGACTGATTTTGGGCAGAAAGGAGGTAGGTGGGGGGATGAGTGGAATCAGTGTTGGGGATTAAAGAGTACACTTATCATGATAAAAAAAATAAAACAAAATAATTTTAAAAATTTTAATAATGAAAATTATCTTTATAAGCTGCTTGTATCATGTACAACACTTTGGCAACATCCCCATTTGTAATGAAAGCATAGTGTTCCATCCCAGGAATGGATATTAACTTTCCTGCGTTTAGGTTTTCTCTAATTTTTTAAAACAGTAAAAGAAATTTTTTTTTAATGTTTATTTTTAAGAGAGAGAGAGACAGAGAATGAGCGTGTGGGGGGGAAGGGCAGAGAAAGCGGGAGACACAGAATCCGAAGCAGGCTCAGGCTCGGAGCTGTGAGCACAGAGCCGGGTACGGAACTCAAACTCACAAACCACAGGATCATGACCTGAGCGGAAGTTGGATGCTTAACTGACTGAGCCACCCAAGCGCTCCTCTTTGCAAATTTTGATGAAGAAAGCAGGAAACGTTTTTCACCGCAGCCCCATGTAATGTCACTTAGCCTGTTTTCCCTGTCCCCTGTAATTCCAAGGAGTTGGTAGTTAGATTTAGATGTGGGGTCAGACTTAAATTTTAAATAATAAAGTAAGCTCATCTAGGAAATTGCTATGAGCATTGAACTTGGAGAGCTACTGGTCTTTCCTCATTTTAATGTGAGCATCCCTTCTTGAGCATCGCTCTCCGGAATGATTGGAAAGTAGCCTCACTTGTTGCGTGTTCCTCAGTGACACCGAGATTGCAGGGGCTGCTTAAGGGAGGTGGTGTGGAGATAAGATGCCTTAGGGGAGCGAAGCCAGGCTGGCTCACCGACTCACTGAGCGCTCTTGGGCAAGCCACTTTCGCCTCTCAGACCTTAATTTTCTCATTGCAGAATGATGCTGCTGAAAATAATTATCTCACAGGGTTGCTAGAAGGACCATGTGAGATAATGTCTGAGGAAGTCTCTGCACACCAAAACCTGCTCTAAAATGTTATTATTGTGATTATTACTATTATTATCCAGAGCTCAACTTTTTCCTCTTAGCCATGGCGGCCCTGGCTAATGATTACTCCTACACCCATAATGTCTAATATGGTAGCCACTGGCCCCATGTGACTTTTGAATATTTAAAATGTAGCTAGTCAGGTTTTTATTATAGGGGCATCTGGGTGGTTTAGTCGGGTAAGCACCCGACTTCGGCTTAGGTCATGATCTCACGGCTGGTGAGTTCAAGCCCCCCGCCGGGCTCTGTGCTGACAACTCAGAGCCTGGAGCCTGTTTTAGATTCTGTCTCTCTCCCCCTCCCTGCTGGCACACTGTCTCTCTCTCTCTCTCAAATATAAATATACATTTTAAAAAAATGTTTTTTAATTTTTTTTAATGTTTTATTTATTTCTAGGAGAGAGAGAGACAGCGTGAGCAGGGGAGGGTCAGAGAGAGAGGGAGTCACAGACTGAAACAGGCTCCAGGCTCCAAGCTGGCAGTCAGCACAGAGCCCGACGCGGGGCTCGAACCCATGAACCGCGAGATCATGACCTAAGCGAAAGTCAGACGCTTAACCGACTAAGCCACCCAAGCGCCCCTAAAAAAATGTTTTTTTAATTTATTTCTAGGAGAGAGAGAGAGAAAGACAGCGTGAACAGGGGAGGGTCAGAGAGAGAGGGAGACACAGACTGAAACAGGCTCCAGGCTCTGAGCTGGCAGTCAGCACAGAGCCTGACGCAGAGCCTGAACCCACGAACCGCAAGATCATGACCTAAGCGAAAGTCGGACGCCCAACCGACTAAGCCACCCAGTCGCCCCTTAAAAAATTTTTTAAAGAATTTTATTATAGAGGTTCTGTAAGTTTAAATAAACACCAAATTTTGAAGACTTTGTAAAAAATACAAAAAGTAAATCTCATTAATAAATGTTTAATATTGATAACATGTTAAAATAATAACTTGGGTTAAATAAACTATATTATTAAAACTAATTTCCTTTTTTTCCTTTTCCTAATCTAGCTAACTAGAAAATATTTAATTGGATATGTGTCTTGCATTATATTTTTCTTGGATAGTACTATTCTAGAAATATTTCAACAAAATACTTGAATTAAAATTCCCAAGTTAAAAAGAAGAATGTGGGCAATAAGAAAACAAATAGTCCTATTTAAAAAGGGGCCAAAGACCTTCATAAGACCTCAAATCTTCACCAAAGAAGACAAGCAGATGGCAAATAAGCACATGAAAGATGTGCTTCCCCCCACCCCCCATCACAGGTCATCACAGGTCATCAGGGAAATGCAAATTAAAACAAAGATGAGAGGGATGGCCTGGTGGCTCCGTTGGTTAAGTGGTTAAGACTTCGACTTCGACTGGCTGCGGCTCTGGCTCTGGTCACAGCTCATGAGTTCGAGCCCCACATCAGGCTCTGTGCTGGAAGCTCAGAACCTGCAGCCTGTTTCACATTCTGTGTCTCCCTCTCTCCCTGCCTCTCCCCTACTCGTGCTCTCTCTCAAAAATAAGTAAAAACATTAAAAATTTAAAAATAAAAATAAAATAAACAACAATGAGACACCATCACACACCTATTATGGCCAAAATCCAGAGCACTGACCACACCAGTGCTGGTGAGGATATGGAGCGACAAGGACTCTCGTTCACTGCTGGTGGGAATGCAAACGGTGCAGCCACTTTGGAAGACGGCTTGGCAGTTTCTCAAAAATTAAACATCCTCTTACAATAACGTCTAGCAACTGTGTCTCCTTGGCGTTTATTTGAAGGAGTGAAAGCCTCTGTCCACACACTAAGCTGCACATGGCTATTTATAGCAGTTTCACTTATAATTTCCCAACCTGGGAGGCAACCAAGATGTCCCTCAGTAGGTGAATGGATAAGCCACCTGTGATGCAACCAGACGCGGAATATTATTCAGCACTAAAAACAAATGAGCTAATTAATGGAGGAAACTTAAATGCATATTACTAAATTTAAAAAGCCAATCTGAAAGGCTATAGACTGTGATTCCAGTTATACGTCACTCTTGAAAAGATGTAACCATGGAGACGGTAAAATGATCTGGGATTGGCAGGGGTGATGGAGGAAGGAGGGAGGAATAGGCCGGGCACAGGGGATTTTTAGGGCAGTGAAACTCTTCTGTACAACCCAGAGAAGGCCCAACACCAAGACTGAACCGTATTGGAAGCCATGGCTTTGGGTGTTTATGATGTGTCTGTGTAGATTTATCAGTTGTAGCAAATGGATCATTCCAGTGGCTGATGTTGATAGCGGGAAAGGCTGTGCCTGTGTCGGGGAAGAGTGTTCACAGGAAATAGCTGCACCTTCCTCCCGATTTTACTGTGAACTGAAAACTGCTCTTAAAAAATAAAGCCTTTAAGGGACACCTGGGTGGCTCAGTTAGTTAAAAGTCTGACTCTTGGTTGCGGCTCAGGTCATGATTTCAAGATTCACGGGATCGAGCCTCATGGGATTCTCTTGAGATCTCTCTCGCTCCCTTTCTCTCTGCCCCTCCCCCCCACTCTCACTCACACTCTCTAAAGAAATAAATAAACTTAGAGAAAAAAAAGTCTTTAAAGAAAAGAAAAGAAAAAGAAGGCTATATTGACCTGAAGGAGATATTGGCCTAGGGGGATGTTACAATTATGTGGAGAGTTTATCCAAATATCACGCATTCCACAAATGGCCAGGAGGACACTTGTCCTAAGAGTTTCTAGGAGGAGGCCAAGGGACAGAAAAGGCAGCAGACTTCATTGAGTCATTTGAAGGGAATCATGGGTTACAGAGTAGAAACATTACTAAGGCCCAGGGAAGGTGAGGTGCAGATCATTACAAAAGGCGCGGTCCAGCACCCTGTGTTCTCACAAGGGCAGG
The DNA here is from genome assembly GCA_017311185.1 of Proteles cristata cristata. Lineage (NCBI taxonomy): Eukaryota > Metazoa > Chordata > Mammalia > Carnivora > Hyaenidae > Proteles > Proteles cristata. The sequence goes on from JAESUZ010005219.1 coordinate 100,248, forward strand.
TGTTTAGATATCTGTAATTCATTTTAAAATACTTCAGTGCAATCGTGTGTGCCAATCAGCTTCAGATTTAATTCTCAGACTGTGCAGGCAACAGCATGCTATCAGCAGTAAAATACTACTCGTCAATAAAAGGAATTACTAATAACATGAATCTCAAATGTGGTGTGCTGAGTGAAAGAAGTCAGACAGAGAAGGTCTCATGCTTTGTGATTCTGTCTCTATGGCGTTCTGGAAAAGGTGAGACTATCAGGATAGACAACCAATCAGTAGTTGCCAAGGGCTGGAGGTTGGTCAAGGTGTTTACTGCATAGGGGCTTGCACATTGTACACAGGAAAACATTTTACAAAGGGGCTTGAAGAAACATTTTCTATCAGAGAAAACATTCTGTATCTTGACTGTGGTGCCTAACTATAGATATTTGTCAGACTCATAGAACTATATACTATGAAGAGTGAACTCTACCGTATGTAAATGATTTCAATAAACTTGAGGGAGAAGGAGACTACACAGTCCATATTTCACTGTATGTAAATTTTACTTAAAAAAAAAATCATGACAGGGCACCCAGCTGGCTCACTTGGTAGAACATGCAACTCTTGATCTCAGGGTTGTGAGTTTGAGCCCCACACTGGAGATTCCTTTAAAAAAAATCCATGTGCAGATACTGGAGTCTAGTTGATGTGCATTTTCAAGAGTTTAGGGATAACATGTACTGATGCCTGGAACTTACTTTGAAATGAATCAGAAAATTGGATGGATGGATGGATGGATGGATAATGGATGAATGGATGGACGGATGATGGATGGACAGGTAAGTAGATAGACGTGTGGTAACATAAATATCTTGAAGTATTCATCGTAGAACCAAGGTCTCTGGTTCTCAAAGCGATGTGCAGGAACTGGCACCATCAGGATCACCTAAAAACTCATTAGAAGTGCACATTTTTAGGCCAGACCCAGCGGGTCAGAAACTATGGGAGTGAGGCCCAGCCATGTGTGTTTTAGTAAGCCTTTGAGATGATTCTGCTGTATGCTAAAATTTGAGAATTATTAATATAGATAGGGGTCACTATACAATTCTTTTAGGTTTTCTGTGAGTTTGAAAATTTTCATAATAAAAAGTTGAGGCAGAGAGAAGAATTAAAGTCCAGGAGTGGTCAGCTAGCATTACACCCTTCAGAGGTAGCTACTGCCAGCCACCTGCACCTAGGTCTTCAGCAGCACTCTGGGCCTTTCTAATAAGCATACTGGCTCTTAGAAAAAAATGGTTTTTATTGGTAAGACAGTTTCTTGTTTCTTAGAATGAGAAATGCCAATAATGGGCTCCCATGGGTGAACTTAAAGCTAATCAAGTAGGCGCTGGGTAAAACAATTTAGACTTTCACTACCCTGGTAAGAGCAAGTTATAAGAATTTGGAGGCTAGCAGGCTGTACCCTTAGGGTCGGGCCTGGGGTCTGATGGCCTTTTAGTTGAGGGTCCAGCTTTTGAATCTTGGGAGCACTGCATCTGCCACGTTGAGGGTGTGGACAGAGCAACTGAAGGACAGAGAGTTGGAACTTCTAGGATCTTCCGGAAGATCCTGTGTGAACTGCCTTGGGCTTACTTTGCTAATAAGTGTCTGTCTAATGAATACCTGTTTGTATCTGGCTTTGATCTAAGATTTGCTTTCATTATAATCCAGTAATGAGATGGGGGAGGGCAGCTAACTCCAGCCACTTCAAAACTCTCTGGCTGTCATCATCACCCATGAAAATGGACCGAGCAGTCGTGTGGGATCATATTACCTTGGGTCAGTTCTAACACCTTGGGGACAGATTATTTGGCATCTACATGGTTCAGCAGCATTCACATAGTCTCCTTACCAGAAATTTAGCATGTTTACCATCAGTATTTCAAAATTTCCTTTTTAAGTATTCATTGCAGAAAAGTACACCTTCTAGACTTTCTTTGGTTCCTGGCTAGGTTCATTAACAGGAAATGTGATGTATATTGTGATCACCGGTAACACTTAACGCTATGTTAAACCTTTAACTAGACTTCATACGGGGGATACTTTCTGCAGGTGATGCTAACCCAGGGTTCTTAACCTGAGGTACAGAGATCCCAAAAAAATCTGTGGATAGAGCTCAGGGGTTTATGAACCCAGATAAGGATAAGGGTACATCTTTATTTTCTCTCCTAACTGAAATGTAGCATTTCCTTCCTTTATGAACGTAGGCAACATTCTCAGTAGAATTAGCAGGACCTGTGACTTTGTCTTCAGTAGAAATAATAGCTTTCTCCCATCACATGGCAATTATAGGTATTCTTGAAATACCATTTATGGTCATACTGCTTCTTAACCATGGAAGTTGTTAGATCTGATCTTAATGCATGCGTGAAGAAACACATATATTACCACATCATCAGGTTTTACACTATTTGATAATTGTATTTCAACAAAGCTGGTTTCCTTTGTCATTATATGCATTTCATTTCATGCATTAGCAAATATTCTGAGAGGGGCGCCTGGGTGGCTTAGTCGGTTGAGCGTCCGACTTTCGCTTAGGTCATGATCTCGGGGTTCGTGGGTTCGAGCCCCGCGTCGGGCTCTGGGCTGACTGCCAGCTCAGAGCCTGGAGCCTGTTTCAGTCTGTGACTCCCTCTCTCTCTGACCCTCCCCTGCTCACGCTGTCTCTCTCTCTCTCTCTCCTAGAAATAAATAAAACATTAAAAAAAAAAAAAAAGAAAAGAAAATATTCTGAGAAAGGGTCCACGGGTTTCCGCAGCCTGTTGAAAAGGTTCATTTCTAAAAAAAATTTCAAAAAAGTTTCGAACACCCTGCTTAGTCAGACTGAGAGATAGCTGTTCCACTGAAATCTATTTCTGAAACACGCAAGGGTTGGAACGTGCCCCAACCCCGAGGCTCTGCCAGCCAGATTCAACAATTCCTCTGAATTCAAGGGAGAGGGAGAAGGAGGGCGGCAAAGTGCAGGCTGATGGAAAACAACACTTGCTCAAGAAACCAGACCAGAAGAGGAGGCATCTGCCTCGGTTCTTTTCTGTTCCTTCCTTCCGTGGTCCTTCCATCTGGCCCTGGGGATTTGCTAGCATTCTGTTGTTAGGATGATAGCCTTTGCTATTAAAAATAATAATCTTCAAATTCCTCACTTCTGGTGCGAGCTTCAGTCTTTGCAGTGGCACCAAAACAAAAGTAGATTTATTGCAAATGTATTGCATAGTTTCTAGGGAAGCTCAGCCTTGGCCCAGTGTACAGAAGCTCATGATGAGCGCTCCGGCTCTGCCCGCTGTAAAACTCAACGAGAAGCTGTTCCAGGCTCAGGATGAATGCAGTGTGCTTAATAAAAATGAAGAGGAGGAGGGGGGAGGGGGGAGGGGAAGGAGGAGGAGGAGGAGGAGGAAAGGAGAGAAAGGTCCCTGTTAACTTCATTAAAGTCACTTGACATGAAAGGTGCCTGCTGGCAGACGCCCTCTGGTTAGTTTTAACGGCCATGAAATTGTCGCCCACTTAGTAAATTATAAAAACGAATTTAGATATGGATTTGAAGCCCTGTGTAGCCATTTACTGCGAGACCGTAGACCAATGAAAGCGTCTGAGCCTCCCTATCCTCCCTGTGGAAAGGAATTGGCCAGAGCAGCTGCCTGTAGGGCTGCTCTGAGGATCTGATGAGAAGCACACTGAAAGGAGTTTACCTGGAGCTTGACACATGGTGAGCGCAATTCTCAACCCTGGTCCCCACGCAGGGAGTGATCGCGGCGGGGGGCGGGGGTGGGGGGTGTTTATTGTGATAAAATATACATGGCGTAACCTTGACCAGCTCACGACTTTGAGAGGCACAGTTCAGTAGCATTGAGAACACGGACGATGCACCACAATCCCAGACCCACTGACGCAGGGCCTCTGCGGGGAAGCCCCGGGGCAGCATTTTTCAAACTCACAGCCGTGATGTGGGCCACTGCACACGGAAGGTCCCGCTCCAGTGGCTCTCCAGCCACCTCGATGCCCCGGATGTCGCCAGGCCCTGGGCACCCCCAGACCCGCCGCCCCCCGCCCCAGCCAGAGCCCTCAGCCCCTTGACGCACCCTTTTCAGTTCTTCCAAATAGAAGCTTCTTGCTGTTGTTCTGTGATCACAGAACAAACATTTGCTCCTGAGACAAAAATCAGAAAATACAGGTTAGCAAAGAAGGAAATGCAGTTTCCGCTTTAAAAACATTCCTCTTGCACTTCCTGCGTCCTTAAGCCAGGCCGCTGGCTGCCATTTGCCCGTATGGCCCGAGCCTCCACTTGATTTTAGTCACGAGTGTCCTGTATGGCTTTTAGTCCACTCTTTCTTGGAATGATTTTTGTAGAGGTGGGAGTTTCTTCCCTGCCTCATCGGTGTCACCCCCTGCACCTTGCTTTTCTGTCTTTCCTATTCAGTTTGAGGGGGAAGCAAATTGAATTCAGCAACATCAATGTGGCGCCCGTGTACATACATGGTGAAAGGCGCTCACTGTTGACTTGAATCATTCTGCTGTTAGCTGTTTTAGCAAAGTTTGATTTGCTAAGATGCTTTTCATAATGAATGCACTTTATTACAAAGGGTGGGTAGAAATCAGGAAAACTCAGGATTACACTATCACGGTATCCTGGGCATTTGAAAGAATATTGGAATATTTACTGCCCCGATTTATGGCTCGCGTTCAGAAGCAGAGCAATGAAGGCAACTGCAAATACGAAATTCATCTGCAGCTGAGCAGACAAGTACTTGTTTCTTCACACAAATGAAACCCATACATTCTTGTCTTGCCAGCTGTGCTTGTTTCGTGGCCCGTACACGTGATGACTGCGTCACGAATTCACGTCCAGCACTGCCAGGGAATTGTCAGGCTGAGCCCCTCTGCTGACGTTTGTCCTCCGTCAGCCCGTGTGGTGTTTGCGATAATGCCCACTAGATAGGAGAATGATTTCCTGCAAGTGAAAGAGCAAATTCCTCTGAGCATTCCTCATGGTGTCAGGAATTGCTTCTCTCAAGGAAGGAATTGAAATCACTTGACCATCTCTCTGTACCCATAGTCTCAATTTCCTGACATTCAGAGAGTTTTTCAGTGACACATTCTGCTGGGCGTGTGAACTGACCAAACAGGGTGTTGCCTCTCGGAGCGTGCAGTGGGGTACAGCCTGTCTGACCTCTGGTTTCCAGCTCCGATGGGGGCCAGCATGTGTGTGCGTGCGTGCGTGTGTGTGTGTGTGTGTGTGTGTGTGTGTGCCTGCGCATTCTTATTAAAGGATAGGGTTTGCTTTTGATCAATTCAGCTAATTTTGTGTTTTTTAACTTTTTTTACATTTATTTATTTTGGAGAGACAGAGACAGAGTACAAGTGGGGGAGGGGCAGAGAGAGGGAGACACAGAATCCGAAGCAGGCTCCCCGCTCTGAGCTGTCGGCACAGAGCCCGATGTGGGGCTCAAACTCACAAACTGTGAGATCATGACCTGAGCCAAAGTCGGATGCTTAACCAACTGAGCCCCCCAGGGGCCCCCAATTCAGCTAATTTTGTGATGAACGTAAAAACAAACCTTCAAAAAAAGATGAAATGGTGATGTAAGACTATGGGATATCAACAAGTTCAAGGTCATCTTCTTTATATTTCCAGTCTAACCTATACATCTTGCATCCTCTCTTTGAATAGCAGCATGACCATGAGTCGGAACCCTGAGTTTCAGAGCTCCACCATCACACATTGCTCTACTCCTGCCAAATAAAATACTTGTCGGGCCTTAAAATGGCTTAGAATTAATTGCACAGCTGGCAGTTATGATGTTCGACTTGTGGCATGCCTTCCTAAGGTTAGGGAAATTCCATTCAAAGTCCCCAAATTCTTTTAGGTTTTTTTTTTTTTTCAGCATGCACAGCATGTAGAGTTTAATATAGCTAAATAGTTTTATTTAAAAAAACACAATTCCATATCTACAGGATGTTGGTCACAACTGTGCCTTACTTAAAAATCATCACAATGCCTTTTTGAAATTTTCTGTTCATGATGCCTAAGAAAGCACAGCTACAAGCTATAATTGGAAGCATATGGTGCTATTACCTCTGGTAGAAATGCATTTCCCTCCCTAAATTTGATGTTAATAATTTATTTCATTAGGCGAAAACTCACAGAAAGATGACTGACTTTATCCTCCCTTCTAGGATGTTCTTTTCACTCTTTTGAGATTTGGTAAGCTCTCACTCTTCAAAACTTTTCCTTGAACAAAAAATGCATCTATTCACAGCCACCTTGTCTACGCCAGGGACTTCACAATACATTGTGTCATTTAGTCTTATGGGACCATGAGACAGAAACGAATCCCTGCTTTACAGATAAGAAAACCAAGGCTCTGAAGAGTTTTGAGGAAACTGGTCAGGATCTCACAAATGGCCAGATATGTTGGCTCCACGGACTGGGTCTTTCCAGCACTCTCAGTGGCCTCCCAGAGCCCAGGTTACACGCTTGCAATCCAGGATCAGGAAAGGCTTTGTGGGGGCATAGCAGGATGAGGAGCTCTTTTAAATCAGAGTGATGGAAGCTTTCGAAGCGATGAGTAGAGAAAAGCACCAAGGGTCAAACTGTATGGAAAATAAGTAGACTCACAGCTGATTACGCCATTTCCAGGCACCCGGAAACACACCATTGGGCAAATGGTCCTACGACACTGATGATCACCTCCTATGCGTCAGCCCTGTCCTGGGTGCTAAGGACGGACTAAGACTAAATCCCCGTCATGGTTCCGTTGACAGTGGCAGGTGAGGTCTCTCCTTCCTTCTCCCCTTTATTCACTGACACCTTTCCTTTCCAGGAATCTCAGAGCGCATCCAGGAGTCAAGACTCGGACAGAAGTCTGGGAGCAGGTTCTGGCTGCTGGAGAATCTCAGAGCCGCACGCGGGCGTCAGTTGCCCAGGGAGTCCGTCTGTGTCCAGCTGGGTCCCCTCGCGGATGCATCTCACAGGCCCACAGAGGTGCAGGGAGGCGGTTGGGAAATAACCCACTTACATCTGAACCACATCCTGGCGCACCTGTCTAGGCCTTTGTTCAGAGTCGGGTCGCCTTGGTCTTCACTTCCAGTCTTCCTCACACACCTGCCCCTGCCTGCGGTGCTCATGAGGCGGGCTTAGTGCTCTCTCCCAGGCTTCCCGCAGGTCAGGGTGCTGGAAGGCGACTCAGGTGTGAGGGAGGGAGGTGGAGGGGCCTCAGGGGCAAAGGGGCTCAGAGGGGACGGTGAAAAGGAGCTCCAAGGCTAAATGCTGAGGGTCTTCAGGAGACAAAAGGCGGGACACAGGTGGTGTTGTTTAGACCCTGAGGTGGATGGGGGGCTGTGGGATTGAATGGCTGTGAGGCCCCACCTTTCTCCCCCTGAGCCCGACTGGACTCCGTACATCAGCCTTATAAGTCAAGTGGGAGTCAGGAACTAGTGAGTCTGCCTGAATTTGGTTTCCCATCTTTGTTTCACTAGCATTATCTTCACAAAAATTGACTGTGAACTTTGCCCCCCCCCACCCAGACCCCGGTGTTCTTTCTCGTGGGGGTCCAAACACAGGGTCATTTTGCTCACCGGGTTGGTCTGTGGAGGTGTTTGAGTTCCCTGGGGTCTATGGCAATCTCTGGGGGAGGCACCAGAAAAGCAGAGGTCACTGACACCCCCCTCCTTGTCAACCCCCACGTAACCCAACACCAAGTTTTGCTGATCTTGCCTCAACAGCCTCGTTAGCCAACTAGTTTTCCATGCCCCCTGCTGTGGCTCTGGGGTGAGGGTTGGCAACCTTTTCCTGTAATAAGCCAGATAGCAAATACTTAGGCTCCACCAGCCATATGGGGTCTGCCATAACCACTCAACTCTGGTGTAGGGCAAGCAGCTACAGATGGCATGTGGTTGCTTGAGTGTGGTTGTGTTCCAATAAAACTTTATTCGTGGACACTGAGATACAGATTCATAAAATATTCATAGATTGTGAATTATTATTATTTTTCCGGCTTTCCCCCCATTTATGTATTTATTTTTTTATTTTATGTCTTTATTTTATTTTGAGAGAGAGAGAGAGCGAGCAGGAGAGGGGCAGAGAAAGAGGGAGACACAGAATCTGAAGCAGGCTCCAGGCTCTGAGCTGTCAGCACAGAGCCCGACGCGGGGCTCGAACCCACAGACTGTGAGATCATGACCTGAGCCGAAGCCGGATGCTTAACCGACTGAGCCACCCAGGCGCCCCTTCCTCCTATTTAAAAGCATAAACCCCATTGTTAGCTCAGGGGCCACATAAAAACAAGTAGTGGCTTAGATTTGGCTCATGGGCCATGGTTTCCTGGCTCTTCATTATGGGTTGAGTTGTGTCCCTCCAAAATTCATATTGGAGTCCTAACCCCCAGTATCTCCAGGATGTGACCTTATTCAGAGACAGAGCTTTTGTAGTGGTAAAGATATAGAGAAAATCAATTAAAAATTAATTGGTTCTTTTAAAAGATCAATAAAAATGATAAACCTCTACCAGACTAATCAAGAGAAAAGAGAGAACCCAAAACTACCAGTATCAGGAATTAAGTGTGGACACGAAAACTACAGTTTATTTTTTTAAAGTTTATTTTTGAGGGGGGGGGAGAGAGAGAGAGAGGGAATGAGCGGGGGAGGGGCAGAGAGACAGAGAATCCCAAGCAGGCTCTGCGCTCAGTACAGAGCCCAACATGGGGCTCAATCCCACGACTGTGAGATCATGAGTTGAAGTGAGGTGATCAGGTTGGACCTTACTCCAGTATGATTATATGTCCTTATAAAATGGGGGAAATTGAACACAGACACATACAGAGGCCTTCTCTGTTTGAGAGCTGGGGGTGAGTGAAATGTACGGAGCTCCCTACTTCTCCGCCATCTTGCCTCCCCCTCGAACACAGACACATACAGAGGAAGACGGTGTGAAGACACAGGGAGAAAATGACCACCGACAAGCTGAGGAAGGCCTAAAGATACCAGAAGCTCCCAGAGAGGCCTAGAACATGGCCCCCCTCACAGCCTTCACTAGGAACCGACTCCATTGATTTCTACCCTTCCTGACCAACCGTGACAATACATTCTTATTGTATAAGCCCCCAGTTTGTGGTAGGTGGTACTTTGTTAGGCAGCCCCAGAAAGCCCTATAGGCCTGCTTGGAGGAGGCGCCATCATCTGTCACCTCTGTGAGCCCAGTGATTGCTTCAGCTCCTTGGTGACCAGCCCCACCATCTGCTCTCCACACAGCGGCCAGAGTGATCTTTTTACGACCATGTTAGTCCTCAGCTCAGATCTTCTCAGGGACTGCCCGTCGCTCTGGGGTAGCTGCGGCCCCGCATCCTTACACTTCCCAGGGATCTGGCCTTGCCTGCCCTCCAAACCTTTCCTTTCGACGCCCCCTGGCACTCCTGCCACGGGCATTTCCCAGAGCTGTGGTGTGGCCTCTTCCTCCATTAAACTTAAAATCGTATTTATGACTGTGCATGAAGGCAAATATAACCTAGGCTAGATTTATCATTGTATGGTCACTGATGTTACATTCACATTTTTTTCCTGATTTCAAAAGAAGTTAAGGAGCGCCTGGGTGGCTCCGTCAGTTAAGCGTCCGACTTCGGCTCAGGTCAGATCTCACGGTTTGTGGGTTTGAGTCCCGCGTCGGGTTCTGTGCTGACAGCTCAGAGCCTGGAGCTGCTTCAGATTCTGTGTCTCCCTCTCTCTCTGACCCTCCCTTGTTCACGCTGTCTCTCCCTCTCTCTCAGAAATAAATAAAACATTAAAAATTAAAATATATATATATTTATTAAAAAAAAAAAAAAGAAGTTAAAACGTTTTTGTGAGCCTGATGCCAGGGGCCCGGCAGTACCTTCTGCCTAGGGGTGAGGCTAGAGGGGGCCCGACAGGGGTTTAGGTGACCAACCCCTCCTTCAGCCCCTCCAAGTAAACTTGTGTGGCCCCTAAGTCACTCCTATCGGCATCACCAAGAGGCGGCCGGTTTGGCGAAAGCGATGAGGGTCCCTGTAGCTACAGTGGACCGGCTACAATCGTCACAGGCACGTGTTAGCACAGCACCCCCTTCCACTGCCCCTGCCCTTTGCCTGCTCACCTTCCACTCACCCTTCAGCCCCCCAATGTCATTCCTTCAGGAAGGGCAGCCCTGACTGCCGCCTGTGCCCAGTAGGTTAGAGGGATTCGATTATATGACACTGAATCCTGTTTCTAATCATGCATTTGTTTTGATGATAATTGATTTATGTCCATCATCCCCTCTGGGCTGTAACTTCTTTGATGCTGGGATCCTGTCTGAGTTTGCTCACCATTCTGATCTCAATGCCCAACCCCGGGCCTGGAATTCAATATACATGTGATAAGTGAATGAATGACAAAGTATTTCTAATTCCTGAAATTCCACTTAAAGAGATTCAGCCTTGATTCTTAAAGGCTTTGGGTCTCCTGAGGTCCCTTTAAAAGATGAATACTCAGTGGTTACTAGCTACAGAGGAAAGGCAGTTATCAGAATGCGCTCAGCCATGGCTTCGAAGGAGACCACACCTGGGACCAGCACTGTCCTGGGGGCGTGGTGACATAGCATTGCTTACCTTCCACGAGGACCTTAAAGGATCTTCCCTCTTTTGACTTCCTTTCAGGTTCCGCTCATAAAAAGGACTTGGGCATGGGTGCCTATGTGATCGTATAGTATTTCTATTGCACTTTGTAATTAAAAATTAGTCTGGAGAAGAAAACTGAGACACCTACTAAGAGCAACTCTACAGAACAGGGTGGACCCACAGTCCAATAGCCCTGTCTGTCGCTTTCCCGCGATCAGTGATCTTTACTTTCCCGCTGGGAGCTCAGCCCTTCCCGCTCCACCCGCTCTGTCTCCTGACTGCTCTTTCTCTGAGTTTCTGCTCCAATTGTACGTCTGGCTTCTCCCTCTGTTTTCCTGCCACTTATTTCCTTTCCAGGCCAATTTTATCTAAAATTTCCCTAGATTTCTGTAACTAAAATATGTTCAGTATTTGCATAGTTGCACATTCACTAGAAAGATCTTCAACTCATATATAGTATACTATCTCCTAAATAAGGGTATATTGGGAGGGTCTCGTGGAGGCTTAAAATCCAGCAAGAGCCTAGTATAAACAAAATCTTTAGTGTTCTGATCTCTCAGTGTAAAATTAATCTGTTTGTTAGGCTCTGAGTTGTGATTTTTACTGATTTCAACTGTCCAGATAATATTTGCCTTTTCTCTTGACTTCTTAGGTTTCTAGTTCTGGGATCTGTGAAATCCACGCATCCATTGTCAAGGAAGTAATCACCTCTAATATCTGAATCTTGCTTTACGTGTTCACAGTGATTCTTTGAGCATTGTAGCTTCATATCTTGGGACATTTAGTAGCATGTAAATGTTCTATCCATCTTGCTCTTTTCATCATGGTATTTGCTCAATATAGATGGATATGAGCATGTCACTTGACCTGGGGCAACGTTTTTTTTAAACACAGTTTTCTTGAAAAGTCTAAATATAATTTATAGTCACCATTGTACTCTTTCCTCCCTCATAATTCCAACCTGGAAAAGAAATACTAAAATACAGATTAAGTTCTTCATAAGTAAGTCAAATCCTGTTTGGTATGAATATAACTGATTATGATCAGCAATATTTAGAAAAATAATACCTTGGGGGCGCCTGATTGGCTTAGTTGGTAAAGCCCGGGACTCTTGATCTCAGGGTCATGAGTTCAAGCCCCAGTTGGGCATGGAGCCTACTTTAAAAAAAAAAGAAAAAAGAAAAGAAAGAAAGAAAGAAAGAAAGAAGAAAGAAGAAGAAGGAAGGAAGGAAGGAAGGAAGGAAGGAAGGAAAGAAAGAAAGAAAAAGAAAGAAAGAAAGAAAGAAAGAAAGAAAGAAAGAAAGAAAGAAAGAAAGAAAGAAAGAAAAAAAAGTACCTTGGTTGTCAGCAACCATTTATGGGTAAACATGTCTCTTTATCCATTCTTATCTATGATTAACTCCATAAAGTTCCAAGGTCCGCTTCTGAAGAAAGGCATGAAATATAACTAATCTCAAGCAATCATGTGATAGGAATAATATTTTCTGTTAACTGCATATTCAAATGCTTTTGGGGCCACTGGTGATAGTAAAGGAACTTCCAATTTCAGAGTTAAGATAATAATATTTAACCTAAGGGAAAAGAGAAGAGAAAGGGCACACTTACTAGGGTTATTTCTCTTCTGCCATCTTTATCAAGCATCCGTTTGTTTAGTTATTACGTAAAAACAAAGCAAAAGAAAACGAAAACAATTGTCTAGCAGCTCTTATGTACTAGGCAAGGAGCTAAATACTGTGGCAGCTCCTTATCCGCACCTAAATCCACTCACCTTAAGAAGCTAGAAGTCTACCAGGAGAATTAGGACAAATCTGCAAATACCCAGGATACCCAGACCAATTCTCCTCAGGAGAGAAGTCCCACACAGTGTTGCTGGGAGTTCAAAAGAAAGGAAAGTAGTCATTTCTCACTTAAATGGTCAAGAATAGCTTCTTGGAGACACTGAATTAGAAACGGTGTCTAATGCTGGTGCAGCCCCTCTGGAAAACAGTGTGGAGTTTCCTCAGGAAAATAACAGTAGAACTCCCCTAGGACCCAGCAATAGCACTGCTAGGAATTTACCCAAGGGATACAGAAATGCTGATGCATAGGGGCACATGTACCCCAATGTTCATAGCAGCACTCTCCACAATAGCTAAAACCTGGAAAGAGCCTAAGTGTCCATCAACGGACGAATGGATCACGAAGATGTGGTTTATCTATACCATGGCAATGTGGTTTATCTACATGGCAATGAGAAACAATGAAATCTGGCCACGTGTAGCAACATGGATGGACCTTGAGGGTGTTATGCTGAGCGAAATAAGTCAGGCAGAGAAGGACAAATATCACATGTTTGCATGTATAGGAGGATTAGGAGGAACTTAACGAGGAACAAGGGGGAGAAGGGGGGAAATGGTGGGGGAAAGGGAGAGAGGCAAACCATGAGAGACTCTTGAATGCTGAGAAACAAACTGAGGACTGATGGATGTGGGGGGAGGGGGGAGATGGGCCTGGAGGAGGGCACTTGTGGGGATGAGCCCTGGGTGTTATATGGAAACCAACCTGACAATAAACTATTTGTAAGAAAAAAAATAAATGAATAAAAAGAAGAAAGAACGAAAGAAAGAAAGAAAGAAAGAAAGAAAGAAAGAAAGAAAGAAAGAAAGAAAGAAAGAAAGAAAGAAGCAAGCGGTGTCTAATGAAGTAGAAACCCCATGAAGGAGAAGGCAGCGGTTTCCTCTTGCTGCCACAACAAATTCCACCTTAGTGGCTTAAAGCAACACAAATATCTCTTCTTTTGGTTCAGAGGCCAGAAGTCCAGCATGGATCTCAATGGCAAACACCAAGGCATTATCAGGGCTGAGTTCTTTCCCGGAGACGAGGTGGGGAGTCTATTTCCCGTCCACTTGGGTCCTTAGTGGAATTCAGTTCTTCAAAGTTGTAGGACTGAGGTTCCTGTTTTCTTGCTGGCTGTAAATCGAGGGCTTTGCAAAGCTTCTAGAGGGCACTGCATTCCTTGGATTGTGGCCCTTCCTCTGTCCCCAAGGCCAGCTGCAATTCCAAGGTGTAGCATCCAACCTCCTTTCTGCCTTCTTGTGCTTAGGACACTTTCAATTACACTGGGCCCCACCTGAATAATACAACATACTCTCCTCATCTCAGTATCTGTGACTTTAATCACACCTGTGCTGTCCCTTCCACCACACGGAGTACCACATTCACAGGCTCCAGGCACTATGGTGTGGACGTCTTGGCGGGAGGGGCATTCCACTACCTCCCACACGAGGGTAGGGTTTCAGCCAGGAGAGAAACTGGGAGAAGACACAGAGACAGACTCCAAGCAGGGGTCTAGGGCGCACGAACCTACACGCACGCAAAGACAAGGTCCAGGATACGAGGGAAGCCTGGAACCACCTTTCTTCACTTCATCATGGAGGGCGTCAAGTATCGGAGAGTCTCGGCCTTGTTCGGTAGGCAGCCAGGAGCTTCTGGAGGTTTCTGCGTAGGCGGTGTGCTGGGACTAGCGTGGGCTTCGGGCTGTGGAGAGTGGGTGGGAAACAGAAGAAACTGAAGGGGGGGAGCCCATTTAGGCCCAGACGTTGGTCTACAAATGAGAGGAAACGGAGATGTTGGGGTCTCTTCACCCATTCCGCACCTGTGCTGAAGGTGTCCTGACCTACCAGGTGGTAAGGTAACGAATGGGGGCTTCCTCAAGTCGCTAACTGTGTGATAACTTATTACAGCAGCAGAATTCTCCCATTTAAAACAGGTCCCCCATGGGGCGCCTGGGTGGCTTAGTCGGTTAAGCGTCCGACTTTCGCTTAGGTCATGATCTCATGGTTCGTGGGTTCGAGCCCCGCGTCGGGCTCTGTGCTGACTGCCAGCTCAGAGCCTGGAGCCTGTTTCAGTCTGTGACTCCCTCTCTCTCTGACCCTCCCCTGCTCACGCTGTCTCTCTCTCTCTCTAGAAATAAATAAAACATTAAAAAAAAAAAAAAAAACAAACAGGTCCCCCTCCCTTGAACGTTCCTCGTCCCCAGCTACTTTCACTTCCACACCTTTCCAACTTAGGGGTCCCAGATTTTTGTTCCTTGCTCCCTTACTCGCCACAAAGACCTCCCATCTAACGTCTTCTGTTACCATCCTCCCGGTAGAGCTCTCTGCTAAGGTTCCAGTGACTGCCAGGACTTTAAATCCAATGGACATTTTTCACTTCTCATTTTACCCGACTTTTTAGTAGCTTGTATGTGTGGTGATCCCTTCTTCCCTGAAACACTCTTCCCTTTGTTTCTATGAAAACACATTTACTTCCTGCTCTGGGGCAGCCTGTCTGTTTCCCTGCTCGGCCTGCTCTACGTCAGGATGAAATGTTGCATTTCCTCAAGGTTCAAGTTCTCTCCCCCTCTCCGTCTACACCACCCCTGTGGGCAAATTCTTCTACACGTTCAGCTTCAGGCGCGGGTGCGGTACAGACAAGAAACTCCTGATCGGTTTTCTCCTTAGTTACAAATAGGTGTCTACACCTGCCTTCATAACACCTCCATTCACTTCACTGCACCTCAAAAGATAGCTCCAAAACCAAATCCAGGATCTCAGTCCATTGGATGGCACTGTGGCCCCCCAGTTTTAGAAGTTAGAAACTTAGGAGTCGCTCCTTTCTCAGCTGACTACGTTGTCACTTCTCCATTTCATCTCCTCTTTTCCGTGTCCATTGCTACCATCTTGGCCCATCTCACCTCGACTAGTCTTGGCCTCCTTTCTCTCAGCTCCCACTCCTCCGTCACTTAGCAGCCAGAGTGATCTTCTGGAAACTCTTCAGATCATGTCATTCCATCATGCCATTATGACCCTTTTATGACTTCTCATTGTTCTGAGTATAAAGACTAAATTCCTTAAAGTGACCTACAAGGCTCTGCTAGCCCTATGGAGCCTGACCCCTGCTTACTTCTCTATCTTCACCTTTTATCTCCCACCCCCTACTTCTGCATTCCAATAACAAAGGCCTCTTTTAATGCTTGAAGTGGTGTGTTCTGTTCTTTCCCCCACAGGGCCTTTGCATGGGTACTTCTCTTAGAATGCTTTCCCTGTCCATCTTGTTAATTCTTCACAACGTTTCCATCTCAGCTAAAGTGCTTCTTGATTTCTTAGACCAGGTCACATCCCCTCTTTTATAAAATCTCATGCATAGTTGTCTCTTTTTATAGTACGAACCACAATCCCAAGTTTTCATTTGTTTGTAACATGACCTGATTATTATTTACCTCTCCGACTAGACTTGCAAGCTCCGTGATAATGCCCGTTTTCGTATTTTGTCCCTGGCGCCTCGCACATCTGGGCACCCAGTATTGAATCCAATGTTGAACAAATTAGGTGACAAGCCTAGCATGTTGTAAATGCTCAGTAAATATTTAAGTGAATATATATGTTCCATTTTAGACCCATCTGACTTTGAAAGGTCGTCAAGACACACGCGTGGAAATGTCCAGCATTGCTTGGAAGTGTGGAAATGAATATGTGGGATTTTCAAATGCAAATTATAACTTGTTACCCATGAACACACCCAAGATTCCTGTTCATGCAAAATACCAGAGAGAAGTGGTAGGCAAACTCAAGATCTCCTTTTTTCTCTAAGGTCACCGTTCAGTGTAGACATAAACCTTGCTCTATTGTTTCATTGTGTGAACCCAGGCACCGCGATAGTTTCCACCAGAGTGTAATCCTCTCTTCTCCCTCCACCTGAGCTCAGTTTAACTTTCTCTCACCTCCTGTGATGTCTCAGCAATATTCTTTCAGCTCCTCTCTCCCACCCAAGTATTAATTTGACAGTACAGAAGCACAGAGCGATGCCATCTGGTTTCCCAACTTCTCTGTTTACTTCATGGCCGTATTTCTCTAACATTCTCCCTGCTCTCTTCATTCTGTCCGTTCTCCGCATGCCTGAGATACCAGGCTCTCCCATGACTTGGCTGCCGCACTACTCCCCTTCCAAGCATCTTTACCTCAAACTTTATTTCTTTCTCTCACCTCTTTCTGAAGGTATTAGCTCTGGGACTTTTTTCAAGGTTCGACCCCAAGCCAAGAAACACTTTTTGTCCCGGGGTTACCAGCTATCGATTACAATCTGCGTGACTACTTCCAGACTTTTACAGATTTCCCTTTGCTCTTTGAAATGTGGCAGCCTCTCTGTCACTGGCCTCCTTCCACTTCTGCATGTGAAATCGCCTTATGCTCAACTCATCATGGTTTCTGCTATCAACGCCCATTTTATTAAGCATCTGAAGATAACACACTCAATTGTTTCGCGTTTTTCAGTTCTGATTAATAAAACAAAATACATGGTTTTGAAAGCAACCGTTCATTAACAACCCAGACGACATTTAGTAGTTAATTTGAAAGTTAAAAATAGGCCATGAAAATGTTTCTTTTACAACTACCCAATTAAATAGTTACTGTCAATGTAGAATAGCTCAGATGGTTCCCTTTGAAAATGTTGGTTTTGCTATGGAAATGGATTTTGTGGAGATCAGAGTTTTGAGCCTCACACTTTTAGTTCCTCCTAAGGCAAGTGTGGCCCATGTTGACTGAAAAAGATTAAACATTTGAATGGAAGGTTCTAGAACATATCAGAGGATGGCGACCTTGTCAGTGGGATTTGTATTTCAGTTACGGACACGACAACATGCCGGTCATGTCTGCAAACAAAATTGAGATCGCAGCCAACTACACACGTAACGAGAAATAAGTAAATGACTGGTGTCGCTGTCACAGCTCACCAGGCATGAAAAGTGAGCTAACGGGGAATGTGGGAAGAAAGGAAAATCTGTTTTAGCAATTCGTCTCTTAATAATGTGAAGTGTCAACATAAGAATTCTCTCAATGCAGAATGTGATTTTTATCTTGACAGTGTTTCTTTGAGGTCTTCTGGGAACAGATCTTCTTAAACTCTTGAGCAATTCTGACTTATGCAATCACATACTTTATTACTCATCTGAGAAGCAGAGCGGCTGCTATGTGGGGAATGAAGCTGTGCTCGGCGGGGTTAGAGGGCTGGAAAGGCAGGTCTGCGGACACTGTCCAGGCGGCCACCCTCCCTCAAAGGCTTGCTGGGACCCTGGGCCTTCCCCTGAAGATGCCCTCGAGAGTTCTATCAAGTTTTCCAGGAGGTCCTGTTTTCGAAAATGGTGAAAGCAATTGGAAAGAAACTAAGATCAGAGAAAATGATTTTAATACTAGAAAACACATGTAAGATGCAAAATGAGAACTGAATACTGGGGATTTTCCCCTCTGGTATCAGAACTGTTTTCATCGTGAAACATAAAAGTTTGTACACTAAAAAATGGTGACGATGGAAAGTAAGGTGCATATTACCAAAATTAAAAAAATTTTTTTTTTAATTTGGAAGAAACCAGGGCACTTGGGTGGCTCAGTTGCTTGAGTGTGTCCGACTATTGAGCCGACTATTCAGCTCAGGTCATGATCCCAGGGTCTTGGGTTTGAGCCCCACATCGGTCTCTGCACTGAGCGTGGAGCCTTCTTGAGATTCTCTTTCTTTCCCTCTGCCCCTCCTCCCCTGTACTATTGCTCTCTCAAATAAAAAAATTTTTTAAATTAAAAAGAAAATAAAATTTGAAAGAAATATAGGGGTAAGACCCATTAAATAGGTTCATATTAAATAAAGGCTTTAAAAAATTGTAAGATATGAAACATCACTGGTCATTCATCTACTATCTAGTAATCTACTACTCTCTTAAAAACAATAATAACCTACTTGTATCTAAGTCTGACTTTCTACAACATAAACCCTTTGGGAAATGTCCAGAAACTGAAGAAGCAAACAGCCTTTTAACAGTTGAAATAGCCATCACAAAGCCCGAGTTCTTCCCTGCAGAGGAAAGACTTTAAGGAATAAGAAGTTCTACCGGCTCTTTCTGTATGTACAATTTTGATAAGCTAAGATATAGATTAAGAGCAAAAAAAAAAAAAAGTGAGTAAGATAGGGTCTCTTACTACAGACTGCGACCTCAGCAGCAGAGGGAAAGTAGGGGCTGTTTACCTAACAGAGGCAAAATAACTAACTGTAAAAAAAAAAAAAAATCCCTCAAAACAACCAAACCAGAGGGGAGGAGGAATGGGTCTTGTTTAAAGGGTAGGAGCTTCAGTTTGGGACGCTGACCTTCCGGAGATGGGCGGGGACGATAGTTGTACAACATTGCGAATGTACTTAACGGCGCTCAACTGTGCACTTAAAATTAGTTGCAATGATAAATTTTATGTTATGTATATTTTATCAGAATTACCAAAAAAGGTTTAAAAAACAAAAAAGTGTTCATCATCGAAACAGTTTCCAACCGCCAGAGCTGATCTTGTTAATCCTTTCTTTGGAAGTCGCTACAAGCTGGCAGGACGGAAAACTCCAAGGAACAAAGAACCAGGAGACCTCCTTGGCTGACCCAGAGTCTTTGATTTAGAGAAGAAGGTGGTATTTACACTTCGATATTTGAGATATTAAAGTGCATTCAAGGGCACCTGGGTGGCTCAGTTGGTTAAGCCTCCGACTTCGGCTCAGGTCATGATCTCACCCTTCATGAGTTCAAACCCCGTGTTGAGCTCTGTGCTGACAGCTCAGAACCTGCCTCGGATTCTGTGTCTCCCTCTCTCTCTGCCCCTCCTCCACTCACACTCTGTCTCTCTCTCTCTCCTTCAAAAATAAATAAGCATTAAAAAAATAAAAAAGTAATTCTGTAAAGTGTATTCAGTACATTCAAATTAGTAGTTAAGATGTTCTTTACATGTAGTCTCAGGGGAAGCATATGGTTCCTGGCCCTGTGGAATTGATAATCTACTCAAGGAAACAACACACGTGGCTATAAAATGAATTAAATCAGTGTGCCTCACCTTCTAGTTTTGCAGGCCTCTGAACACCAGATACTGCTTTTCGGGCATGAAGGCGTAAAGAGGGCAGGCCGTAATCGGGTTTCTTGCATTCAAAGCCTGGGACAGGGGTGGGGCAGGTAGGTAATCTGATGGCATAGTCCTTGGGTGCCTCAGTGAGACCCTCTACAACATCCTGGCCTCACAGCTGCAGGGGTGCGGTGGGGGGCCCTGGCGGGGCAGCGGCTGCTGCTCTCTGCTCTGGCTGCTGCCAGAGACGTGCCTTTGAGTTCTCTTGTTCGTCACTCCAGAAAGCCTGCTCTTCCTCCTTCAGATAAAGCACAAGGGAGTTATTTGATTTCAGTTTCCTTATTTCTAAGGACACTATATCGAGACTTCTTGCACCTGTGTTTTCGAGCTTTGGGGCCAAATCTATCAAGGTTTGAATCCCAGCTCTTAGATCTTGGGTGAGTCACTGGGATTCTCTGCGTTTTAGGGTCCTCTTCCAGAAAATGGGGTTAATAACAT
Source organism: Proteles cristata cristata (assembly GCA_017311185.1). Taxonomy (NCBI): domain Eukaryota; kingdom Metazoa; phylum Chordata; class Mammalia; order Carnivora; family Hyaenidae; genus Proteles; species Proteles cristata. The sequence goes on from JAESUZ010005219.1 coordinate 120,235, forward strand.
AGTTGTCTAGAGTTGTCTAGAGAAAATGGGGTTAATACACAGTTGTCTGTGTATTAAATTGATAATACACAAATTTAGGTATAGAGTAAGGGCACACACACACACATCTGTATACATACTATGTTAATTATTTGCACACCGCATCGTTGCCACTACTACAAGCTTCGTGCTCAGCTGGACTTGGGTTCTCTCTCTCTCCTCTTCTCTGCCCGATGCATTGTGTGGATGTACTTCTTCAGTTGATTATTCAATTAAACATAATTTCTGTTAACTATTCTATTTAGAAGTATTAAGAATCATCAAAATTACTTAAAAGGGTGAAATCGGTGACAGAGATTAGAGTCACCAGGAGCAGTGAGTGATGGATACAGTTGTTAAATCACTATGTTGTACACCTGAAACTAACGTAACATTGTGTGTTAACTACACTGGAATTCAAAAACTTAATAAAAAAATTTTTTAAAATGGGGCATCTGGGTGGCTCAGTTGGTTAAGTGTCCAACTTTGGCTCAGGTCATGATCTCATGGTTCATAAGTCTGAGCCCGGCCATCAGGCTCTGTGCTGACAGCTCAGAGCCTGGAGCCTGCTTCGGATTCTGTGTCTCCCTCTCTCTGCCCCTCCCTTGCTCATGTTCTGTCTGTCTGTCTCTGTCTCAAAAATAAAAACTTAAAAAATTTTCTAATTTAAGGGAAATTTAAAAACATAAAGAAAAATCAAGTACGTAAAAAATAATAAAATAAACAAAACAAAAATCACCCAGATTCACTACATCCAGAAACTACAATTTTAACATTTGGCTGCATATTTTTCTGGACTTAAAAAAGAAAGAAATATATATATGTGTATTGAAAAACGTTTTACATGACACGTTATATAATATATATTTTTGTATATAGCCTTTAAAAATATATGTACGATAGTGTTTTACGAAATTGGATGGTGTACTCTATTATGTCACTCCCAGACTGCCAGCCCCAGCAGGGGATAATCAATGTGGTTTTGCTCTCCATGGAGTCCCCAGTGCCTATTTTAGCCTATGACTCATAGCAGCACTCAAAAAATAAAAAAACAAAAAACCCAAAGGAATGAATGACTCCATATCAATAAACACATATCCAGAATAACAATAAACACGACCATGAATCACAATATTCCCCTGCATAGGTGTGTCAATCCCCCCACGCAAGCTTCCATTTAGAAACTTACTTGTTTCCAATTTGTTTCCCATGGATATTTGAAAAATTTTAAAAGACTTTTTTGAAGAAAGGCACAAAGAATAACGCAGCACACAGGACTGCACCTAACTGCCGAGAACCAACGCAGTTTAAGATTTTGACAGCTTTGCATCACTTTTTTAAAGAAAAGAAGAAACGCATTGGAGGTGAAGTTGAAGTCGTCATTTTTCTCTCCTCAGTCTGGTTTCCCTCCAAGTAGGCAACGGCGGTCATGAACTTGGTGCATCTTCTTGCAGTCTCCACGTCTATACTCACAGAAGCATGTGATTCGTATAGGTTCCGTGCCATTTTATTTATTTATGAATATGGTATCAGAGCGGCTTACTTTTTTCGGCTCTCCAATTCGAATTCTTTCACTTATCCTTCGAAAAGTATACAGCTAGTTCATTCACGCGGCTATGTTGTCATGTGAATGTCTACCGTTTATTTTCCTGCTATTTCCTATTGCTGGGTATTTTATGTTCTTGAGTTTTCACTATTGCAAACAACGCTGTGATGCTCAATTGTAATTACAAAATTTTATAAGGGTTTTCACACATAATTTTGAAGTCCATTGAATTCCTTTTATTTACAATACTGCTTTGACCAAAAACAGGTTTTATTTAGTTATGTTTACATCTTTGAAGGCAGCAAGGGCGGGACCTTTAAACACACACAAAGAAGCCTGGCAGCCAGCCCAGCCGGCCGGGGCGGGGAGGGGAAAGTCAGGTCGGTGTTGGGAGAGGTGCACAGGTGAGCGCGACAGGGACGCAATTACAGGTTATCCGCTGGGGACTTCAGCGCACAAGATGCCTGGGTCGAATGTGGGATAAGATTGGAAAATAAAATTGAAGTCGAAGTGCACAATAATGGTTTAAGAACCAGAGCTCCAAGAGGAGAGAACACGGGAGCGCTACCTGGGAAGATTCCCGCAGGGCGAAGGCAGAGGCGCGGCTGGAAGCCTGGCGGGCAGGAGGAGAGGAAGGGGGCAAGATGACAGGCCAGGGACGGGTGAGGTCGTTAACGTGCCGGAGATAATGACCCTCATGACTTGTTTCTTTTCAGATTAAAATTTTAAAACTCGCGGGGGTTTGTTAATCAAAAAGGAAACTGGATTCGCTTTTTTTAAAATATTTTTTTAAAAATTTATTTCTAGGAGACAAGGAGAGAGACAGCGTGAGCAGGGGAGGGTCAGAGAGAGAGGGAGTCACAGACCGAAACAGGCTCCAGGCTCCGAGCTGGCAGTCAGCACAGAGCCCGACGCGGGGCTCGAACCCACGAACCGCGAGATCGTGACCCAAGCGAAAGTCGGACGCTTAACCGACTGAGCCACCCCGGCGCCCCGTGGATTGGCTTTTTCAGCGACACGAGTGGGTCCCGGCCACCCCGCGCCGCAGGCCGCGCTCACACCTGGCCCAGGCCCCGCGCGGGACCCGGCGCCGCGCCCGGAGCGCACAGACGGGAGCGGCGGAGGGGCCGCGCTGCAAGGCGCTCGCCGGCCTCAAGACCCTCCAGTCCTGCACGTCCTGAAACACGTCTCCCCAAACCGCCGCAGCCCCGGGGTTCACCGAATTAAAACTGATGGACGTTGGAGGTACACTGGAACGTCCTTTAACTGCGGACACGCGGCCGTCTGTCCCCTTCGGCCCTCCCTCCCGGCAGCCCGCATCTACGCGGGCACTCGGGGCTCTTCGGGCCTGGGGACTCGCCCTCTTCCCCACGGCCGGGGGGTGCCCTACAGCGGCTTCGACCGCAGCCCCCGGCGGCGGCACGGCGCAGTCGGAGGCGCGGGGCGGGGGCCGGAGGGGCGGGAAGGGCCGCCAGCGCCGGCGCGGAGGCCGCGGGCAGGTGGCGGCGGCGGGGCCGGGCGGCCGCGACCCGGAGGCAGGAAGCGGCGGCGGGGCGGAGCGCGGCGCAGCGGGCCGGCCGCCGAGCAGCCAGGGCCGCGGGCGCCCCGCCCGGGCTGGTATGCGGCCGAGAGTGACGCGGGAGGCGGGGTCACGTGACGCCCGTGGAATGCCAACAATGTAGCGAATGTCCCACTTGGGTCTGCGCGCTGGAACCTCGGCGTGAGCGCCCCGGGAAGATGGAGCAGCCGCCGCCCGCGCCGCGGCCGCCCGGGGCTCCCCCGTCCCCGCGGGGCCAACGGCAGCTCCAGCCACCGGCGCCCGGTCCCGCGGCGCGCGAGGCCCCGGAGCCACGGGCGAGGACGCCCCGGAGGGTGTAGACCGCGCCCCAGGAGGTGAAGGGGCAGGGGCGGGGGCGCGCGGCCAGGGGCGGCGGCGGCGGGGCGGCTGCAAGTTTCCGCGCGCCGGCGGGGCCCGGGGCCCCGCGCCCGCCCTCGGCGGCTGCGGGCCGCGGCCTGGGAGGGGCGCCCGACTCGGCGGGGCGGCGGGGGCGGGGAGCGGGGCGGCCGGGGAAGTTTGTCCCGAGCGGAGCGCGGCGCCCTGCCCCCCACGGCCCCCGCCCGGCGCGGGCCCGGAGCCGCCTCCGCTGGCGGCGCGTCGTCGCGGGCCGTCCGGCGTCCGCGGGGCCGGGAAGTTGGGGAGCGAGCGCCGGGCCGGCGAAGCTGCGCCGCTTTGTTGTGCGCCGGGCGGCGGCGGCCGGGCTCCCCGGCGGGCAGCGGCGGCCTGGCCGCGGGCGGCGAGCGGGGCGGCCCGAGGGGGCTGTCCGGCCGCGGGCGCCCCGCCTCCACGGCCGGCGGAGCCGGGCTTTCCGCCGGGGCCGGGCCGGGCCGGGCGCGCGGCCCGACAGCGCCGGGATCCCGCGGCCGCCGCACCGCCGTCTACGCGGGCCGCGCCGTCCGTCCCCGCACAGGCCTCGGCGTCGTGGCCTCGCGGGCCGCGCGCCCGTCCCCGCCCCTCCGCCCCGGCGGGCCGCGCAGCCCCCGGCGCCGCCCGGCCGGCGCTCGCCGCCGCCTCGCCGGCTGCCCCTCCCGGCCCCTCGCGGTCGCAGCCCGGGCTTCGGGGGCGCTGTCGCGGCCGAGAGCGCGGCGGCCGTTGCATAAGACGCCTGCGCTGCGCCCGGGCCCAGCGGCTTTCTGATGCAACCGCACGTGCAGCGGCTGCGGGGCCGCCCTCGCCGCCCGGGGAGGGGCGGCTCCCCCGGGCGCAGCGCGGCGCGGCCGAGTCCCCGGTGCCCCAGGGGCGGGGGAGGGCGGCCCGCGGAGGGGTGAGACTCACCTGACGGCGGGGGTGCGGGGCTGAGCCCTTCCGATGGGAAGTGGCTGTTTTTCCCCTGCGAGCGTGACCGGGAAGGGACGCTTCACGTGCGGCGTTGTTAGGGCGAAATGTTAAGCGACCACTTTGACATGTTCGCGCGTGTGTAGGGTGTCCGTGAGCGTGCTCCTAAGTCATCTAGACTTTTAACAGTTGTTGAGTCCCGCTGCGAAGCCGGAGGCTGTAAGTCCGGCAGATAAAACTTCAGCGGCCGAAGAACTCTCTTCCCAAAGTATTCGGCAAATACATTTTTACAGGACTGTTTGGCCCCATGTTACTAAGAAACTTGAGTATACCGAAATTTGAATGGAAAGTCCCAGGACGTGTGTTGTGTTGTCGTGTGTTTGGTTTAAACTTAAAGTTAGTAGATGGGGGGCCTTCCTTTAATAATGGAGAAAGCAACTCGTGGCTTACTGTTAGGACGTTTGTACTAAGGGAGTCTTGCTCCATACATTCAGCTGAATCTCAGCGTGAATCTCTCCATGACGGATCACCACTTTTGAGGGCTAAACCAAGGACTAAGAGACTTTGTATCTTTCAAAGTCTCTTTTTTTTCTTTAGCAGCTGTTGTACTAAGGTAGTAACAACAATCTTAGAAAATAAGAATGCAGAGACTGTTTAAGAAAGTCTGTTTTAAATTATAATTAACAAGACACGACGTTATTCAGCATCTCATAAAATTTGGTCTCATTATCCAGGCATATAGAACACTGTTTAATGAATGCACCAGCATTCTTTTGAAATTAAAATTGCTGAACATTTAATAAATCTCCAAATGTCAAGCAATTGAAAATAGTACCTGCAGAAGACATCATGCAGAATTATTAAGGTGAATTACTAGAGTCATGGAATTTTAGAATTGGAAAGGATTCTACCAGCCTCTGCATCTGGTTGGAAATAGTTTTGACCTAAGTGTAAATTGGAACTGTACATATTTCTTTCCTTAGCAAATCACAGGGTTGATGGGAGGGACTTTCCTTTGGTGGGAGGGGAATGTTTTTACAATAAGATGACTTGTTATTTTAAATGCTGTGTTGTAAATAGCCAGCCCTAGGCTCCTAAACCCCACTGTTTTGGGGGGAGGGGGGGGTTGAAGCTGATAAATTCACCATAAGTACAGGGAAGGATTTGGAAAGCTTCTGGGGATGGGGGGTTGGAGGGGTTCTGCTTTGTTTTGGAAAAATCAGACCAGCACAGTTTTTGAAAAGCTGTTTTTCTAAAAAAAACTTTTTAACGTTTTTACTTATTTCTGAGAAAGAGAGAGACAGCGTGAACAGGGGAGGGTCAGAGAGAGAGGGAGACACAGAATCTGAAACAGGCTCCAGGCTCTGAGCTGTCAGCACAGAGCCGATGCGGGGCTCAAACCCACAAACCGAATCGTGAGATCATGACCTGAGCCGAAGTCTGACGCTTAACCGACTGAGCCACACAGGTGCCCCTAAAAAAGCTGTTTTTATATTTTATTTCATGGTGATAATGTAAGACTTCTAAACAGTATTTCTTACTGACTTCTAAAAAATGGCTTGAAGAAATACAGAAGAAAACTCAGTGCATTTAATTTGTCTTGATTGTAAATCTGCTCAAACAGGAGGAAAATATCCTGATCAGCAGAATGAAGGGGTTGGGCTTGATAATGCCTAAGTGACTGACTTCCAGCTCAAAAAATTCTCTGAATCTCCTTACTTAAAAAAAAAAACACAAACAAAACCGAGTGCTTAGTAATTCCTCTGGACATTTCTGGGCTCCGTGGCACAAGTCCAGGCACCACTGCTGTACGTTGGGAGGGTGATGCCTATACAGCAGGCTCTATCCCGCAGAGCACCTCTCAAGGGCTCCTGGTGGGGCGCCTGCGCGGCTCAGTCGGTTAAGCATCCGACTTCGGCTCTGGTCATGGTCTCACGGTTCGTGGGTTCGAGCCCTGCGTCAGGCTCTGTGCTGACAGCTCAGAGCCTGGAGCCTGTTTCGGAGTCTGTGTCTCCCTCTCTCTCTGCTCCTCCTTTGCTCATGCACTCTCAAAAATAAATAAACATAAAAAAAAAAAAAAAGAAGGTCTCCTGGTATTTGACGGTAGATAGCCCTGCTTGGACCACCAGTTTCACTAAGTGTTAGCTGTTCTGTCCGTAATTTTTTAAGGCAAATGTTACTCGATTTGTGGTTTCATTTTGGAAGTATTATTCAAAGAAGTTAACGTTGGAAAGAAAGATTATGTGGGTGATACTAAAATTAAGGCAGAAACTTAACATTGCTTAATGTTTGCCATTCACAACATGAAAACAAAACTTCATGTTGCTTACCCAGATGGTGACAAGTCGTTTTTTAAGTTAATTAAATACTTGTTCATGTGCTAATATTTGACATTCATAGGGATTTTCCTGGAGGACAAGTGAAAAATCATGTGTTTTGTAGCAGTGGTTTAAATTTATTGTCAGCAAACTGTTGTTATATTGTGGCATAGGGTAGATTCTGCAGCCTCTAAATTAGCAAGGATGGCAAAGATCTTTATGAATGTAAGTTGGCTTTCTTTAAAAAATTTTTTAAATGTTTATTCATTTTTGAGAGAGAGAGATAGAGTGCGAGTGGGGGAAGGGCAGAGAGAGAGGGAGACACAGAATCTCAAGCAGGCTCCAGGCTCTGAGCTGTCGCAGGGCTCGAACCCACGGAGTGGTGAGATCATGACCTGAGCCGAAGTCAGATGCTTAATTGACTGAGCCACCCGGGCGCCACTGTGAGTTGGCTTTTGAATGGAGCGGGCCTCTGGAGTATTGGCCTCCCTGCCTCCCGGCAGTTTTCCTGATGAGGAATGCTAAGGACCAGGAGGCTCCATTACTAATTAACACCACCCTACCTCAGGAGCCTCACTCCTGTGTTCTCACTAGATGTACCCAGACAGTACTGCTCCTCCCTAACATTATCTGCCTGTTCATCTTTCTCTTGTGTGTTTGAGACTTTTCACAGGAAGTTCCAGACTCTAAGAATAGCTTCACACTTCCTTCATCACATCATGGCCCTTTAGCCTTTCCAGTGTTGGTGAACCGATCTTTTCTCTAATAGACTTTCCCCAAATAGGCGCATGGACTGGGATTCTTTGCACCGTCACAGTATTACCTCTGTCCACAGTGGGTGCTCTCAAATGGGATGGCCATCCTGACTCCCTAGCTGGCGCATGTCCGAAATTTGGAGGGGCAGGACGCAGGGCTTCCTCAAAGATGGAAAACCCTTGCTCGCGTACAGAATTGAAGATGAGCCCCGTCCTGTACAGTTACTTGCGGTTAGGAGTGCTGCAAATAATGGATGGTACATCTACCGACAGCCTGATCCCTCCGTGTGCTGATCTTGAGTACAGACTTCTGTGGTTCCATTTGTTTTATGCCTTTGTTCGTAAGCATGTGTATCCTACAGAAATCGGGCTCAGAACCATAGAGAGTGTGATGCTATGGCTTATTTAGAGGTGGGACCTTGCTCTCCCTGGGTGAGACCTCATAACACCCAGCAAAGCTTTGGGCACACACACGGCACTTCTAAACCCACTGCAACCTTGAGGTTGCACCGTTTTTAGGGGAGTTTTCCTGGCTCCCCAGAGGAAGGTAATCATTGACTTCCTTCAAGACCCTCAGGATGAGGGGCAGCCCCTGTGTGCGGTTTCCTGGCCTGGACAGAACGGAGAGGTCCATCAGCCTGGTGGTTTGTGATTCTGACATTCGGCATCTGGCCGGAGGCCTGGCCTGGCTGCCTGATTGAGTTTCAGCTTTGCTAGGTAATTATAGGAAGGATATGATTTCAATAATAACTGGAATTTTAGGCCCAAGAAATACCGTTTTTGAAAAAAAATGTCAATGTTTATCATTAGCGTGGATCCCGAGAGACATGGGTTTGGTTGGTTCTGTGGTTGGTCCTTGATGTGTGGTAAGCAACCAGTGTGGGTTCATGAAGCACAAAGTCAGAATAAAAGCTCATGAACGTCGGATAGCGCTGTCCAGGACTGGAATTGGGTTTGATAGCACCAAATTAATAGATGCTTTGAATATTGCGCTTAACATTTTTCCATGACCACCTGTACTGAAGTAGCCGTCTCAGCTCCGGGTGTGAAAATGAGGTGTTTTTGTTTAGTGAGTTGTGTTACAGTTTTAAAATTCTGGCGTCGTATAGTTTCTTTTAAAGTATATTTAAATCGGTTGATGATCCCAAACACATTTCTGAAACTAGATTTACTTTGCTTGGCATCCTCGATTTTTAAAACCCACAGCCGCGAGGCCTTAGGGTCATTGTTAGGAAATTCTTTTTTTTTTTTTTTTTTTTAATTTTTTTTTAATGTTTTATTTATTTTTAGGAGAGAGAGAGAGACAGCGTGAGCAGGGGAGGGTCAGAGAGAGAGGGAGTCACAGGCTGAAACAGGCTCCAGGCTCTGAGCTGGCAGTCAGCACAGAGCCCAACGCGGGGCTCGAACCCACGAACTGCGAGATCATGACCTAAGCGAAAGTCGGACGCTTAACCGACTAAGCCACCCAGGCGCCCCCATTGTTAGGAAATTCTTGATGAAAAGAGCTTATTAAAACGATATGGGGGTGTGTCAGAGGGGCTAACTTCCAGCTGCAATCTCAGTTTCGTGAGAATTCTCATGAAAAATTCTGTCACAAGTTCATGATTTGGCCATGAAATCAACTGTCTTCAAACTAACACCTAAAATTCAAGGTCTCAGGCTGAGAAAATACTTCCGTTCTGTGTGAGACTGAAGGAAAGTCATGCTTTCCAGATTGTTCAGGCAGGAACACCACTTACCCAGAGGTGCTGTTTTACATACTGGCTTGCAGAGACAGGACAGGGCCCGTGATGGTCGCAGGGCCAGCGCTGGCCGTGACTATGGTGGGGGGTGGAAGGAACCCGGGGAGAGGACGTGCGGACCTCCTCCTGCCCCAGGGCCGGGGCGGGTTTGTGGGGTGCTACCCAGTCATTCTTTCAACTTCTCTGTATTTTGAAAATTTTCATAATATAATGTAGGGGGCAAACAAAAGGAAAAGAAACCAAGAGCTCTGACAGGTTCTGTGTGAGGCTCATCCACGTGGCATTTCTTGGCTCGGGAATAAATACAGACAGCAACACAGAGACGCGCTCTCACTGTGCTGGTCAGCTCTCTTGCAGTGGGACACACAAGCCTTAAAACTCCCAACTACTTGGGCGCCTGGGGGGCTCAGTCAGTTGAGTGTCCAACTTTGGCTCAGGTCATCAGGGTTTGAGCCCCGCGTCGCGCTCTGTGCTGACAGCTCAGGGCCTGGAGCCTGCTTCAGATTCTGTGTCTCCCTCTCTCTCTGCCCCTCCCCCGCTCATGCTCTATCTTTCTCTGTCTCTCGCTCAAATAAATAAACATTTTTAAAAAATTCAAAAGAAAACAACTCCCCAGTATCTGAGGAGCACGGCTCTGCGGAGGCTGTTCTGGTCGTGTGTCTCCGCGTCCTGGCCGTGGGGGCGACGGCGGGCTTGGGCGGGCGCGTGTGACTTCGCTCCCGGAGGGGACTTGGCCCGACTGTCTGCACCCCGAGCTGAGCTCCCGTGTCTGCATGTGTAGCCGTGTTTAGAAAGGGAACCATTATTCAAACGCTAGTTAGCTAAACATGAATAGATGATTTTTTCCCCATTTTCTATGAAGGTGAAGTTTACATAATGTTTATGGGTTTAACCACTCACGAGTGCGTAATTCAGCTGCCGTAAGTACATGCACATCGTTCGTGGAATCGTCCCCTCAGTGTGTACCGAGAGCTTTTTCTTTTTTCTTTTTTTTTTAAATGTTTTATTTATTTTTAGGAGAGAGAGAGAGACAGCGTGAGCAGGGGAGGGTCAGAGAGAGAGGGAGTCACAGGCTGAAACAGGCTCCAGGCTCCGAGCTGGCAGTCAGGACAGAGCCCGACGCGGGGCTCGAACCCACGAACCGCGAGATCATGACCTAAGCAAAAGTCGGACGCTTAACCGACTAAGCCACTCAGGCGCCCCTACCGAGAGCTTTTTCATCATCTGTGCCGAATCTCCGTATCCACGGAACACTAGTCCCCGTGGCCCTGGTCATCTCCATTTCTGCTTGGTCTCTCAGGCCTCCTGTAAGCAGGACCCCGCAGTATTTGTGCTCTCGTGTCTGGCTTATTAATTACACTTAGCGTAACGTTTTCAAGGTCCATTCATATTGTGGCCCGTGTCAGAGTTCACTCCTGTGTTTGGCAGGCTGACGGACTGTAGTTATGCGGCTTTTATCTTCCTTACGTGTGAGCTTTACCCAGGGACCGTCCATCTGGGCCACGTCCTGACCCCGGGAGGCAGGGCTCTGCTGCGTCCTGGGTGCGTCCCACCGCACAGCACTGTGGCGGGTGCCTCTGCCCCACGGAGCCTGCCCTGGAGGTGATGCAGGAGGAGACTACATCCTAGGCTATGACAGTGCTGGGGGCGGGGGGGTGGGGTGGCTGTGAGTGCACAGCAGGAGCGCTGAGATTGGCTGGGCAGGAAGGTCCTTCTGCGGAGGGGTTTTTAGGCTGAGAATTCTAGGAGGCAGAAGTGAGTCGGGCCGGGCATGGTATTTGTCCCTAGCAGAGAGTTCCAGGGAAGAATTTATTGCTTTTGACTTGCCCAGAGTCACGCAGATTGAGCCCGATGCTGGCGGTTGGGAAGCGGTCAGCTCCTTGAAGGCCAAGTTCTGCTCAGAACCGAACATCCTGGGCCTGGCTGGCGGCACATGTTTTAAACATTAAGTCAAATGACTTAAGGTTTCCTCTCTGTGCTTCTTTTTTCTTTAAAAGGGAAGATACTTTAACCTCTTCAGCGTGGGTATCGAATACTCAAAGAGGAGTCACTTGGAGTAAGTGGGAAGTACGTATGTTTCTACATCAGTTTGGTACCTTTTCCACTAAGCCCCCCTGAAGCTTGCCCTGGGCATGTCTCTTGACGTGATTAAAGCCTTTTTTTTTTTACTGAATCTGAGTCCTGGACTTACTAGCAGTTGTAATAATCGGCCAGTGTGTTGTGCCTCACAGACCAGGGTGATCTCACATGCGTTCACCTGCGATGTTGAGCGGCCCTGGCAGGGAGACAGAGGAAGGCTTGTTACCTGGCAGGAAATTGAGGCTCCGAGTGGGGAAGGGCCTGCCCAGATCACACGGAGCTCGGAGCCAGAGCTGGGGGCGGAAGCTGGGCTGCTCACCTCCAGCTGCTTTTTCCTTTGCCCCGAATGGCGAGTGGCGGTCTTCTGAACCAGCCTCCGCAGACGTGTCCTCACTTCCCGCGAGCTGTCCTCCGGCAGCCCTGCCAAGGCAGCTTTCCCGGCGGTGCGCGCTGTCCACGGGGCGTCGTGGCTCAGAGACCCGTCGTGCCACCAGCCCTGCTTTCCAGGCCGAAAGCCCGGCCCTCTCTCCAACCAGCCCCGTAGGGCACATCGGGCCCTCACAGGTTCTAGTTCTTCGATGCTGCGCGTCCACGCACCTCTCTCTGTGCCCCGGCTGCCACTCTGTTTCGGGTCCCCATAATTCCTTGGGCAGACTTTTATTGGCACATTATGTAAGTAACGAATTCCCCGTCTGTCTCCCATCTAAAACTCTGAGCTCCGTAAAGTCAGAGGCTGTCATTGTTTCCTGCCTCCCCAAGACCCAGCAATAGGCCCCCTTGTATGTGTGTTCACGTTGTGAACTGTTCTGGGCCTTACACGCCTCACATCCCAGAAATGCTCACTCCTCTGAGGGCCTGTGCAGCCTGCGCGGAGACTCTGGGCCACCGCGGAACACGGAGCCGCAGCAGAGCGTCGCCGCCCCACATACAGACACGTGGCCTGCGTGACCTGTTCTGGAGAGTACGTGTGGTTACCGTCTCCTCCATCACCAGCCTCGAAGTCCGGTTCCCACCCTCCTGTGGCTTTACCCGACCCCACCACCTGCCACCTGGGGTGTGTGCTAGGCCGCGACACGGGACGTGGCATCGGTATGCCTAACAGTGGCCCAGGGAAGCTCCGGGGCAGGAGTTGCTCATGTGCAATAATACAGTAGCGAGGACTTTACTTGACACAAGGGTGTCTTTTTACAGTCCCGCAAAGGTGCCGCAGAACCACCGAGGCCCCGCCGGTAACCGCACGGAGTGTTGGGTACGGCGGTGGAAGCCGTGTGCTGCAGCGACCCCTGACCCCTCGACGCCAGCTCTGGGCCGGGGGCCGCGTGGGGCGGCAGGTCCGCAGCCGCTCCAGACCGGGAAGGAGCCGGGTCCTTCGGTGGCACGACAGACAGACGGCGGCGGCCGTGGGTGGAGACGCAGCGGGGAGGGCACTGGGCACCGCGGCGGCCACCGTGTGTGCGGGTAACCGCACGGTGTGGCCCCGAGTAAGCCGGGCCCCAGAGGACAGACCGTGTCGTGCCGCGGGCACGGACTTCAGGCCGATCCTGGCGGTGGAGGCGGGGACGGTGGTCCCCCCCCCCCCGAGCGTGGTCCCTGGGGGGCTGGGGCTTCTGGAGTCGTAACCACCCCGCTCCGTGATCTGGAGGCGGTCTCTCAGGGCGCGTTCTCTGCGGACATTCATTGATCCCTGTGATCTGTTCGCCTTGAGAAGCGTGTTAGACTTTACCCCCGCCCCCGGAGCCTCATCTCTTCCCCAGTTCGCAGCAGCTTTCCATTTGTATTTTTTTCAGTTTATTATTTTGAGAGAGAGAGAGAGAGAGTGGGGGGAGGCGGGGGGGAGGGAGAGAGCATCTCAAGCAGGCCCTACAGTATCAGCACAGAGCCCGACAGGGGGCTCAGTCCCACAAACCACGAGGTCATGACCTGGAATCCAGAGCTGGATGCTTAGCCGACTGCGCCCGGGGCCCCAGCTCTCCATTTCCAGAGTTCATTCCGGAGAGAATGAGTTCATTCTGGAAGGGCCGCCTCGCTCCTGCCGCTGCTGCGGGCGGCACCCGCCTCCTCAGCGCCCTGGGCCCGCCCTTCCCCGCGGCGGCCCCCCCTCCCCCCCCCGGGGTTGCGGCTCCTCGCCCAGCCTCTCCCCTGCCTGCTGTGTCGCCGCTGCCCCTCCAGCGCACTTCCCAGTTACCTTCCAGACGCGGTTCTTTGAAGGGCCCTTTTGGCCGCGTCGCTCCTCAGCTTGGCCCGTAGACGGCGGTTGTCCCACCCCCGCCAGGAGCGCAGACAAAGACCGAGTCCGTGAGGCGCCTTCACGTGCGGCCCGGCGCACCCCCAGGCCTCCCGCCTCCTCCCGGAAGAGGCCTTCACCGCAGGGACGGGGTGAGGGGTGGGGCCTGCAGACTTCCGGTCGCTCCTTTGCGGGTGCCGTTCCCTCCGGCCGGAGTTCCCGGCCCTCACATCCAGTTTTCTCTACCTCCGAGCTTTCCCTGGCTTTCTCCTTTGTTCGCCCGGTTGTTAGACGGCCTCTCCTTTCCCCTTTGGGGCGTCTCTTCTCTGAAGCTGTTGGGCCGCCTCGCCCTCGCCTTGCCGAAGGCGGAGTTTTGTTCTCGTTTGTCCTAACGGTGCCTGACACTTAGCACGCTTTCGACGAGTGTTTGCCAGGCGGTCAGCGGGTGGATGGGGCATAGACGAGTAGATGGTAGAGGAAGGTTGAATACATTTTGAGTGCGAAGAAACCCTCCCTGATTATTTACTGTGAGAAGCTAGTATGTTTTATGTCCTCTGTATTTTCCTTTTCAAAGAAAGGGCAAAAAGACCCTAAAGATTGGAAACAAAGGGCTTTGTGTGGATTCCCACAGGCAAAGGGCCACGGCTCCTGCCTGTTTGCAGACACGCCGCGTCACTGGGCTCCTCCGTACGTGCTTGGCAGCTCCCGGAGTATCTCTCTATTTTTGCTGGAACGGGAACTCACGGTTTCAGAAGGTTAGGTATTTCAAAACAGATGCTCAGACCACGAAGTCACTGAAAAGAGTGTGGTTGCAATATGCCCCATTTTACACCAATTAAGCAGAACTCTGGGGTTCTGGCCCCCGGCCAGCTCGCTGCTCCAGGCCCAGGGGCATCTCGACAGTTCTTGGGACTAATTGTTCACTGTCTGCATAGTCTTAAAACAGTCATTTCAGGGACTTGACTGCGTTACATGTTGTGTATTGAAATATGAATTTCATGTTGGAAAATGTATTTTAGTCTGGTTTCTTTCTAAACAGACTCTTCCCTCAGTTTCATTGAGAAAGTGATAGAACCGTTTAAGACCTTCCATTTTCCCAGCTGTAAGAAGAGAATAGTCATTTTAATGTCATTTCTTCAGGCTTACGGTCGTGTGTGGCTGTGAAATGAGGAAATTCACATGGACCGCGTGGGACCCGGCGCAGAGCAGATGCGGGATAAATATTAGCTCTGAGCTGCCTTCTGCGGGAACGCGTCTGGGAGGCAGATTCCTTCCCCACAGTTCTACAGTTCCTCGCTGAACAAAACCTTCAGACCCCTCTGCCCCTTCCCCTTTAAAGGGTGCTCTTTTCTGAGCGTGTTTCTCTGCCATTTAAAATGCAAGATGCCTTTACCGTTGCCTTTACTGTTGGCCTACGGGAAAAGGAGGGGAACGAGTGAGGGCAGAAAAGGAAGGAAAAGGGAGAGGGCCCAGCGGCTGGGCAGGCCCTCGCTCTTGCCGCCGTGGGCACCTGTGCTCGGGTCATAATGACGTAAGCCGTACCACCACGAGCGGTCCACGGCACCACCTACCGAAGGCTTAGCCTGTCACGAGTGCCACGGAGCCAGACACATACACGCTGTCCCCTGCCCTCTTACCCAGCTGCGCGCTCTGTTTCATATGGGGGGGGGGGAGGGAGTGAAAAGACTTGTCCAGGGTCCCCCAGCCGGCAGGTGATGCAGGTGACGTGCAGTAGATCCCGCTTCCAGTAGAGCTGGCTGCTAAGGGTGGGACCCGGGTTTGCTGTCTTGTTCTCTGAATGCGACAAGAGGGTTCAGTCAATTAGGCCTGGGGTACGTGCACTTCACCTCGGAAAATGGCTTTGTGATACCTAGTTCCACACGTAGAGGCCGTTTCCATGTTGAAGCGTCCAGGGCAGTCTGTACGGTGACTCTTCGTGACTCGGCCACCTGCTAGTACGGTCCTAGTGCATCACCCACATCCCCTTCCCTGGAAGTAGCAGTTTCTCCAAGAAAGATATTTTCATTTTGGCATTTAGGCCAAAATGCTGATGAGAAGTTGACCACTTTATAAAAAAAAGAGAAAAAAAAAACCAGGGAGTTGTTACCTTCAAAGTCTCGTAAGTCATTGTGTTAGAATTTCTTTCGTTTGCAATATATGGCACTTCGAACGTGACAAGCTTGTGGTGTCTTCCAGGAAGTCTGGGAGGGCTAGAAGGCATGGAAGGCACAGTTCAGGTGGGAACTGGGGGACAGTCAGTAAAACCACAAAGATAAGCGACCAAGGGGTGGGCTACTTACGAAGTGAGTGGGTATTAGAAACAAGCCTGAAATCTAAGACCTCGCGTGGAAGGTTTAACCCTAAATACTAAAACCGTGAATTTCAAAGTGAAATTATATTATAATGAAGTGTTTTAAATGAACTATGCGTGGTTAAGACCGTTCTTACTCTGAGGTGAATATTTCTAAGTAAAATGAGCTTCAGGAGATTTACTTTATTACAGATTACACGTTACAGGAAACATCTTGGGACAGCCCTAGATGTCATGTGCGCCGACAAGAGCTCAGAGGTATTTTTATCATTTCTGAGCTGTGATGTGTTCTTTCTTAATCCTTCCAAGTGGAATATTTCCAAGAGAATTGTCCATTTCTGAAAAGTATCGTTAGCGGTACGTGAAAACCATAAATGAACGTGTTCTCTCCCTTTTCTTTTTCAGATGGTGACGTTGATCTTCAAAATGAAGCCTCTGGAAAATTTTAGGTCCTCCACAGGAACTACAGAAATTGAAGGAAAGAAGACTTTCAAAAGGAAATTGTTTTGAAAGTATGTTTACAACTAACTGATACTGTTGACAGTTTTTATTCTTTATTCTTTTTTTTTAATAATAAAACACTTTAAGAAGATTGTATTTATGGTAAAAGGAAACTGGACTAACAATGAGGCCAAAGACTTTTCCTGCCACGACTTATTCTGGAAATAGCCGCCAGCGACTGCAAGAGATCCGAGAGGGCTTGAAGCAGCCGGCCAAGCCTTCCGCTCAGGGGCTGCCCGCGGGACCAAACAAGGACACTTCCCTGGCCGCCAAAGTGCCAGGGGGCAAGGACGCGGCCCGGCAGCAGCAGCAGCTGAGAGCCACCCCGAAGTTTGGACCTTACCAGAAAGCTCTGCGCGAAATCAGATACTCCCTGTTGCCATTCGCTAATGAGTCGGGCACCTCCGCGGCCGCAGAAGTCAACCGGCAGATGCTGCAGGAACTGGTGAACGCAGGCTGCGACCAGGTGGGTGCGACATCCCCCCCTCCAGCAGGGCAGTGACGGTGCGTAAGCCATCCCAGCACACTTGCCACAGCCAGGGATCCTGTGGTTGCCCCTTGAGGCTCCGAGTTAGTTACCAAGAAAAGCGTTTCTGGTCAGAATCCAGGGCCCTCACAGCGCGCCGCTGTATTCTGTTCCACCTTCTCTCCAGAAGGGTCTCTGGACCGCGTTTCCTTGTCAGGCTTCTGAACTCTGCTGAAATTGTACCGTGTGTGTTCCCTGCTCTGTCCTTTGAAGCTGCAAAGGGCTTTCATACTTTCTTCGGGGTTTATTTGGGCCTATTCTGAACTGTCCTGGGGAAGATACTGGCTTCCCTTCACTTGTTTCTGGTTTGTGCATGTTTTACTCTGTTTAGGGGAAGGTTGATTAACACAAACTGGCTCTTCTTAGACTCTGCTTTCTCCCACGTTTTTATCGTACATAGACTGTTAGAGGAGGCGTCGCCATGTTGAGGAAGTCATCAAACTGGTGGCAACACGGTCTGACTTCTCGGTCGCCTCAGGATGAGGGACACCGTAATGGAGGTGCTACCGATCACATATAAACATATAAACATACAACTTACATCTGTACATTTATGGTCCTGTAGCGATGGATAGGGCTAAACCCCAGGTTGAGGGGCAGGACCACACAGGATGGAAGTAGTGTCCGACCAGATAAAAATGTAATCGCCTTCTGAAGGGACGTCTGAAAGCTAATGCTTTGTTACCATCTGTCATCTTAAAAGTCACAGTCGCATGAAAATGGAAATAAGCTAGGTATTTTTGCGGCCTTGGAAAATCGGTAAGATTTCATGCTCAAAGCATATCAGGATGGCTTGAGCACTTGTAGTTTCTTAGAAATAACCTAATTACCTACTCCTGACCTCACGGTCGCAGGAAAAGGCCAACAATGGCCTCTTTTATTTCCAAAAGCAATCTCAACCTTCTTGTTGTAGGTGATTACCATCGAATTAAACTAGAGAATTTACATTTCTCAGATGATATGTTTGTGAAACTAATCGTGCTATTTTGCAGGGCCCTTCCTTGACACTTTGGGATATACTGGGATTAACTTCTGTAAAGCAAGCATTGTTGAGTTGAGAGTTGCTTTTATAAAGCACAGGATCATGAATAATGTGGTGCAGAGTGTTTTAGCGGTGGAAGCTGACAGCGAAGGCATGACCTTTCTCATTGTGAAAATATGAAGTTAAACACGCTGCCAAGTGCTATCCCCTGACAAACAGAACTTGATGGTTTTGAAAGTAGGAAGGAGCAGTCCTGGGGAAATACTAGTAGGATTGCAGAGACTTCGGAAACCCAACAGCAAAGCCTTAAATCTTCTATAGATCACTTGCAAACAAAGGAGGTAATCAGAGCAGGGTGTTCTCTGCAGTTGTGTTTCAGCTGTGATAAAAAGAAACAAGTGAAGCAAATAATCCAAAATACAGGTGGGATCTCATTATGGCAAAATCCATTAGTGATAATTACAGTGCAAGAAATAATGGAGCTGGTGCTGTATCCAAGACAGTAAAATACAAACACGGTAAAGTTAAGGATCGTGACACCAATGAAGTTCCCATCAACATTTAATTTATGTTAATTGCTAGCAGAAAAGATTCCATTTGCCACATTTAATGCTCCTGAAATAATTCAATCACTTTAGTGTATAGTGTTGCTTTATAAAGCAAAACAATTCTGCCTTCACCCTTACCCTTCATTCTGGACTGATTTTGGTCTGTGTACAGGGTGCATTTTGCTTTTAGAGGATTCTGGTCAGAAAGTCATTACGGGAACCGAACAGTGTGAACAGAAAGGATCAACAGGACCTCTAGAGTTCTGTGTCTTCCATGGAGCAGATTATTAGATCCAGTGTTAATACGTACGGAGAGTTCCTAGTGTTGCAGCTTTTTCTTTCTCTTTTGTCTCCTACGATATTGCCTTTTAATTTAGGTTCAGTTTTGTTCTCTTGTATTTTAAGTGTCATTTTTAGTCCTAATATTAATCAGAATGGCAGTAAATTCCATGTTTTCCCGACGTCTGACACGGTTTTATTTGCACCATTTTATCCATTGCGTATGCACGTGCACACATTTTTTCCCATTTTATTTGACCTGAGGCTTATTGGAAATATTTACCTGAATGTTTATAAGGGAGTGTTTTCTTTTAGGCTTTTTATTCAAACAAAATTTACATAAGAAAAGTACATGATTCCTAAGTGGGAATTCACAGTGGGGTGAATTTTACCCAGTGAATTACACCCACATAACCAGGATGTATTGGGTATATATTTTGAAAAATTGTTTTTTAAATCTAAGTTCTGTCTGCACCCAAAGTGGGGCTCAAACTCATGATCCCAAGATCAAGAGTCGCATGCCAGCCAGGCACTCCTGGGCATGTTTTTAATTAAAGTATCTTCAAATGAAAATTCTAGAAAAAGACTAAGTATTTTCTGTGAAATGATATAGTGTATATGTCAAATGAGAGTGTCTGAAATATTTCATACACACATTACTTAAGTCTTATGAAATTTTCTATACAAAAAAGTCCAGTAGATTAATATTCCTTATGCAAGGAGCTGTTCTTTTTTTCTTCTTCCTTTTTTTTTTTTTTAGAGAGCACAAACAGGGGAGGGGGAGCAGGGGGAGAGAGGGGGAGGAGAAGGAGGGAATCTCAAGCTGGCTCCACGGTCAGCACAGTCTGTTGACAAGGAACTTGATCCCAGGGCCCTGGGATTATATACCTGAGCTGAAATTAAGAGTCAGACGCTCAGCCGACTGAGCCACACCTTTAAATACAGATTTAACGGGTGCCGGGGTGGCTCAGTCGGTTAAGCGTCGGCCTCCTGATTGTAGCTCAGGTCATGATCCCAGGGTCTTGGGATTGAGAGCCTCTCTCCTTCTCCCTCTGCCCCTCCCCTGCTTGCACACATGTGCTCTCCTTCCCTCTTTCTCTAAAAACAAGCAAATAAATTTAGATTTAAGGAATTGGAAACATAAGTTTTTTGGTTATGAGCGTCACATTTTGTATCATTGGATACTCTTCATATCGGCAGAGGTAATAATTTAAATTTAGCATTTACTTTATCTTATAAAATTTAGTTTCGGTTTTTATTTTACTCTTAATGGTTTCAAGTGATGATATTATCAGGTTTCCCCCCTTTTTCTCCCTGACCGATTTTAGTTTTTTCTTTATTTACTTTTTAATGTTTATTTTTGGGGGGGGGAGGGGCAGAGAGAAAGGGAAAGAGAGGATCCCAAGTAGGCTCTGCGCTGTCAGTTCAGAGGCTGACACAGGGCTTGATCCCACGACTGTGGGATCATGACCTGAGCCAAAATCAAGAGTCGGACACTTAACTGTCTGAGCCATCCAGGCATCCCTCCTGATGCCTTTTTAAATTTAAAATTTTTAAAAACCACTAATTTAATTTCCAATGACAGTAATATGTGTAACATGTCTGCTTCTGAGAAGCAGACGGTGTGTGTCCTCTCACTGAATTGCGGTGGGTTAATAGGTGGAAGGGTCGGTCGGGGCCAGCTCCACACACCCAAGGCTTCTTAGGGCCCATGGGACAGAAGGAAGGCGGGGCCTTATGTTGGCAAGGTTCCCATTCAGTAGCAGCCCCCACGAAGTACCAGCTCATGTCCGCTAGAGGAAGACTTAGATGAGAACTTGCTTTCAGAGCAAGTACCAGGAAACACTTTTTGCTTCTCTGGGCATTTAGCGTGCACTCTTTCTCTGGCGGCCACCCCATGTCCGGACCTTCAGGAACCCTTGTGGATCCACTGTGAGGCCTGCCAAGTCCGTGGCAGCTTTGAAGACTCTTTTAGGGCTCTGACCTGTCAGATCTACATTCCTCTAGTCCTGAATTTCTATATTAGCATAAATTTCCTAATCCTGACTTAATCCAGTTTTTCCTCACTTGATTGTGAATGTTTCAGCGACTTAAAGCTTTATTGGAATGAAGGTAGGAAGAAACACAGACAAAGAAATTGACTTATTATACCAAATTTGGCCTAAGAAAAAAGACCATGGTCAGGATGTATATTCGAGGGAGGTTTCCAGAGAATAATGATCACAGGACCAAATAAATCTGAGGTGATCTGGTTAATAGGAAAAGGGGGAGTGAATTTGTGTTCTCAAAGCCAACAAGTGTAGAAAAATCAAGTTTCTCAACCCGTCCTAGAAGTTCTTCCTGGACCCACGGCCTTTTACCAAAGGAGAAACACTGCAGAGGGGTGAGACCTGGGGGCGAGGGGAAGGGGGGTGTCACAGAGGAAGGACAGACACTGGCGTTGGCCCCTCCCTCCTGTGACGAGTACCGCGCCAAGCACTTGCACAGCAGGTGGATGCCCAGGAGCCTGGCTTGGAGGGCCGGGCAGGTGACTGGCGCTCTCCTCCGCCCCAGCCCCAGCCCCCCAGCTCCTACTGACCTTGTGTCTGCGGAGAGGGTTGTTAGACCTGCTCATTCCACTCCCTGGAGAGGAGGGACTTGAGTGTCCCCTCAGCGTGGTCATGCAGCGCTGTCTTTAACTTGCCGTGTGTGTGTGGCTGGCCGTTTTCTGTGTTTGCCGAGGGGCGCCCCGTCCCGGTGGGAGTCTCTGCCCTGTGACCTGGTCCTCTCCGTGTCCTTCTGTCCAGCGAGGCAGCCGCTCCTCTTGCTCCTCGCGCGGGGCCCTCGCTCAGCCCTTCCAGCCCCCCGGACCCCTGCCCGCCGCCACGGGCCCACCCGTCCTCCCCGGGGACGCCCCGCTCCCCGGCCTGGCCTCCTCCGCTCGCACCTTCTGCGTCGCTGCTTCTGGGAGCTTCTCCCGCGGATCTGCTGGCCGGCGCCACCGGACCCCGTCTGCCGCGGCCTGGGTTCGGGCGCCCGGTCAGGTTCAGCCCGGAGTCCCACCGCAGGGGCTTGGCTCTCCCGCTGCGTGTGAACTTCCCGTGCCGCCCTCCGTAGTTACCGCCGCGCAGGCACCGGGCGCTTGGCGCTTTGTGCCGCCAGGCGGTCGCGCCGTCCGTGCACTTGGCCTCTGGAGGCCGCGGCCGCGTGCGCGGGGCGAGTCTGCGCACGCGCCGTGGGCGCCCCTGGAAGGCTCCGCCGGGGCGGTTCCGGGTGCGCGCCGCGTGGAAGCCCTCGCCGACCTGTGCGAGGACGGCGGGCATCGTCAGGAAAGCTCTGGATGTTGCCCTAGAGAAGTGCCAACGCTGAAGGGCTGGTGACAAGGCCTGCCCCGGGACGATTTCTCCGTAACTCCGGGGTTTTGCTAATGAAGAAGGATAGAAGGGGCTTGCATACCACGCACATTTCCTTCTCCTTCCTCTGGAAAGGGAGCCCCGTCTCAGTGTGTCCGAACACCCGGCACTGCCCCGAAACGTTAAGAGGAGAAGGAAAAAAGAAACAGTTAAGTTTAGGAATGTCAGTAATGTAGCAGGAAACGGTATCACAATGGCTTTTGGGTGTAGCAGTTCCTTGCCTTCCCCCTCTTTTTTTTTTTTTTTGCCTTTGCCTTTCAAATTAAACCTGGCCTTGCAAAAGACAAACTGTATACTTTATTAAAGTAGGATATTTAACAAGACAAGACAGAAGCACACATACCCTCCCCCCTCTCCCCATGCCACACAGCCCCCCCCCGTTATTAAAGTAGTATGTGTTCATTGTGGAAGTCTGCAAAATATAGAAAAGTATAAAAAGAAAATAAAAATTGCTTGTAATTCTGTCGGTTTGGTTATGATCACTCTGAACATTTTGGTATAAAAGTGACCAAATTTTTTTTCTTATAAAAGGGAATTAAGGAAAGGAGGGATGTGCCAGGTGGGAAAAACAGTATTTGCAGGATGATGCCCCTTCTTCCTTTACGGAAGTATACGTGGATAATATATGTCCTCTCACTCTCCTTATCCGTCGCCAAGTCCGCTCAGTTCCCGGCCAGAGTGTGCCTCGCACGTGCGAGAGACTTCCTGGCCGGTGCCAGTGCCACCTCCTGCCAGGCCTCACCTTTGCCTGATGATACTGCTGTTCCTCCCACCCTCTCCTCATCTGTTCCCTGCACAGAACCCTCCGAGCAATCATTCTGAAATGGCAAAGACCCTGTCATTTCCGTCTGGAAACCTTTCCGCTGCACTTGGGATGAAGTCCCTGAGCTGCAGGTCACAGCCTCAGGTCACACCCCCTCCCCGGCGTCCCCTCAGTTGGTGCTGCGGCCCCGTAGGCTTACCTACCGCCTTCCTCACTTCCCAGCGCGGGCCCTCTTCCGCCTGGGCACCGCCGACTCCTCTTCGAAGGCTTGTCCTGCTGCCACAGATTCAGAAAAGTAATTTCGGACCCCCTAGTCTAACCCAGATCCCTCTGTTTTAATCTCTCTCGTCCCAGGAATTTCTCTTCATAGCGTTTGTCAGAGCTTGTTACTCAGTGTTTTGTTGTGTGTTTTATGTAATGTCCATTTCTCTCTTTAGATTTAAGCCCCGTTAGACAGTGGTTTGGTTCTGGTCCTCATTCTCTAGTACCTAAAACCCCAAACTCTCAAAAGCATCTGCTGTGTAAGTGAAGGGATGGAGCTGATAAACGTTTCCATTTTTAATACCTGTATTGTATTCCTCTGTTCACATGGAAGTTTTCTAGTTTATTGTAAATAAGTGGTGTTGAGAGGTAAATGGAAGCACTTTAAAAATTTTTTGAAGTGTATCTGAGCAACAGTGACTGGTTTCTGGTCGGCAACAGCGAAATCAGAAGTGGTTATGCGTGCTCCACTGAGAGTGCTCCGGGAGACACTCTCCTGGGGAAATGAGTGCTCCACCAAGAGTGCTCAGGGACTCTCCTGGGGGAGCGAGTGCTCCACCGAGAGTGTTCAGGGACTCTCCTGGGGGAGCAAGTGCTCCACTGAGTGCTCTGGAAGACACTCTCCTGGGGAAATGAGTGCTCCACCAAGAGTGCTCAGGGACTCTCCTGGGGGAGCGAGTGCTCCACTGAGAGTGCTGCTCAGGGAGAGCCTCTCCTGGGGAACAGGCGGAAGCAAAGCAAGAAGAGTATTTGGGCGGCTACAGTGGTTACTTATATTTGGGAAAGCCCAGGTGTCTCGTGAGGATGATGTCCTTTGGTTTTGATTCCTTAGCCTTGTGGCATCATGGGCATAGTTTGCTTTGCTCATGTCGACAGAAGGCAGAAGACCCACCTCAGGGTAGTGGCCTCCGCGTTTGTGAAGTCAATGCTGTGGTAACATCCTGCTGCATAAATCTTCATGGATGTCCCTGATTTGCTTGGAACAAACTTTAGAAATGGAAGTATTAGGACACATGAGTACTAGCACAACTGACAATTTTTGACAGTTTTTATTTTTCCAAGTTTCTTTATTTTTAATACAATATTTTCTCTAGTTGGTTCTATATAACACCCAGTGTTCATCCCCAAAAGTGCCCTCCTCCATGCTCATCACCCATTCTCCCCTCTCCCCCACCCTCATCAACCCTGTTTGTTCTCAGTATTTAAGAGTCTATTAATGGTTTACCTCCCTCCCTCTCCCCAGCTATTTTCCCCTTCCCGTCCCCCATGGTCCTCTGTTAAGTTTCTCAGGATCCACATATGAGTGAAAACCTATGGTATCTGTCTTTCTACGACTTATTTCACTTAACATAATATCCTCCAGTTCCATCCACATGGTTGCAAATGGCAGGATTTCATTCTTTCTCGTTGCCAAGTACTATTTCATTATATATATAAACCACATCTTTATCCCTTCATCAGGTAGGCTCTTTCCATGTTTTGCTCCTATGAACATTGGGGTCCATGTGCTCCTATGCATCACCACCCCTGCATCCCTTGGGTAAATTCCTAGCAGTGCTATTGCTGGGTCACAGGGGAGTTCTATTGTTAGTTTCCTGAGGAACCTCCACACTGTTTTCCAGAGGGGCTGCACCGGTTTCCATTCCCACCAACAGTGTAGGAGGGTGCCCGTTTCTCCACATCCTCGCCAGCATCTAGAGTCCTCTGATTTGCTCATTTTAGCCTCTCTGACCAGCGTGCGGTGGTATCTCAGTGTGGCTTTGATTTGTATCTCCCTGATGAGGGACGCTGAGCATCGTTTCATGTGTCCTTGGCCATCTGGATGTCCTGTTTCCAGCCCGGCCAGCAGTGAGTTCTGCTAGTCCTTTGAAACAACACCTGTTTGTCAGGTTAGTGGCTTATTCTGTATTCTTAATGGTGACAGCAGGCACGTGGGAATGAAAGGAAAGAGGTAATAGATCTGCAGATGTATTAGAACGCCGTCACGTTTTGAAGGGAGGCCCTTCTTTAAGTTTCTGAGATTGGATCCGTCTTCCTCATAAAACGGGATGCAGAGTCTAGTGCATCAAGACCAAAACCCCTCTCTTGAGGGACAACGTTTCTCTCCTTCCGAGTGACTAACGTTTGCGCATGGCCCACCTCCTAGCCGACGTCCTGGAGGGTAGTTGGCTGACAGGTAGGCGAGGCCTGCCCCCTGGGGAGAAGGACGGCGTAACAACCCAGGGGCAGCGACATCGGACACTCCGCTTCATGTGTCCCCCTAAGCGGCAGCTCACGGGCCGCTTCCGGATGCGAGTTTGCTGAGGTGCGGCTTGTGGCTGCCCGCGGGGACCGCGTCCTGGCGCCCGCTGCACAACCTGTCCCCTTGATCCACGCACGCGGTACAGCTGGAAGTAGTTTCCATGCGTGCCATCGTGCGAAAAATGTTGGCAGTCACCAAAGCTGTTTACCTCCCACCAGCCGTTTCCGGCCCGGATGAGTGTTGCTGTTACGTACGCGGCTGCGGCCGGCCGCCTGGCGACGCCTGAGGGTCCCGAGACGCTCTGCAGCCTGTGCTGTCCCCTGCCAGCGCCGGAGACACGCCAAGTGCCGCCGACGGACGGCGCGTAATCTGGCCGCCGCCGTTGTCCCTGCGCCCGGCCGTGCTGGGAGGGGGGCCCTGCGCGTGCGCCCTTCCTGCGCGGCCAGGGCGGAGTCGGGACCGCCTGCAGCGCGGCTCCGCGCTGAACTTGTCGGAGCGGGTCCTGGGAAGGGGCTGGCGCGTCCCGATCTGATGCCTGCGTGCAGTCCGCCCAGGGCTCCTCAGCCTGCCTTTGCCGGCCCGCCTGCAGATGTGCGGAGAAGTGAACTAACTCACCAAGGAAGCTGAGGGTTTTTACGTCCTTTAGCTTTTAATATACTTATTATAAATTTCAAACTTAACAGCAAAAAAGCCATATTCATTATCGTAGTCACCACCCAGCTGCTGCTTATTTTGGTGTTAAAATCCAGTTGCCAAAGGCAGTCCTAAGAGGAAAGTACATTGCTCTCCAGGCCTATTTCAAGAGATTAGAAAAAGCGCAAGTCCAAAATCTAACAGCTCACCTAAAGGAACTAGAGGCAGAGCAACAAGAACGCCCTAAACCCAATAGAAGAAGAGAAATAGTAAAAATTAGAGCAGAAATAAACAATATAGAGACCAAAGAAACAATTGAACAGATCCATGAAACCAAGAGTTGGTTTTTTGTAAAAGTAAACAAAATTGACAAACCTCTAGCCAGACTTATCCAAAAGAAAAGAGAGAGCACCCAAATAGACAAAATTATGAATGAAAATGGACTTATTACAACCAACCCCTCAGAAATACAAGCAATTATCAGGGAATACTATGAAAATTATATGCCAACAAATTGGACAACTTAGAAGAAATGGACAAATTCCTAAACACACACTCACTACCAAAATTCACACGGGAAGAAATAGAAAACCTGAACAGACCTATAACGAGTGAAGAAATTGAATCAGTGATCAAAAATCTCCCAACAAATAAGAGCCCTGGACCTGATTGCTTCCCTGGGGAATTCTACTAGACATTTAAAACAGAATTAATCCCAATTCTTCTCAAGCTATTCCGAAAAATAGAAATCGAAGGAAAACTCCCGGACTCATTTTATGAACCCAACATCACTCTGATTCCCAAGCCAGACAGAGATCCAGCAAAAAACGAGAACTACAGGCCAATATCCTTGATGAATACGGATGCAAAAATTCTCAACAAGATCCTTGCAAATCGAATCCAGCAGCATATAAAAAGAATCATCCACCAAGATGAAGTGGGATTTATTCCTGGGTTACAGGGCTGGTTCAACATTCGCAAATCAATCAATGTGATACATCATATCAATAAAAGAAAAGATAAAACCATATGATCCTGTCAATAGATGCAGAAAAAGCATTTGACAAAATACAGCATCCCTTCTTAATAAAGACTCTCGAGAAAGTTGGGATAGAAGGAACCTACTTAAACATCATCAAAGCCATCTATGAGAAGCCTTCAGCGAACATCATCCTCAACGGGGAAAAACTCAGAGCTTTCCCCCTGAGATCAGGAACACGACAGGGATGCCAACTCTCACCCCTGCTGTTTAACATAGTGCTGGAAGTCCTAGCATCAGCCATCAGACACCAAAAGGAAATCAAAGGCATCAGAATTGGCAAAGAGGAAGTCAAACTTTCACTCTTCGCAGATGACATGATACTCTACATCGAAAACCCAACAGACTCCACCAAAAGCTTACTGGAACTGATCCAAGAATTCAGCAAAGTTGCAGGGTACAAAATCAACATACAGAAATCGGTTGCATTTTTATACACCAACAATGAAGCAACAGAAAGAAATCAAGAAGCTGATCCCATTCACAATTGCACAAAAAACCATAAAATACCTCAGAATAAACCTAACCAAGGATACAAGAGATCTGTATGATGAAAACTATAGAAAACTTATGAAGGAAATTGAAGAAGACACAAAGAAATGGAAAACATTCCATGCTCATGGATAGGAAGAATAAATATAGTTAAGATGTCATTACTACCTAAGGCACTCTACACATTCAATGCAATTCCAATCAAAATTGCACCAGCATACTTCTCAAAACTAGAACAAACTATCCAAAAATTTGTATGGAACCACAAAAGACCCCGAATAGCCAAAATAATACTGAAAAATAAAACCAAAACAGGAGGCATCATCATCCGAGACTTTAGCCTCTACTACAAAGCTGTCATCATCAAGACAGTATGGTATTGGCACTAAAACAGACACATAGACCAATGGAACAGAATTGAGAACTCAGAAGTGGACCCAAAAGTATGCAGCCAACTAATCTTTGACAAAGCAGGAAAGAATATCCAACGGAAAAAAGACAGCCTTTTTAACAGATGGTGTTGGGAGAACTGGACAGCAACATGCAGTAGAATGAAACTAGATCATTTTCTCACACCACGCACAAAAATAAACTCAAAATGGATAAAGGACCTGAACGTGAGACAGGAAACTATCAACACCCTAGAGGAGAAAGCAGGAAACAACCTCCTTGACCTCCACCGCAGCAACTTCTTACTTGACACATCCCCAAAAGCAAGGGAATCAAGAGCAAAAATAAACTGTTGGGACCTCATCAAGATTAAAAGCTTCTGCACAGCAAAGGAAACAACCCAGAAAATTAATAGGCAACCAACGGAATGGGAAAAGATAGTTGCAAATGACATATCAGATAAAGGGTTGATATCCAGAATCTACAAGGAACTCACCAAACTACACGCCCGAAAAACAAACAACCCAGTGAAGAAATGGGCAGAAGATATGAACAGATACTTCTCCGAAGAGGACATCCAGATGGCCAACAGACACATGAAACGATGTTCAGCATCGCTCGTCATCAGGGAAATACAAATCAAAACCACACTGAGATACCACCTCACGCCAGTCAGAGTGGCTAAAATGAGCCAATCAGAGAACTCTAGATGCTGGCGAGGATGTGGAGAAACAGGCACCCTCCTACCCTGTTGGTGGGAATGTAAACTGGTACAGCCCCTCTGGAAAACAGTGTGGAGGTTCCTCAGGAAACTAACAATAGAACTCCCCTATGACCCAGCAATAGCACTGCTAGGAATTTACCCAAGGGATACAGAAATGCTGAGGCATAGGAGCACATGTACCCCAATGTTCATAGCAGCACTCTCCACAATAGCTAAAACATGGAAAGAGCCTAAGTGTCCATCAACAGATGAATGGATCAAGAAGATGTGGTTTATCTATACCATGGAATACTACATGGCAATGAGAACCAATGAAATCTGGCCATGTGTAGCAACATGGATGGACCTTGAGGGTGTTATGCTGAGCGAAATAAGTCAGGCAGAGAAGGACAAATATATGTGTGCACGTATAGGAGGATTAGGAGGAACTTAACAGAGGACCAAGGGGGAGAAGAAGGGTGGAAATGGTGGGGGAAAGGGAGAGAGGCAAACCATGAGAGACTCTTGAATGCTGACAAAAACTGAGGACTGATGGATGTGGGGGGGAGGAGGGAGGGCATGGAGGAGGGCACTTGTGGGGATGAGCACTGGGTGTTATGTGGAAACTAATTTGACAATAAACTATTTGTAAAAAAAAAAAAAAAAAATCCAGTTGCCAGAAGTTCCTAGTTCGCAAGCTTAACACAGAATGCATTCATCATGCAAGTTTTATAGAAGTTTTATTTTACTCATCATGGAGTTTAAAATTTTTCTTTAGTAAATACATTGTGAACGGAAATGTTTCTCATAATTGTTTTTCGGCTTTGTGATTTGATATAATTGACTTATCTATCAGTGCAATGATTTGAATTTTTTTAAGTGTACTTGCTCTCTCTCCTGGCGTTATGGGAAACCGGAGGAAATTTCTCTTCCCTCTGTGCCACCCTCCGGTGCCCTCACCCTTACCCCGAGCATCTGGCATAGCCATGGGTAAACAGTGACTGCTCACCAGATGTCCTCAGCTCTCAGAGCTGGACCAACTGGATTTCAGTTCTGACTGAGCTTGCTCTGAGTATGATTTGGGAATCGGGTTAAGGTGCTGGGAACAGATCCCTCGCCGCAGAGCTCACTATCCATTGGGGACATAACGAAGGAAGGCTGGAGGTTGGCAGGACACGGCCAGCTTGGTGGCTCTGCAGTGTCACCAGGGCCCCAGGCTCCTCCTCCCTTTTGGTTCCATTCTCCATACCACGAGTTCTCCATTTCCAGCGGCTCCAGGAGGCGCCTCTCCAGTCATTGATCCGTGCGGGAGGCAGGGGTGCGGCAGCAAAGACACTGGTCTGGCTCTGGCTCTTTCTTGAGCAGCTTTCATCCACACCTCACTGGCCAGAACCTGGTCACTTGGTCACAAGAGGTTAAAGCAGCCTTGGAAATGTGTACTTAGTACACACGTCTGTTAGTAAGAAGGAAAGGATCTCAGTAAGTCAGATAACAGATTTGACACCACAGCCACGTGCCACACAGGCCGTCACCACAGGCTGACAGCCCACCCTTCTGAACCCCACGAGTCTTCAGCTCTACCCTTGGGGTAACCATTACGCCCACCCATGGGCTGTGCTGCACATCGGAAGAATGTGAAGTGCCAGGCACGTGGTGGGCGTACAGGGAAGGTGTACTGTGTGCGTCATCAGTCTGGAAGATGTGTGAGGCGGCTGGAGAGCGGGGTTTCAGGGAGCTTCCCAGGGACAGGGTCACAGGGGACAGTGAAGGTCCTGAGAGTGATGGGTTTACTGGACCGAGTCAGCCTCTGTGCCAGCTGTCAGCCTCCAGGGACTTAGAGACTTCTGGAAAGTCCGTGTGTCGCTGTCACCTCGTCTTTCTCCCCGTCCACCAAACGGTTCGTTCGAGTCTGCCACTCCGGCGTTCCCACTGTTCCTCCCGAGTTTTCGGCTGTGTTCACCCACGTGTGGCTGGGTTTGTAAGTCTTTGTGCTTGTGTCCCATCTGCCATGTTTGTTCTTGACCTTTGGGGCTTCTGAGGTCTCCAGTAGAACGAGGACTCAGGTCAGCAGAGACTCAGCCTACCCTTCCTTCGGGATTTCACTGGTAGTTTCAGAATTTGTTCTCCCACAACATGAAATGTGTGCTCCGTCTCTCCTTTTTCCTCTCTCTCTCTCTGTCTCTCAAGAAGGTCTGCAAGTAGTACATTAAAAACAAGGTGGAGACCTCTGTCATTGACTTGTCCTGGACTGTAATCTCTACTTCAGTCATTAGCGAATACGTTGCCCGGTACCTGTTTTCCCCTGTGTAGCTTTCACATCTATGCCTTTTTGGTTGCAACACCTTGCTGTATATCTAGGTTCTCCTGACAGCGTCTCTGATCAGGTATTTCTTTCCTAAAAGGTGACAGTCAGCCACTCCGTTGGCATCCACTCCCTCTTCTTCCCACCATCTGATCTCACGGACTGGCCAAGCTCGTTATTTCCCTCATCACCAGTGTGGCCCCCCTGCTCCAGCCGTGACGGCTGTTATGCAGTAGCTGCTGCCAGGCTGTGTGACTGTGTCCTGCCCGGGCTCTCCTCGTGCTGTCTGCCCTTCGTGGGCAGCCCGGCCCTGCTCTGCCCGCTCGCCTCCCGCGTCTTCCTGATTCATCCTCGGGCCTCGTCCAGCTATTCATCCAGCACAAGCGGGGCTCTCCCTTTCCTCAGTGCCTGCTTTTATCAGTACCGTCCAGGGAGCCGTGGTCTACACGGAGTATCTAGCCCACGTGACTCTTCACACAGTTGAATTATCTGAGACCCAGAAAGATGATGTGGTCAGTTTAAGGCGAGGCAGCAAGTGAGGGGCAGACCCGGAGCTAGAAGGTTCTCCGATTTGCCTGTGAAACTTGGAAGAGAAAGAGAAATAACTATCACCCTGCCATTTATAAGAGTGAGATGTTTTCACATAGAGTTGATCCATCAACCCACTATCCAGGGATGATCACTGTTATTTGGTCATATTATTTTTACTTTTTTTTTTTTTAATATTTTTATTTTTTTTATTTCTAGGATAGAGAGAGACAGCGTGAACAGGGGAGGGTCAGAGAGAGAGGGAGACACAGATTCTGAAACAGGCTCCAGGCTCTGAGCTGGCAGTCAGCACAGAGCCCGACGCGGGGCTCGAACCCATGAACCGCGAGATCATGACCTGAGCGAAAGTCGGACGCTTAACCAACTAAGCCACCCAGGCGCCCCTATTTTTACTTTTTTGGTGTTCTTTTGGTTAACTCTTTATTTTGGAAAAATTTTAGAAGTACATAAATATTTATCTCTGGACTACTTTTTAGAAATTACATTACTTAATTGAAGTATAATATCTAGGATATTTAAACAAGATATTGGGCATAATTTCATTTATCACTCATATATGTTTTTATTATTTTTAAAAAATGTTTATTTATTTATTTTGATAGAGAAGAGAGAGCACAGGCAAGCAGGGAAGGGGCAGAGAGAGAGGGAGAGGGAGAATCCCAAGCAGGCTCTGCACTGTCAGTGCTGAGCCCAGGGTGGGGCTCAATCTCACGACCATAAGATCATGCCCTGAGCTGAAATCAAGAATCGAACACTCAACTGACTGAGCCATCCAGGTACCCCACCACTCATATTATATTTAGTGTATCTCTAAAAGACAGAAAAAGACATGAAACGCAACAGAATAAAAAACACAATCACAATACTGTTTCCACATTCAACAAAATAAACAAATATAGGCTTAATTTTAGCATAATTTTTATGACTGCATGGTTCGTATTTTAGAACTACTTACTAATGAAAGTAGTGCATTTGAGCAGTTACCGTATGAATATCACTTAATCCTCCCACAAGCCCACAAGAAAGGTTCTGTCATCAACATTTACAGATGAAAAAACTGGTTCCCAGGTGAACGCGCGCATGGTAAATAATGTGCCTACTAAGCAGTGAAACTAAGAAATCCAGATCTGGCTATTTCTTGTTTTGTATCTTGAATTATTTTCCCTCAACATTTATTTAAAAAGTGTTTCTTCACGTCAATAAAAACATTAATCTAAAACGTTTACATGCCATCACTGTAGTGTGTCATCTGCCAGAATTTAACAGTTCCCCTATTTTGGGACAGTGAGATTACTTCAAAGTTTTCATTATTATAAACAATGCTACCGTGAACATGTCTATTCATAAATTTTGGAAGACATTTCTACTGCTTAGGTTAGAAATCACCCCAGGAGTCTTGTTCTATGATTGTTTCATGTAAGTTAGTTTTGCTAGAGGCTGAGTAACATTCAGTAGTAGTAAATGGCAGAACTAGAAGTAAACCCAAAAAATGTCTGCAGTCCTTCTTTGAGCACATATTTATTGAGCACCTACAAGGCGCCATGCACTGTGCTAAGCATTGAGGGCTAAGAGAGGTCTGAGGCCTCAGATCCTTCCTCTTAATGCCTGGTTGCTTCTGGCTGGACTCGCTCATTTACCAGCGTGCTGAGGTAGAAAGAAAATCTATCCACTGAGAATTCTATATGGTACAGAACTGTCCTTGAGAAGTCAAAGTGAAGATATTTCTTTGGAGCCTGGGTGGCTCAGTCGGTTAAGCATCTGACTTCAGCTCAGGTCATAATCTCACGGTTTGTGAGGTCGAGCCCTGTGCCAGGCTTGTACTGACAGCTCGGATCCTGGAGCCTGCTTTGGATTCTGTGTCTCCCTCTCTCTCCCCTACTTGTGCTCTGTGTCTCTCCCTTTCTCAAAAAATAAATAAACGTTAAAAAAAATTTTTTTAAGGTGAAAATATTTGCAGAGAAACAGTAGTCTGAGAAAATTTGTAACCATTTTCACTAAAAGAAAATCAGGATATACAAGGAGGAATGGAGAGCACTTGGGATAGTAAATATCAACAAGTATAAAGGACTAATTTATTCCTTTCTTTCTCTTAATTTTTTATCAATGGGCTTATCACACATAGATATAACATAGTACTATGGATAAACGATTGAGTGGAATTGTATTATTGAAAAGTTTCTATGTTTCTTCTAACATAATTGGAAATTAACATTTAGGTAGATTGTGATAAATTAAAAATGTACATTGCAATTTGTAGATTGCTCTAAGAGCAATTCAAAGAGCTAAAGCTAGAGAGCTAGTTAGGGAATTAAAACTGAATACTAAGAAAAGTTTGATCACTGTGAGAGGAGGCAGGAAAGGAAGGTCAAAGACAAACCGCTGATGAGATCAATAGAACGGCAGGCTTAACTAACACCATGTGAATACTTACATCACTTAGAGGGATTAAGCACTCCAATCAAAAGGCAGAGGTTGTCATACTGAATAAAAAGGCAAGATTCAACTATGTCCTGTCTATAAAACACACTTCTTCCCCCCACCCCCATGTTTGTTTATTTTGAGAGAAATAGAGTGCACACATGAACAGGGGAGAGGCAGAGAGAATCCCAAGCAAGCTCTGTGCTGTCAGCACAGAGCCTACTTTGGATCCTCTTCCCTCTCTCTCTCTGCCCCTTCCCCACTGGTTCTCTCTATATATCTCAAAACAAATAAGTAAACTTTAAAACTAAAGTAAAATCCTTCCTACAAAGAAAACGATAGGCTCAGATGCTTCACTGGTGAATTCTGTTAAACAGTTAAGGAAAAAGTAATAGTAATGCTAGCCAAACTCTTTCAAAAAATCAAGAAGGAGGGAGTAGTTCCTAAATAAGTTTATGAGACCGTATTGCTCTGGTCTCAGGATTTGACAAAACCATTTAAGAAAACTACAGACCAATATTCCAGTCTCTTTCATAAATGCTATATAAAGGCACACATCCTAACCAAAGTATTAGCAAATGCCATTCAGTAAAAATATGTTAGGACTAAATGGAATTTATCCCAGATATGCAGGATTGGCTTTACATCAGAAAATCAATGTAATTCACCATGTCAACAAAATGAAGAGTAGAGCCATCTTGATAGATGCAGAAAAAGCATTTCACAAAATCCAAGAGCCATTCATAACAAAACTGGGGATAAAAGAGAATGTCTCAAATTGCCAAAGGGCACGTGTGTAAAATCTCCAGCAGGCATCACATTTAATGGTGAACTCTGAGTACATTGTCTCTAAGATTGGTAATAACGTATGGGTGTCCACTCCTATCTTCTGTGGAAGTCCTGGCCAGTGTCTAAAGAGGAGTAAAAGAAAGAAAATTACACGGGGGCCGCCTGAGTGGCTCAGTTGGGTAAGTGTCCAACATCAGCTCAGATCATGATCTCACGCTTCGTAAGTTTAAGCCCCACATCTGGCTCCATGCTGACAGCACGGAGCCTGCTTGGGATTCTCTCTCCCTCTTTCTCTGTACCTCCTGTGCTCTCTCTCTCTCAAAATAAATTAAAAAAAAAAAAAAGTAAAGAAATAATAATACACAGATTGGAAAATAAGTAAAACTGTCTTTATTTATATTTGATATGATCCTTTTGTAGGAATCCTAAGGAATCTATTAAAAAGCTACCAGAACTAATAATTTCCTGCATAATAATTTAGCATGGTCACAGGAGAAAAGGTCAGTATATAAAAATCAGTAGTTTTCTAGCAACCCTGGGAAACTGAAATTTGAAATGTGATTTCATTTATAATAGCATTTAGAAATGTGAACTACTTAGGGATAAATTTAACAAAATGTGTACACAAGACCTGTAAAAAATATAAAACAGCACTGAGAGTTAAGAAAGATCTAAATAAATGGAGTGATATACTGTGTTCATGGATTGGAAGACTTAACACTGTCAATGTGGCAGTTCTCCCCAAATTTATCTGTAGACTCAGCACAATTCCAGTAAAACCACAGCAGACATTTTTTTAAAAATTGAAATTGACAAGCCGATTCTAAATTCATATGTAATGCAAAGGACCTAGAATATGCAAAAGCTATATTAAAAAGAACATAGGTAGAATACTTAAGCTATGTCATTTCAAGATTCATACTAGTTAAAAGTTTAGATTATAATAGAGTAGATTCGGGGCGCCTGGGTGGCTCAGTCGGTTAAGCGTCTGACTTAGGCTCAGGTCATGATCTCACGGTGCGTGGGTTTGGGCCCCGCATCGGGCTCTGTGCTGACTGCCAGCTCAGAGCCTGGAGCCTGTTTCGGATTCCTTGTCTCCCTCTCTCTCTGACCCTCCCCTGCTCTCTCACTCTCTCTCTCTCTCTCTCTCAGAAATAAATAAAACGTTAAAATAAAATAAAATAAAATAAAATAAAAAATTTATAATAGATTCTAGAGTTATGCAATAATCAAGACAATGTGGTATTGTCATTAGAATAGATAACACAGATGAGTGAAATAGAATTCAGAGTCCAAAAATGGGCCCACACTTATATAGTGAACTCATTTTCAACAAGATTACCAAGGAAATTCAATGGGAAAGGAAAGAAGTTTTTTTTATTTTTTCAGCAAATGGTCCTGGGATAAATGGATATTCTAATGGACAAATATGAACACTTACTCTTAACACCATTCACAAGAATTAAGTCAAAGTGGATTATAGATCTAAATACAAACTGTAAAAACTTTTAGAAGTGAGCATAAGAGATTTGCAGTCTTGCAAAAGGCAAAGATTTCTTGATCTAATATAAGCAACATGGACCACCAAAGAAAAATTGACAAAACAAAGAAAAATTGACAAATGTGACTTTTCTGAAATTAAAAATCTTTGTTCTTCGGGGCGCCTGGGTGGCTTAGTCGGTTAAGCGTCCGACTTTCGCTTAGGTCATGATCTCGCGGTTCGTGGGCTCGAGCCCCGCGTCGGGCTCTGTGCTGACTGCCAGCTCAGAGCCTGGAGCCTGTTTCAGTCTGTGACTCCCTCTCTCTCTGACCCTCCCCTGCTCACGCTGTCTCTCTCTCTCTCCTCGAAATAAATAAAACATTAAAAAAAAAAATAAAAAAAAAATCTTTGTTCTTCAAAAGGCATCATTTAGAACAACAAAAAGTCAATCCATGGGATAAGAAAAAAATTCCAAGTTCATAATTGGACAACAGAATTATTTTTGGAATATATAAAAAATTGTTAGAAATTTTTTAAGTTTATTTATTTTGAGAGAGAAAGCATGAGTGGAGAAGGAGCAGAGAGAAAGGGAGAGCGAGAGAATCCCAAGCAGGCTCTGCGCAGCCAACACAGAGCCCAATGCAGGACTAGATCTCACAAACCTCAAGATCATGACCCAAGGCAAAATAAAGAGTCTGATGCTTAACTGACTGAGCCACACAGGCATCCCAAGAATTCTTACTATTGAATAATAAGATGGCAAGCCTTTAAAAATGGGCAAAGATTTGAGCAGACACTTCACAAAAGAATATACAAGAATGGCTAATACAAACATGAAAAAATACTCAAAATTATTAGACATCAGAGAAGTGCAAATTAAACCACAAAGAGATACAACTACATATTCATTAGAAAGGATTCAATTTTATTTTTACTTATTTAAAAATTTTTTTTTCATATTTATTAATTTTTGAGACAAAGAGAGACTGAACATGAGCTGGGAAGGGGCAGAGAGAGAGGGAGGGAGAAACAATCTGAAGCAGGCTCCAGGCTCTGAGCCATCAGCACAGAGCCTGACATAGGGCTTGAACCCACAAACCGTGAGATCATGACGTGAGCCGAAGTTGGACACTTAACCAACTGAGCCATCCACGCACCTCAAGGATAAAATGTTTAAGTCTGGTAACACCAAGTGTTGGTGAGGATGTATAGCAACTAGAATTTTCTTAAGTTTATGATAGAAATATAAAAACGTTTCTTAAATATATACCAACCATACATCTCAATCATTCCTCTCGTAATTATTTCTCAAAGAGAAATGAAAACCTATGTCTACAAAAAGATTTGTGCATAAATGCTCATAGCAGGTTTATTTATAATAGCCAAAAACTATAAAACACTCAAATGTCCATCAGCAGGTGAATGGATAAATAAATGCTGGCAGGTCTGTACAGTGGAACACAATTCACCAATTAAAAGAAACTTGTGGGGACCACTTATATGCAACAGTGTGGCTGAATTTCAAAATCACACTGCATGAAAGATGCTAAACACAAAGTAGGATTATATAGGATTTTCTTTTACAGTGTTTTAGAGAATATAAACTAACGTGCAGTGACAGAGTAGATCAGTGGTTACTTAGGGTGGGGTGGAAGGAGGGAGTACCACAAAAGAGCACTCAGAAAATGTCAGGAGTGATGAAAATACTGTGTCCTGTGATCGTGGCTTTACAGTTGTACACATCTGTCACACTCACTGAGCTGTCCAATTAAAATGAGTGCAGTGTGTTCCTTCTCCCCCTTCCTACAACCAGAAGAGGGCGGGGCAGCAGACCTAAGTTCCAGAAGCCATTACTGACCCTGGGGGCAATGCTGGTTTTGGCCAGGACTTTCAGAGGTGGCTTAAGGATGATCAGGCCAATTGTTGGGGAGTGGGGGTGGTCGCATAGAGGAGATGGAGAGTCTCTTCCAAAATGTCAGGCAAAATTAAGGACAAAAGCAAGCTGTACTTTACAAAACTTAAGGACAGGGGCACCTGAGAGGCTCAGTCGGTTAAACATCCAACTATGGATTTTGGCTCAAGTCATGATCTCACGGTGGTGAAATTAAGTCCTTACATCAGGCTCCATGCTGGATGTGAAGCCAGTTTAAGATTCTCTCTCCTTCTCCCTCTGTCCCTCCCCTGCTCACGTGCACAAGCTCTCTCAAAAATAAAAATAAAAGGGGCACCTGGGTGGCTTAGTCGGTTAAGCGTCCGACTTTCGCTTAGGTCATGATCTCGCGGTTCGTGGTTCGAGCCCCGCGTCGGGCTCTGTGCTGACAGCCAGCTCAGAGCCTGGAGCCTGTTTCAGTCTGTGACTCCCTCTCTCTCTGACCCTCCCCTGCTCACGCTCTCTCTCTCTCTCTCTCTCGCTCTCTCTCCTAGAAATAAATAAAACATTAAAATAAAATAAAAATAAAAATAAAAATAAAAAAAATAAGCTTAAGGACAAAGCCCTAATCCAATCTTTGCCAGAGTCAAGGCTGATGGAAAAACCCCACTCCAGACCTACAGGGCCACACAGCCCTCGGGGCATTATCTCCACAGCTCAACACCCCTCTAGCCTGGGAATCATGTGAGGGATCATGGAAATAATTTGACTCCATCCTCTGGAGTGAGGACGGGAAACCCTGCCGTCCTTGAATCAGCTGACCAGCATACATTTAGTACTATTCTAGACGATGGCACGAACAGTGTCAAGACCCAAGCCTGATTTCGAGGTCAGAGCTCACAAAAGCCAGGCAGCATTTCATGGTATGTTGCCTCATATGTCACGAAGCTGAGGTCAACACCTAATCACACGTGGAGGAAGACACTGAAAGGTGGCGTTACTGAACAAGATGGTTCCGTCAGCCTGGGTCCCTGTCCCAGGAACTCTCCCCTAGGTGTTGCTGCACGGGTGTCCATGCCTGACCCCACCCCCACAGCCACCAACCGGAAACCCTTCCCTGCCAGCGTACATAAAGTATACTCCATTAAAGATACAAAAACTCACAGGGAGTAAGACGTATCACCAATATTAATAATATTAATAACCGTTAATAAGAATCTGTTGAATAAGAACCTGTGAACAAAACAGAACAGTGGCTTGGGGAGAGTAGTCTGCTGGGCTCTGCAAAAGCGTCCGCGGCCCCGGGGACGTGGCGGGCGCTCTTGGGCCACACGACCTCCTTCCAAAATCCTTTTGGAATTTTAAGATCTTGTTTCGTTGTTGATCCTCAACCTCAGAGGACTCAGGCAGCAGACGTTCTCCTCGGGACAAGGGAGTGGGCGTCGGTTATGCCCCGCAGATGATTTTGGCCGAGTCCGTGCTCGCACGCGGGTCACAGGTGCCCAGCGCACTGGGCAGCCCAGGGCACGGGCCGTCGGGGCAGAGGCCACACGCCGGAAGCCCAGCACCTCTTTCTTCCGAGGTGGTGTTTTTCTTCTCCTCCCACAAAAATCCGTTTCCAGCTTTTAAAACTCAGGATGTTTCGCAGCAAAATTTGGGTTTTTAGCTTCCCTTGGAAAGGTGAAGTCCAGGACCCGTCTGCCTTGTGCAGCAGCTGGTTCTAGGGCTTGGGGGTGGCCTGGGAGCCCTCTGTTCCAGCCCTGGTTCAGTGTGGACGCGGGCAAAAGTCTGGTCCAAGGGGATCCGAACACCGGCCGGGCCCGCGTCCCCGCTGGGCACCGCGCACCGGGCACCGGGCGGAGGGCGGAGGGCGGCCGGGCCCCCTTAGCCTCTGGCGGCCCCCCCACCCCACCCCACCCCACCCCCGCTGCTCCCCTCCTCTGTGTTTGCTGAAGAGAGGGGATCAACCGCCTGGGGGTGGGGGTAGGTGTAACACACCAGCGTCCAGGGGGACATTTCATGGCTTGTAAGTTTTTTTAAGTTTGTTTTTAAATTTTTTACTTGGTTTTGAGAGAGAGAGAGAGAGAGAGAGAATGAGTGGGGGAGGGGCAGAGAGAGAGGGAGACACAGAATCCGAGCAGCTCCAGGCTCTGAGCTGTCAGCACAGAGCCCGACGCGGGGCTCGAACCCACGAACCGTGAGATCGTGACCTGAGCCGAAGTCGGACGCTAAACGGACTGAGCCCCCAGGCGCCTCATGACTTCATAATTTATATATGATCAAGATAACAGATGCGTCCCGGAAAAAGTGATTATTTGTTTTAAAGCCAGGGTAGAGTGGCTCCTCCCACCTCCTAAAGAGTAGCTGGGAAATCCCTTTGGGAAGATAATGAAGCTCTTTTATTCTCCATCCCGGTGAGCAACTCCGTTTATGTCGACTTGAGTTTCTGGGGAGCAGGTGAACGGAAGTCCCATTTTCATATCTAAATCGCGGGTTTCTCCAGTATCCGTGGTGGCGCTCGGCGCCCACCCGCCTGCTGGAGGCCGCGTGTCTCCGACTCCGTGGTCAGCGCGGCCTCCGGACGGCGCCTGCGCCAAAGCTCGGCTGTGGCTTTCGCCCCCTCGCTTGTCCCCTCGAGCGCTCGCAAGGGGCCGGCGGTCTGGGGTCTGGGGTCGGGCACAGGGCGGCGCGTGGGGACAGTGCGCCCTGAGGGGGTGGCGGGGGTGGGGTGGGGGTCAGCGCCACCGCCAGTGCGAGAGAAAAGGTCAGGGCGTGTTAGGAAAAGTCTAGAACCTCGAGGTAAACGCTGGAAGCAGCAGTTGTCAGCGCTGAGCAGTTAGACTCACCGGGAGCTCTGGGAACACGTGTGAATACACACACGCTTTGTCTCCTGTTTCACACGCACGCACGCACACACACACCCGCGCACCCAGCAGGCCTGACCCTCAGCGCCAGAGGATCCGATTTCATCGGTCTTGGATGGGTTCTCGGCCTTGGTATTTAAAAAACTCAGCAAGTGTGAGAACCCTGGGCTCGTGTTGGCAGCGGGTCCTGTCTCCTGCCGGGCCCACCACCCGTTGCCCTGATCACTCTAGTGTCACAAATGAAGCCCACTCTTCCCATGTGGGGCGGGAAGTATGGGCAGGGAGGCCGGGTGCCCAGGACCTTCCGCTTCCTGCCGCTTCGGACCCCGCTGCTTTCCGGGGTGCTTGTGGCCAGCACCCTGGAGCCCTGTCAGAGGCCCGCGACAGGTGTGTGCCGGGCGTGTGCGTGACTGGGCCCAGCGTCAGGGCTCCTGAAACCCGCTTGTGCTTTTCCACGTCAGCACCTCGTCCCCTGCTGCTGGGAAGTTCCTTCAGCGTCACTGCAGACCCCACACGCCACAGAAGCCCCAGAGAGGGCCATCCGTCCCAGGTCAGGAGGAAACCTGCCTTCCTTCAGCTCCGTAAACAGTGTTTCTCACGTCGCTCTCATGGACTCTGAAGTCCTTGACCCACGCCTGAGGGAAGTCTTAGGCTTCACGGCCCTTTCCGACCTGTGGGTTTGTAGATCCGCTGAGCAAGTCAGGCTGATCCTGGAGAATAGCCAGGCCGGCTGACAGCTGGCCCCTTCCACGTGGTGGCTCTGAATTGAGAAGAGAGGACAGGACTGTGGCACCTGCGTTGAAGGGATGGCATTTTCAAAAGTCTCACGTCACTAGTACGAAGAAACGACTGGCCCTTCTGGTGGAAGGGGGCGCTTGCTGTCGGCACCCAAACATTTTTAGTAAAGTGTCTTTCACGCTGCGGAGTGAGATCCTTGGATGAGTCAAACCAGCATTTTGTGGCCTGTGAATAACAATGCAGAGAATCACCTCCTGTGCAAACAAGGGTACCTTGTTCTTATGAGATTGTGAGTCAGGGTATGAACAAAAATGACAGTAACAGGCAGTTCTGTGTAGAGTGTTAATTTTTCCTTCATGGGAGAATGACAGGGGACAGGTTTTGTTTTACCTCATCATTTAGCTGCTGTTCACGTGCTGGGCACTCTGCTAAGGGCTTTCCTGGTGGCATGTCACCTCCCGCGACTACCATGGTGCTTCACATTCCTGAGAAATCTGAGAAAGAAGCACTTACAATGAAGATGAATTTGTTTCCGGTTTTGCCATGTTCCGTGGGGCTTGTTTTGTCCCCCTGAGTAAGCTGGTGCCCTTTAGCCTTCTCTCTAAGAGTAGATTCATGGCCAGGCGCTGGGCAGGTGTGGTCTTGTCCTGTGGCCCCTCATTTCAGGGACTTGGATTGAAGAGGAAGCAAGGTAGGCGGTCATGGGCCCTGGCCGTGGTAGAGCATTACTGTGGGTTTTCTTTTTTTAACTATTTTTTTAATGTTTTATTCATTTTTGAGAGAGACAGACAGAGTACGAGCAGGGGAGGGGCAGAGAGACAGGCTCCAGGCTCTGAGCTGTCAACACAGAGCCCAACGTGGGGCTTAACCTCTCAAACAGTGAGATCATGACCTGAGCCTAAGTCGGAGGCTTAACTGACTGAGCCACCCAGGCGCCCCTACTTTAGGTTTTCTGTGGGGTTTTATAAGCAAGAGGTTTTCGGCTCATTTCTCAGGTGTGAAATGAAGAAACCAATCATTTGCTATTGGTGTGGAAAAACTTGGTTTTACTCAAGGTCACAGGAGAGGCTGTGCTTAGTGTCTTGGTATTTACGGCCGAGTGCTGATATTTCCTGGTTGTGGGACAAGGGTGAAATATGAAGAAAGGTTTTTTTTCCCCCCTGGCTACTTTTAAAGGAGTGGACTAGTATAAAAAGGGAAATTGCTGATCATAGAAAATTAATTTTTTTCTAAAGATTTTATTTTTAAGTAACCTCCACACCTAATATGGGGCCTGAGGTCACAACCCTGAGATCAAGAGTCACATGCTCTACTGCCTGAGCCAGCCAGGTGCCCCCAAATTAATTCTTGACAATTCCCTGAATGCTATTTATAGCATCCACCTAGGAAAAATTTTAAAGTTGGGCATTAGCGAGGCCAAAGATATTTTGTTTGTCATCTTCTTCCAGAAATTTATGAGTAAGTTTTCTTTGGGTTTTAGATGAGTTAATGTGCATTGTTTGGATTACTGTGCAGCTCTGTTAGATGTCTTTAATTATGTGTGGATGATTCCTTCACCACGTCTCAGAAATCATGCGGAAGAGAGGGTAGCTTGTCTACTCTCTGCCGGAGTCCTGGTCCTTTCTCCAGGGCAGGGTCCTGAGAGTTACGACCACCGGCACAAAGTGAAACCCCTCGAGCGGCCCGCCGTGCTCACGCCTCTCGCTGTCCCTCCATCTCTAGCTGATGTGGACTTCTGCTCCAGCCGCTGGTGTCTGCACTCAGAGTTCATGCGGGAGTTCCACGTAGGTCATTTCACAGTAATCTCCATGTTCCCAGACCAAGAGGGTAATACAGTTTTAGCCAGAATACCAGGCGTTTGAAAATAAAATCCTAATGTCCCTGATCCGACCCTGCCTGTGCCAGGCACTGTGCTAGGCCCCCGCGGGCACAATAGTGAGCGTAATAGACCCGAGGGCTCCTCTTGGGGTTTTCCGCCAGTCAACACACACATTTTCAGTACCTTTTGCAAAAGTAAATGGTCACAAAACAGACAAGATCTTAGAAGAGCTCACACTGCCCAGCTGGAGAAAGAGTGTTACGTGTTGTTTGTGAATTTCTGGGAAAGGAGTGTTCGTGTGGTTGAATCTCTGAAGTTAAACCACTCAAACTTTTTTCTTTGCGTATCGCTTTCATTCTCTCCTCGGCCCTGTGCTGTTCATTGGTGTTGCTCGGGCTGGACTTTAATTCTGAGCGCAGCAGCGCTGGCTACGGAGACAGGCCCTTGCGCCCAGCGAGACGCGGGAAGCTGCGTCGGCAGCTGGGCTGCCGGCGCCTTTCGGGCCGTGACCGAGGCCCACACCGCCCCGCGCCCCCCGGCCCCCCGGCCCCCCGGCCTTTCCCTGCCGCCTGAGAGCGTTCCCGTGAAACCTTCCCGGCATGTAATTTCGCGCTCCACATCAAGCCCGTACTTTCCACCCAGTCACGCTCCCCGCGTGGCGGTTCCGTAGCGAAGGTTACGCTTTATTCGAACGCGGTACTGAGCGGAGCCCAGCCTGGGGCGGGTCGGCCTGTGCGCCCGGCCCACCCGCTGCCTCTCCGCTTCCTTCGGCGGCTGCGCTTCTTGGAACTCGTTTCAGACGGATCATTTGACCCGCGAGGCCAGAGCGCCGAATCGCTGGTTGTCCTCCGTGGTTTGCTGTCACCGGAGGGAGTGAGGAAGAAGGACAGCCGCGGGGGTCGCGGCGCCAGCGTCCCGTCCGGGGGTGGGGGTGGGGGGGTGACCGGAGCCACAGACCTC
The DNA here is from genome assembly GCA_017311185.1 of Proteles cristata cristata. Taxonomy (NCBI): domain Eukaryota; kingdom Metazoa; phylum Chordata; class Mammalia; order Carnivora; family Hyaenidae; genus Proteles; species Proteles cristata. The sequence goes on from JAESUZ010005219.1 coordinate 164,601, forward strand.
GTGTCGTCCTGGTCTTGTTTCTTAGCATAATTCCCTTCTTCCCCGTTTTCTCCGCCCCGAACTGCTGAGCCTTTTAAATCTGTTCCCAATTTCATTCTGAAATGAGCCGCGCACACTTCACGCAGCATAAGGACGTTTCAGAGACAAGTAAACAGCGCCCCAACCAGCGGCGAGAGGCGGGCGCGTCACGCGCAGGCCTGGTCTGCGGGAAACGCGGGCCGCCCCCGCGGTTTGGAACCGGCGCGCCGACTGTCGCTTCCGCGAGGGGCGCTAGTGAGCCGAGGCTCCGGCCCGTCGCTCACACCCCGAGGGCAGGGGAGGGCCGCCGGCGGCTCCGTCCTCGGGTCCGCTGCCCGGCTGCCCTCGCTGTGCTGCAGTCTCTGCTTTGGGGGCCTCTGGTTCACGTGGGGGGGGACCCGAGGACACAGGTGCGCTGCGTATGGGGCCCCGGCAGAGCACCCTCGTGTCCACCGCCCGCCTCACCCTCCCCTGCCCTGCGGGCTCGCATCACGCCCTCGGTGGCCCGCGGAGCTGCTGCGTGTGGTTCTGTCTTCTCCGAGGCACTGAACTCCCTTCTTCGCGGTGATTGTCACGTAAGAGCCACCATGGAAAACTAAGCGTAAACTGAGAGTCACCACCAGACTTGTGGCTGGTAGACCAAGTATAAGCTGAAGACCTGCATATATTTTTGTTACCATTTTTTTGCTGTTTTTAATATTTATTTTACGGAAAAGGGGTGGGGCAAGGGACAGAGAGGGAGGGAGAGCCCAAGCAGGCTCCGAGCTGTCAGCACAGAGCCCAACGCGGGGCTCTGTCTCACCAACCGTGAGATCATGACCTGAGCCCAAGTCAAGAGTCCGATGCTTCACCGACTGAGCCCCCAGGAGCCCCTGTTGGTTTATTTTTACTTGGTGATATAGTATAAACATTTTCCCAGGTCGTGCAATTTTATTCCCTAGCACTATTTTTTTTTTAAACGGTGTTGTATTTCACTAAATGGATGATAGACATTAGTTTATTTGGGGACACTCAGTTCATTTGTCATTTTTCACCCTGTAGGCAACACCCAGTTAGATATATTTTTAATTAGCTATTTCATTCTTTGACAGTATTTGCTGGGCCAGTTGTCAACTGAGAATTTGAACCAATTTGCAAGAGGGATTTCCAGGTAGTGACCCAAGAGAAGGAAAGGAGGTAGGAGCAGGTGCAAAGGATGATGGTTATTGGACCCAGTGAAAAGTTCTCCAGGACACCGAATCAGATGTGAAATTGTGCTTTTTCCTGCCTTCCAAGAACTTGCAAGGTGTGGGGAAACCAAGGCACGAAGGAGCTGTGCTTTGCACATTTGTTCATTCGTTCATTACTTAACCAAATGTTAAGCAGTCCCTGTTTGCCAAGCACAGTGGGTACAAACATGAATATGACTCAGGTTTTGACTCTGAGCGCTTACGGGATAAGGAGGCGGGATTGTGAAGAAAGGCCGTGGGACAAAGAGAAGCTGGGTCTTGGTTTTATTGTTCAGTATATTTGGTGATGACTGATGATGATGTAATCTTTCAAACATCTGTAAAAGGAGAATAGGAAAACATTGCCCACATTTGTCTCGGAGACTTATTTTTTTATTTTCTTAAGTTTTTAATTCCACTTAACGTACAGTGTAATATTAGTTTCAGGTGTCCAGTGTAGCGACTCCACACTTCCATACCTCAGCCCGTGCTCATCACAACAAGTGTCCTCAGTCCCCGTCTCTGATTTCCTCTGCCCCCAGCCACCTCCCCTCTGGTAACAGTCGATTGCTCTGTAATTAAGAGTCTGTTTCATGGTTTGCACCCCGCCCTTTCCCTTTTCTTCTTTGTTTTGTTTCTTAAATTCCACATATGAGTGAGATCACAGGGTATTTGTCCTTTTCTGACTTGTTTTGCTTAGCATCCAGGTTGTAAGTGGCAAGATTTCTGTGGCTGAATACTATGTCATTGTGTGTGTGTGTGTGTGTGTGTGTGTGTGTGTGTGTGTGTAGATGGATAGATCACCTCTTCTTTATCCATTCTTCAATCGATGGACACTTGGGGTGCTCCCAAAATTTGGCTATTGTAAAAATGCTGCTATAAACACAGGGGTGCATGCATCCTGTTGAATTAGTGTTTTTGTATCCTTTGAGTAAATACCTAGTAGTGACTTACTGGGTCATAGGGTAGTTCTGTTTTTATTGGTTGAGGACCCTCCATGCCGTTTTCCAGAGTGGTAGCCCCAGTTTGCCTTCCCACCAGCCTTACAGGAGGTCCCTTTTTTCCTCTACATCCTCGCCAAGACTTGTTCCTTGTGCTGTTGATTTTAGCTGTTCAGACAGGTGTGAGGTCACACCTTGCTGTGGTTTTGATGTGCCTTTCCCTAATGGTAAGTGATGCTGAGCATCTTTTCATGTGTCCGTGGGCCATCTCTGAACCTTCTTTGGAGAAATGTCTGTTCAGTATCTTCTGTCCATTCTTTTTAACTCAATTATTTGTTTGTTGGGTGTGGAGTTGTATACGTTTTTTATATATTTTGGACACTGCTGCCTTCAGTTTTATTGTTTCCTTTAATGTGCAGAAGCTTTTTATTTTGATGTGGTCCCAATAGTTTATTTTTGCTTTTGTTTCCCTCGCCTCGAGAAGTGTTGCTATGGTAGATGTTGGAGACATTACTGCCTGGCCTCTCTTCTGGGGTTTTTATGGTTTCAGGCCTCACATTTAGGTCTTTCGTCCATTTTTTAAAATATTTTTTTAATGTTTTCTATTTATTTCTGAAAGAGAGAGAGAGATAGGGGAGGGGCAGAGAGAGAGGGAGATGCAGAATCTGAAACAGCCTCCAGGCTCTGAGATGTCAGCACAGAGCCTGATGCGGGGCTTGAACCCATGAATCGTGAGATCGTGACCTGAGCCGAAGCCAGACACGTAACTGAATGAGCCACCCAGGTGCCCCATCTTTCATCCATTTTGAGGTTATATTTGTGTGTGGTGTAAGGAAGCGGTCCAGTTTCATTCTTTAGCATGTTGCTGCCCAGTTTCCCAGCACCATTTGTTGAAGAGACTGCCTTTTCCCCGTTAGATATTCTGTCCTGCTTGTGGAGGCTTATTTAATTCATCATATAATTGTGGGCTTATCTCTGAGTTTTCTGTTTCGTTCCACTGTGTCTATTCTATGTGTCTATTTTTGTACCAGGACCATATTGTTTTGGTTCCTACAGCTTTGTAATAGAACTTAAAGTCTGGGATTGGATACTGTTTCAGAGACTTTTAAAGAAACACTGTATAGTCCAGCTTCTCTGCTCCTGCAACCTTGACCTCTCTCCTCCCTCCCTAGCAACTACTGAGTTAATCTTCTCATTCCCTTGCATCCTATAACCACTCTACACTATTGTTTTACAAATTAAACAAAAAAACAAAACAAAACCTTTATACAGTATGATTTTGCAGCTTGCCTTGACTTTTTAGTCAACATGTTTTTGAGATTTTTCCTTTTTGATGGAAGAGGCTCCCATTCATTTTAATTGCTCAGTATTGCACTGTGTAATTACATCACCCCTTATCTATCCATTATTCTGTTAATGGACATTCGGATTGATTCCAGTTTTCTTTTACCAACAGAAAGCAGTGAGCATTCTTATGTCTCCTTATGAACATGGAAATTCCTTTGAAGTGTATACCTACAGACAGGATGTCAGGGTCACAGGATTTGAGCATCTGTAACTTTCCTGGATATCATCAAAGTATTCACCTACCTGGTTATACCAATTCACAGTTCTTACCTCGGTTTATCAGGGCAGGCCTCTGTCCTTGCCAATACCTGCTGACATCAGACATTTTAAATATTTGTCAATCTGAGGGGTGTGAAATGGTCCCTTGTTTATAAAAAAATGCAGTTTCTGTGATTACTAATGACATTGGACTTTTTTTGGCTTCTTGGGTTTTCAGTCTCCTGATTTCCATAAAGCGTGAATGCCGACATTCTGGAGTCATTGCGGGTTGAAGACCACGCGACAGCTCTTGGCTGTTTCTCAGTCTCAGTCATTCTCCCAACGATACCCGGAAAGCCTCCCCCACACTGAGGAGGAGCCCCCCCTCCCCCAAGGGCTGTGGTCTGGAGGCAGGAGCCAGTGACAGAGGCTGGGTGGGAGCCACGAGGCCCTCCTGAGCGCCCTGTAGGGGTCCCAGGACAGTGGTGCCGGGCCGAGCACGTGGCAGCGGTCAAGGCTGCAGCGCTAACCGATTCCCCGCCACCCCCCACCCCCGCCCCCCCGCGCACACTGTAGAGACCGTTAGCGCCCAGCGGCCGGAGCCCCCGTTTCAGAGCAGGAGCAGATCGGTGCGCGCGTGTGGCTCCTGCTCTCGCTCGGGGTGGAAGCCAGCCCTTACCGTGGCCTGTGCGTCGAGTTCCTACCCAGCGGTTTGTCACCGTTTAAGTCCTGAAATGAACCTGCGGGGTCGTGTCCCGCACTCAGAACCCGACGTGGGCGGAGGGCTGCGCCGTGGCCGACTCGGGGCGCTCGGGCGCCTGTGCCGAGTTCGCGTGGGAGACGCACGGCTCCCCGCGGCCCCCGTGGAGGAGCGGCGGAGCCCCGCACCCCGGCCACCCCACGCCGGGCACCGCACCCCGGCCACCCCCACCCCGGGCACCCCACCCCGGGCACCCCACCCTGAGCCGGTGGCTGCCGGCCGGCTGTTTCTCAGCAGTCTTTTTACCTGCGGCCCCTGCCGTCGCTGTCCCCACTTCCCGCAGAGACCTCGGGGCTCACTCCCCGCCTTCCTTCAGATCTCTGTTCACATGTCCCCGTGATCCAGAGGTCTTCCAACATCCTTTATTTACTTTTGAGAGACAGAGCGTGAGCAGGGGAGGGGCAGAGAGAGAGGGAGGGACACACAGAATCCGAAGCAGGCTTCAGGCTCCGAGCTGTCAGCACAGAGCCCGACTTGGGGCTCGAAACTCAGGAACCGTGAGATCACGACCTGAGCCGAAGTCAAACGCTTAACGACTGAGCCAACCAGGAGGCACCCTGAGCATCCTTTATAAAATGGCCACCTGACCCGACCACCCCTGACATCACACACTCCTCATCAGCCTCCTTTGACTTTTTCCACATAGCATTTGTCACCGTCAATGCAGCATTCTATTTAATATTAAGAAGAGTAAAATGTTGTACACACAGATTTTTTCTATTTTAAAATGGAGGTATGATTGGGGCGCCTGGGTGGCTCAGTCAGTTAAGCATCACTTTGGCTCAGGTCATGATCTCACAGTTCATGAGTTCGAGCCCCGCATTGGCTCTGTGCTGACAGCTCGGAGCCTGGAGCCTGCTTGGGATTCTGTGTCTCCCTCTCTCTCTGCCCCTTTCTGCTTGCGTTCTGTCTCTCAAAAATACGTAAACGTTAAAATAAATAAATAAATAAACCCGAGATATGATTAACCTACAATACTGTATTAGTTGGGTGTGTACAACCTAAGGATTCGATCCTTGTAACACAAAATGACTGCCACGTTAAATCCAGTTAACACCTATCACTATACATAGTCACAGGTATTTTTTTCTTGATGAGAACTTTCAGGATCTACTCTCAGTAACTTTCAGATATGCAAGACAGTATTATAACCTTAGTCACCATGTGGTAAGTTACAGCCCTGTGACTGACTTATTTATAACTGTCCATTTGTACCTTTTGACCTCCTTCACCCCTTTCACCTGTCCCCTACCCTTCACCTCTGACGACTACCAGTCTCTTCTCTGTAGCTATGTTTTTTCAGGTTTTGCGTGTTTTGATTTTTTGTTGTTTTTTTTTTAAGATTCGGCATTTAAGTGAGGTCATATTGTATTTGTCATTCTCTGGCTTATTTTTTTTTGGCTGACTATGACTCGGGGTGTGTGTAGCTGGAGATAGATTTTCTTTACCCATTCATCAGCAGATACTTAGGTTGTAAATAATGCTGCAGCGAACATGGGGATAGAAATATCTTCTTGAATTAGTATTTGTATTTCCTTCGGATAAATGTCCTGAAGTAGAATCCTGGGCCATATGGTAATCCTATTTTTAATTTTTGAGGAAACTCCACACTGTTTTCCTCAGTGGCTGCACCAGTTTACATTCCCACCAACAGTGCACAAGGGTTCCCTTTTCTCCACATTCTCACCAAACAGATATGTATTTTCTTAACATAAAATTTACACCACTATTTGGCAACACATGTCCTGAGATTTCACTGTCAGCAACAGAGAATTAAAAAAAAGTATAACTGGTAGTCATGCCTGAGTTTAAAACAAAATGAGTGGATTTTAAAGGACTGTTGGGAAATGAAAATTGTTAAGAGCTTCTGAGCCCTTGGAGATGTGAATTAAAAGTTAACCCTCCAAGGGGCGCCTGGGTGGCTCAGTCAGTTAAACGTCCGACTTCAGCTCAGGTCATGATCTCACTGTTCATGGGTTTGAGCCCCGCATCAGGCTCTGTGCTGACAGCTCAGAGCCTGGAGCCTGTTTCTGATTCTGTGTCTCCCTCTCCCTCTGACCCTCCCCTGCTCAAGCTATCTCTCTCTCTTAGATAAAAAAAAAAAAAAAGGTTCACCCTCCAATATGCATCCATTTCACGGTTATACTGTAACTGTTTCTGAAAAATACATAAAAGCTTAACTAGAGAATTTTAGCTTTCACTACCATGTTTCACAACTAAAATATTTACACATTTATAAATGTGTATGGTGTATTTAATATATCAGACTATCTTCCAAGGGTACTTTGTAAAAGTAGCAGATTGCTGTCTTCCTTCTTACATGAGCCTTGACTTTCAAGACCTTCCTATTTACTTGAGGATATTAAGAAAGTAATAATAACCACAGGGAAGAGAGCTCTGTGTACACTGCATCCAGTCACCCCTGCCCCTGATGCTTACAGGCTGACCATTCCGAACAACATGAGACAGGCAGCACTGGGGGCCCAGAACACACAAAGAAACAAAAACAGCTACTTGCTTCAAAAGCAAAGAAAACAGGCTTCCGGTTCTACGACAGAGGTGTGGGCTGTCGGAGCAGGCCCGCGTGCCATCGTCAGGTGAGCGGGCCTCACAGGTACAGACGAGGGAGACGTTTAGAGGCAGCATCTGTCTGGAAGTGAAGGACAGCCGGGCTTCCCACATACTCGCTGGACTGAATTTCAAGAGCCAGGATTGGCCTGGCGCCCAGTAGAAGAAATCTGTTCTTCCAGAATCAGGTTTAAGCTGTTTGTGCTTCAGCTTCGATGATTCTGGTTCGTCTGTTGGCAGCTTGAGGTCCAGTCCTGGCAGAGGCTCGTCCTTCAGAAATTCAGTGCCGTCACAGCACGTAAAGTTTGGTGGCAGATGGTTCTTCATAGACTTGAACCTGGCCATCCACTTACCGTTTGCACGTGTGTATACAGTGGGCAGTAGAGACCAGGGGTGGGTCTTCGATCAAAATGTGCACATCTTGGGGCACAGTTTTCCTCTGCTCTTTAATGACAGATTTCCGTGCTTCCCTCACAGACCATGGCTCTGTCATCTCTCTGGCTCTGAGTTTCCTTCCTAAAGCATCATGGGTTGGGACAGAAATTGAATCTTTTCCTCTATGGAGACCTTTTCCTCTCAAGGTAGAGTTCCCACCAAGAGTGTGAATTAAAACTCCAAATTACCGGGGCGCCAGGGGGGCCGAGTTGGTTACGCGTCGGACTTTGGCTCAGGTCATGATCTCGTAGGTCTGTGAGTTCAAGCCCCTCATCGGGGCTCTGTGCTGACACCTCAGAGCCTGGAGCCTGGTTCAGATTCTGTGTCTCCCTCTCTCTCTCTCTGACCCTCCCCTGCTCACGCTGTCTCTCTCAAAAATAAACATTTAAAAAATTATTTTTTAAAAACCCTCTACATTACATTCCTTCATAATTCTCCTTCCCACTGCGCAGTGCTCCTCTAGGCAGCAAATGGCAGGTGCCTTTTAGGATCTTTCTTGTCCGTGTGAGACCGTGGTGGCAGCTCAGAGTTAGGTCTGCCCGCGAACTTCCCAGCTTGGCAGCCCCTCCCACGGGACCCTGGTCCTGGCCTCGGAACCTGCCCTGAGAGGAAGAGAAAGGCCCGGGGGAGCCTGAGGTTGGGCCCCCCGGCCGGCCCGCGGCCTGTGCAGCGGGGGGAGTCAGCAGGGCCGGCCCGGGTGACCGAGCCGCTGTCCCCTCCTCTGTGCCTGCGGAGCAGCCCCGTGTCCTGTCTGCCGGGAGGTTTGTTGGTCTGTCCTCTGAATCCCGCGGCGCCAGCGCCTGCAGCTCGTTGTTTGAAAGGGTGCGGCTCTCACGGAGCGTCAGGGTTTCTCTGGCGCGGAGAACGCGGCCCCCTCCCGGCTGCGGACGGCACTGCCTCCGCGGGTCGCCCGCGCCTCCCCGCGACCTGCGTCTCGTGCGCGGCGGGCGGCTCGCGGGTCCCACGGCCCCGCCCCGGAAGCGGTCCCCCGGGCTTCCTCCGCCCTTGCCCGGGGCAGCGAGGCCTGCGGGGCCTCGTGATGCGCCCTGGGCCTCTGCGGCCCCAGCCCCGTTGCAGGGTGCCTGCCGTCCCCCTTACAAACGGGCGCCCGGGCGGGAGCGGCCGGAGCGGGTTCTGCCGTGGGCGGCCCGGGTGCAAGGTCTCTTGGGCTTTGGCGCTCACTCCTCGGACCAGGGTGCTGCCGGATTGTTCCGCGGCCGCCGGGCCCAGGGGCTTCCTGCCGGAGCTCGGGGCCGCCCGCAGGGCAGGCCGCGGCCGGGAAGCACGCACGGTCGTGCCTGTGCACACGGATGGCCGGGGCCCAGCGTTCCCGCCGAGCAGGGGCTGCCACGCTCGCCCGGGGCCGCCGGCCGCCTCCGCCGGGAGAGCGCGCGGTCCCGATCCCGGGGTTGCGAACCCAAGCCCCACGTGCGGCCTAGAGCTTACTTAGTCATTGGCCCGTTCTTTCCGCAAGCACCTTAATCTTCTTAATGTTTATTATTGAGAGAGAGCACGAGCACGAGTGGCTGAGGGAGAGGGAGGGAGAGAGAGAGAGAGAGAGGGAGAGAATCCCACACAGGCTTTGAGCTTTCAGTGCAGAGCCCGATGCAGGGCTCCATGCCATGACCGTGGATGACCGGAGCCAAAATCAAGAGTCGGACGCTGAACAGACAACCATGCAGCTCGCCTCTGGAAGCACTTGGGAGTGTTTTTGTATGGTATATTTATTTTCTTATTACTTCCATTACCAAAAAAAAAAAAAAAAAGTATTTTTTTTTTTCTCAAAAACAGATTGGACCCAAGTTATCACAAGTCAGACCCAGGAATTTAGTACCTTTGAGAGAACAGAGACATTTAATTTGTAGTCAGAGAGTCACCCAGCCAAATAATTTATTTGAGGGCCTGCAGAGTTGCAAGTCCATGTAAAAAGGCAGGACTTACTGCTGAATATGCAGCCAAATTACAATAACCAAATGCAAGATTAAGTATTTTATTATTGGGGTCACACTCGAGAACTGGAATGACCTCATGGGATAAACTAAAATAAAAATGAAGGGCGCCTGGGTGGCTTAGTCGGTTAAGCGTCCGACTTTCACTTAGGTCATGATCTCGCGGTTTGTGGGTTCGAGCCCCGCGTCGGGCTCTGTGCTGACTGCCAGCTCAGAGCCTGGAGCCTATTTCAGAGTCTGTGTCTCCCTCTCTCTCTGACCCTCCCCTGCACACTCTGTCTCTCTCTCTCCTAGAAATAAATAAAAACATTAAAAAAATGTGTATTGAAGCTCTCAAGCTTCATTAAGCATGTCAGCAGTCAGTATTGAGATCATCTCATTTTCTGATGAAATTTTACTTCTTGGCATTTTGTTAAATCCCTGTTAATAATAATAATCTTATATTTCTGCAAATTTAACTTTTCAGGGAAAAATTTAGCCCACCAAACCATTCAAAGTTTAAGATAAAATAAACAGGTGAACGTACTTTTTCAGATTATACACAGCAGAAAAAGCGTCAGTCCCAATTTTTTATTGTTGTGTAACTAAACCATCGGGATACTTTTAGTGCCTGAAAAACAGTGATTTACTGTTCATGATGACCCTCTGGCGTGGCTGACCTCTGGCGGACAGGTCCTCTGCTTCCTGGGGTTTCTATGGGGTTCCGTGTGGCTCCTTCCACCTGAGGCTCGGCTCAGGTTTGAGCGTCCAAAAGGGCGCCACCCACAGGCCAGAAGTGCGCAGGACAGGCTGGACCCACCCAGGTCTCCTGCAGCTGCGCGGAGAGCCACGGAGGAAGGACAGAGGCAGCCCGGCCTCTTAAAGGACAGGCGGGGCACAGACCTGGCACCGGATCCCCCGCGGTTCCGTCCCAGAGCAAATCCCGGGCCAACGGGGGCGGGGGGCGGGGGGTGGGGGGCGGGGCCGTGGGCCCCGCCTTCCTCTGGGAGCTCCAGCCTGTGCTGCAGGTATGGAGGGGCTCGTGGTGCTCCTTTTTGGACACAGGAATCGTGTGTGGGTGAAAACGAAAGGGAATTTTGCTGTATTAAGTGTCCATGGAATGTGTTACACCTCTCTTCACCTAGATCGGAAGCGGCAAAACTGAAAATCTTTAGCATTTGAGGAAACATCTCTCAAAATCGTGGTGTCTTATAGGGATTACCTTGTGGGATCTTGCTCTTACGTTGGACTCAGCTGTGATCTGAAGAGTTTTTGTCACCTGCCCACAATGATGTAGCCGGATAACACAGGCAGCTGTATTTTAGTGAAGTATAGCATATGCATAAATAAATATTCTGTGTTACTGTCTGTAACAAAAATGTGTTTGAACATAAAACAAAATTAAGTCAAAACTTTTTTTTCTCTCGGCGCCTTGGTGGCTCAGTCAGTTAAGCGTCCAACTTCGGCTCAGGTCATGATCTCACTGGTTTGTGGGTTCGAGCCCCGTGTTGGGCTCTGTGCTGACATGACAGTTCAGAGCCGGGAGCTGCTTCAGATTCTGTGTCTCCTTGTCTCTTTGCACCTCCCCTGCTCACACTCTTTCTCTCAAAAATAAATAAAAATTAATATTAAAAAAAAACAATCTTTTTTTCTCATGTTCTTTTTTTTATTAAAAAATTTTTTAATGTTTATTTTTAAGAGAGAGAGACAGAGTTTAAGCAGGGGAGGGGCAGAGAGAGAGAGGGAGACACAGAATCCGAAACAGGCTCCAGGCTCTGAGGGGTAAGCATAGAGCCCGACATGAGGCTCGAACCTGTGAACTGTGAGATCATGACCTGAGCTGAAGTTGGACGCTTAACCGACTAAGCCACCCAGGTGCCCTGATAACTTTTTTTTTTGAACGTTTATTTTTGAGAAAGTGTGTGTGTGTGTGTGTGTGTGCGCGCGCGCTTACCCAGGAGCAGGGGATGGGGGGGAAGAGAATCCCAAGCATGCTCTGCACTGACAGGCTTGAACTCGTAAACTGTGAGATCATGACCTGAGTTGAAATCAAGAGTCACACGCTTAACCGACTGAACCACCTACGTGCCCCTTTTCTTCATGTTATAATTAAGGTCTTGTTGCATTGACATAACGAATTTGTGCATAGTTAAGAGACATAGCTTTTTTTTTTTAATGTTTGTTTATTTTTGAGAGAGGGAGAGAGAAAATCCGAAGTAGGCTCCATGCTTGACGGCACAGTTGCGGGACCTGAACCCACAAACTGTGAGATCATGACCTGAGCCGAAATCAAGAGCTGACTGCTTAACCAACTGAGCCACCCAGGCGGCCCACATAACATTTTTTGCATAAACATTTTTCCATGTTGTTTACACTATTGAAAGTTGCATGTTTTGTTCACTGCTACATATTTGCTATTGAGAACAGTAGTAGGTGCTCAGTAAATATTTACCAAGTAAAATAATCATGGCCATAGAAAGTATTTTTACGGCTGTATTAAGTATGTTCTGGGGAATGCATTAATTATAATTAACCGAATCATTCTGTCATTGGATATTTAAGCTCCTTTTAACTCCCATCCCACCCCTTCGATTTGAGGTGTTGATTTATTATACTTACTTCTGACAACTCTTTATATAAATTGATTTTTAAAATAGAATTCTTTTAAAGTAGCCTGAGATGGGCACCTGGCTGGCTCAGTCGGTAGAGCATGTGACTCTTGAGCCCAAGGTTGTGAGTTCAAACCCCACGTTGGTAGTAGAAATTACTTTTTAAAAAATCAGTCCGAGAATAAATTTCAAGAAACAAAATTTTTATATAAGGGTACAAACAAATTTTATAACTTTTGATACTTATTAACTAACATTCACTTCAAAGGAGTATTATGGTTTATATTGCCACCAAAACTATGTGACTCTTGAAGCGTTTCACCAGCCCATTTATCATAATGATTTAATTTTGGTGCTAACACTAGTTATAAAATGCTGTTTTATTCCTGTTTCCTTTATCATTGGCTAGGTTGAAGCTTTTTCATGTTTGTTTAATTTTAGGCCCAATTTATTCTTCATTCCCTACCTGCAAGTTACTTTAAGAAATTTTTTGTTCCTCTAAAGCGCTAAGCGGCTGTCCTAGGCCGAGGCACAGGGCGTGTAAATGAGGTATAGGTGCAGTCAGTGGCTTCATCCAGCACACCTTTAAGAGGCCACCGCCAGGGCCCAGAGTTTCTATGTGTTGCACTAATGTGCGGTAGTAATTCATCTTCTTTTCTGGTATACACACTTACAATTTTCAGGCTGCTTCTGTTCTTCACTTTATTTTCCTGTTATCGCTGGAGCGCACACACAGGGGGGCTTCCTAAGCCAGTGGAGAGCGCGCCTCCTTCTCCCGGGGAAAGAGGCACGATGCACGTGGGAGGGGTAGGCTGGGGCCCGGGCTGGCTGCCCATTCCGATTCCCGTCCCTTCTGCCCGAGGCCTGCGTTCCTGACTAAGGCTTGACAGACTGCAGCAGGATGCACTGAAACACTGTGTTCCGCTTTGTTTCCAGAAGAACTCTTGGAAGCATGTGGTTCAGGGAACGAAAGGCAGCAGCAGACCCTGCCACGGTATGTGGGCCTCCTGGGGACGCCCCCTGGCCATGACCCCTGGTGCTGCAGGGAGCCCTGTAGCCTCCCTGCTCACCCAGGCCCCTTTCCTATTGGGGCAGGCGCCCTTCGGAAATACTGTATTTCTGGATTTTCCTCCTCGCTGTTCTCTTCAGGAAATGGAGTCTTCTGGATCAGATTCCTTTTTAAGGTGGAGGAGAGGAATACCGCCCAGTGTCAAAGCTGGCTGCGCTGTTGTGTTCTTCCTTGACCAGCTGAGGAAGTGCCCGTTGATTTGGGGGAGGGGAGGTGTTGGAGCCCCAGGACAGCAGTGCTCAGGCAGCCACCGAGTCTCCGCCACAGGTGGGGTCTTCAGTGAGTCATGGCCAGAGACACTTTTCCTCCATTGCAGCTTTGAACTTGAATTGCTAGTGGGTATGGGAAGGACTGAGACACAGGCCCACGTAGACCCAACAAGGCCAGAGTTCTACGTTTCTAGCTTTTCAGCCAAAACTCATAGTTGGAATGTTGAAACGCTGGGGATATGGCTTTACTAACATTTGAAAAATGCTTCCTTACCAGGAAGGGGGTGGGGGAAGGACCTCCGTAGGAAATTCCTGCCTTCATACATAATGACTTTTCACTGAATTTCAATTACTCTCCATCTTGCGTTGATGCCCGTAAAATAATTGAGCCGTATAGTGTGTGAACGCAACTTTCGTCTTCCTCTGAGCTATGAGTCAGAAATTGTAGGATCATGACGCCGTTTGCACCAGCCCTTCCTGGAGGACCTGTGAGTGGGACAGAAAATGCACCCATCTGAGGGTGACTGGTCAGGAGAGCCGAGGCAGGTGGGGCCCCTTCCTGGCCAGACCACGGCCTCTTCCCCAGTCCTGAGCCCACGCGTCTGGGCCAGGGAGCTGGTCGCTGGGCAGGGCTGCTGGGGGGAAAGGCGGGGGAGGCTGACTGAGGGGCCCGTCTGGATTAGGTGGGGGGACGTTAGGTGGTAGTTCACCTGCAGTGGAGGCCTTGGCCGGTCCCAGCACAGGCTCTGGATTGGGGTGTGGAGCCGCCCCAGATTCCGCCAGGGCGGTGGGGGAGCATTGGGCTCCGTGCCCCCACCTCACCTGCTTGCCCACTTGTTAAACTGCCTCACCGCAGTCCGCTTCCTATCCAACAAGATATGGGAAATTTCTGTTTTCCAGATTTTTCTCGCGGCTAGAACCAGTTTTCCATTCTCAGCAGTTTGTGGATCAAATATAAGAGGAGAACCCTTTTTAGAGAGAGACCTAAGGTGGAATGGCCTTGCCTTCAGAGCACCTGGGGTTCTCCAGCGCCCGGGTGTGGGTGCCTCTAGACCGCACGTGCGGGACGCGAGGGTGGGGAGGCGCGTTGCGGGTCCCAGTAAACGGGAAGTGGGGCGGGGCGGGGCCCTTCGCGCACGTGGAGTCTGCGGCAGGTGCGCGGAGCCTGTTGGGCCCCGGAGGCATCGTGCACACGTGGCACGTCGTGTGGCGGCTTCAGTCCCAGCAGGGACGGCTGTCCGTGGGAGACATGGGGACTCAGCCCCTGCCGGCGAAGCACAGCTTTCGTGGGAGACGTTCCGCAGTCCTGCCGGAAGCTTTCTTTTTTTTTTTAATTTATTTCTAGGAGAGAGAGAGAGAGAGACAGCGTGAGCAGGAGGGTCAGAGAGGAGTCACAGACTGGAAACAGGCTCCAGGCTCTGAGCTGGCCGTCAGCACAGAGCGATGCGGGGCTCGAACCCACGAACCGCGAGATCATGACCCGAGCGAAAGTCAGACGCTTAACCGACTGAGCCACCCAGGCGCCCCAATTTGATGGTTTTTGATAAACAAGTTGTCTCATTAGTGGTGGTTGGGTTTTACGCCTTGAAGCATCGCTGTGAACGGTCATTATTTCTGGTCTCCCGCTGATTTGTCTTGGTTCAGCTCCTAGACTCGAGGCCCAAGGAACCTATAAATCCAGGAGTGGTGAGCGCCCGGCAAACAGGGAGAGTCCGAGAACGCATGCCCCTGGACGAGGTCGATGGGCAGGTGGCGAAGGAGGTGGGACCCAGCAGGCCGCGCGCGGGTGTGGCTCAAGGGCTGTGGTTGGGGTGGGCCCCCGCCGGCCCGTTTCGTGGATGGGGGCCCGGAGCCCCAGGGGGATGCGGCCAGGACAGCCGTCCGCCGTGTCGCTCTCCAGGCCGTCGCCCGCGCTCTGCAGACGTGACCTCATCGCCTAGCACAGCTGTGAGGCGGGGGTCGGGGCATCGCCTCCCGCGTGCACGTGGGGCCCCGCCGGGTCGGCCCCGCCGGCTGTTGGACACCCGGCCTCTCGGTCAGCCAGGCCCTGCCTCCCCGCAGACAGCTCGCTCCTCACCACCGCCGCGCCGGCGGCCTGGCACGCCGCCTCTTCGTGCCCCTCCTCCCGGCGCCCCCCCCGCCCGTCCTGCCCCCCGGCGCTGCCTCGCTGGGCGCCCCCCGGCCCTCGTTCCCAGGCCCCAGCCGTCACGGCCACGGATGGGAACCTCGACTCACTGTTGTATCAGCGGAGGGGGATCAGGCACTCAGGTCGGTCAGTCCGTGCGTTAGGTGGGCGGATGCAGCCTCGAGTGACGGAGTCCGGCCCCACCAGGTTCTCCCAGTCCTAGAGGAGAGAGACAGACAGACAGACAGACAGACAGACCCGGCTGATAAAGTCCTGGTTGTGATGCCGTGTGCGCCCGGTGGCCAGACCCCAGTGAGCCGGGCCGAGCGCGTGGCTGGGAAGGCGGGGAGACGGTCCGTCCTCCGTGTCTGGGACGAGCGCCTCCAGCCGGGCCACCGCCTCCGCCCGGGACAGCCACCAGCTTCCTTCCCTTCGTCTGAGCCGCGGGGTCTCCCTTGCCACGCCCGCCCTGAGACCCCTGTCTGTCCCATCCTTGTCCCCAGGAGGCTGCCCCCAGGCTTTCTCTCTCCCCTGCATGCGACCCGGGCGCCCGCAGCTCTGCTCAGCCGACTCACGGGCGCCGTGTGCCCTCCTGTGTCCCCTCCGCTCCGGCCGGTCGCAGCCCCGCCACCTGACGGTGCCCCCACCTCTGCCCCGAACTCCTCTTCTCGTTGCCCCGTGTCCCTATCGGGAAGCTTCCACCGCCGCCTCCACGCGGGCAAGCCCAGGGACAGAGCGGCCCCAGCCCGCGGCCCCCCCGTTGGTCTCCCACGTCCCCGCCGCCCCCCAGGCCCCTGCTCTGGCTGTGGCACCTGCCAGGGGTACCTTCCCCCGGCTGTGCTCTCCGCCTACGCGCACGCGGCCGCCTCCCCCACCGGCATCCTCCCTCCCAGTGAAGCGTCTGTGTGCTTCCCCCCAGGAGATGGCCGGCCGCGCTCTCAAGCAGACGGGCAGCCGGAGCATCGAGGCCGCCCTGGAGTACATCAGCAAGATGGGCTACCTGGACCCGCGGAACGAGCAGATCGTGCGAGTCATTAAGCAGACCTCCCCAGGTGAGCTCAGACCCGCGGCCCGGGGGCACCTGGCTGCCCCCTCTTCACGTCTGAGATGACCTGCGCACTTGCGCCCGCGGCTGCCGACATGTTTTGTGTTGCGCAGCGTGAGATCCAGAGTGGGCTTTCTACTTTCTCTTGGGCCTGTGAGGGAGTCTTTGAAAAAGAAGGTGTATTTCACTGATTTTAAAACCCGCCTTTTCTCCCACCGTAGCCGCCGAGCAGGCTGGCAGGCGCCTCCCCGGGCCGGATGCCTTGGGCAGTGGTGCAGGGACGCCCCCTTAGGTCCCCCGGGAAGGGCCAGAGCACCAGCACCGAATGCCCTGCCTCACTGGCTGCCAGCGAATGTTCCTCTTAGAGGATGAGACAGCGGCGAGAGGTGTGGGTCCCTGGGGTCCCCGGCTGTGATGCGGGATTCATGACACTCAGCAAAAGGAGCGTTCCTGATTCTGTGGGAGATCTTGGCTACAACCCACTTCCTCTGTTGAGTGAGAAGTTACGTCTCCATCGTTAAGGGGACGCAAACTTGTTTTCTCTTTGGTAGAAGCTTCTTAAACTGCTGCGTGTTGCCCATCCGGATTCTCAGGCCCCGCGTGGGGCCTGGGGTACAGCCGCCTTGGGAGACGCACCCCACAGCCGTGACGATTCTCCTCTGCACGTGCCCGTGCCGTGCGTTTGCTGAGTCTTCTTAGCCCGGGTTCTGCAGGGTGGCCCCGCGCGGGGCCTCCGCCGCAGGAGGCAGCCCGGGCTTGCCACAGCCCACTTCGGCCTGTGTCGGAGGGCCTCGCAGGGGGCCCGCGCGGGGGCGGCCGTGCCGGTGGCCAGCCCGGAAGAGGCGGCCCCCCTCTAACGCCGTGTCCCCGTTCTTTCCGCTGCAGGAAAGGGCATCGCACCGGCCCCCGTGCCGCGGAGGCCGAGCTTCGAAGGAACAGGCGACCCTTTCCCCGCCTACCACCAGATGGGCGGGGCGGCCTACGAGGGCGGCGCGCTGGAGGAGGTGCCGCGCCCCTACGTGGACTTCCTCTTCTCGGGGAGCGCCCACGGCGTGCCCGGCGCCCATCAGCACCAGCCCAAGGCCTACGCGGCGGGCGTGGAGTCGGCAGGGGTGAACTTCCCGGGGGCCGGGGCCGGGGGCCAGGCGCTCCCCCTGCAGGGCGCCCCCTACCGGCCGCACCTGCTGGTGCCCGGCGAGCCGCTGGGCTACGGCGTGCAGCGCAGCCCCTCCTTCCAGAACAAGGAGGCGGGAGCCTACGCGAACCTGGCGGCCAAGGGGCGGCGCAGCAGGGCGCCGCCTGTATTCAGCCGTGAGCCGCGCCTCTGTGCCCGCACCCGCAGCACAAGGCGCGCCCGCGGTGCACGTGGTGGGCGCCCGCGGCCCGGTGTTCGCCGGCGACAGCCCCCCGCAGAGCCTGCTGGCGCCCTCCAGGAACAGCCTCAACGCCGACCTGTTCGAGCTGGGCGGCGCCGCCGTGCAGCCGTGGCCGTCGTCCACGCTGTCGCGCCGCGACTCGCTGCAGAAGCCGGGCCTGGCGCACGCCACGCCCGCGCCACGCGGCCTTCCCGGCCAGGGCCCCCGCCCCAGCAGGATATTTCCTTCAACGGCCCCCAGCAGCCGGCGGCGCGGCGCTGCGCGCGGCGAGCCGGCAAGGCCGAGCCGGGCCTGCCCTCCTAACACCATCCGGCCGTGGCGACCGCGCACATCCCTGCACCCGGTGAAAGAGCGTGCGCGTGATGCGGCCCGAGCCGCAGACGGCCGTGGGGCCCTCGCACCCGGCCTGGGTGCCGCGCCGCGCCCGACGGCCTGGGCGCCAGGAGCGGCTGCGGCGCTGGGGCGGCCGAGGCGCCTACCAACGGGGCCCGCGAGCCCGCGCCGCCGCCCTACCCCCAAGCACCTGCTGCAGGGCGAGCGCGAGCTGGCGTGGGCGGGCTGTGCGCGGGCGTGGGCACGGGCTGCGCGCGGGCGCGGAGCACGGCCCCGCGAGGCCGCCGGCGGCCGGGCGCGCGGGCCGAGAAGGCGGGCAAGGACCGGAAGCAGATCCAGACGTCTCCCGTCCCCGTTCGCAGGGGCAGCAGGGACGAGGAGAAGCGGGAGTCGCGCATCAAGAGCTACTCGCCCTGCGCGTTCAAGTTCTTCATGGAGCAGCACGTGGAGAACGTCATCAAAACCTACGAGCAGAAGGTGCGCCGGAGGCTGCAGCTGGAGCGGGAGATGGCGAAGGTAGCGGCCCCCGCCCCCGCTTGGCCCTGCGCGTCGCGAATGCGGCGGTGGCAGCGGGGCGCAGCGCTGTGGCCGTGCTGCTTCGCGCACGTTTATGACAAACAGGCGGCCTCACCCGGCGGCGTGGTTAGGGGCAGACGACCGGTGTGCAGGCCCCTCACGGGGCCCCCCGCGCGTGCCTGCGTGACACCGCCAGTGGGCAACTTGCCACACCGAGATTTGCCTTTCACTTTATTTTGCGTTGTTAGTAATTTTATTTTATTTGAGAGAAAGGGAGAGCATCCATGCGCATGTGAGCAGGGGAGGAGCAGGGAGGGAAAGGGAGGGGGAGAGAGAGAGAGAGCGAGAGCGAGAGAATCCTAAACAGGTTCAGCGCTCAGTGCAGAGCCAGAGCAGGAGCAGGACCAAATCCCACAACCTTGGGATTATGCCCTGAGCCAGAATCAAAACTCAGACTCTCGGGAGCCAGGGTGGTTCAGTCAGTTAAGCGTCCAGCTTCGGCTCAGGTTGTGATCTCAGCATTCACGAGTTTGAGGCCTGTGTCAGGCTCTGTGCTGACAGCTCAGAGCCTGGAGCCTGCTTTGAATTCTGTGCCTCCCTCTCTCTCTGACCCTCCCCTGCTCACACTCAGCCTCTCTCTCTTTCTCTCTCTCTCAAAAATAAGTAAACGTTTAAAAAATTTCGTTTTAAAAAACAGACTGTCAGCCGACTGATTCACCCTGGTGCCCCATCAAAATTAATTTTTATGGTGTGTTTTGTCCTTGTTTGTTAACAAAATTCATCAAGTTTTAGTAACATTGTAAACATTTTGAAAGAGTAGAAACAAAACGTTGAGGTGTTATAAATGGAAGTTGTGGAATTTATAAAGAAAAACGTATCTGGCAATGACCCATTCTTTAAGTCTACGATTAGCAAATAGTGTTTAAAATATACCTTAGTTGACACTAAACTGCTAGAGGTAACCAATCAAATGATTTAAATTAAAATGATACAGTAGATTTAAGTCACACAAAGCCACTGATTTCAAATTCTGAAACTCAGGTTTGTGCTCTTACTTTCTGCTGTCTCATTTTCATTGACTTTTCTTTGTTCCCATGTTCCCTGAGCTGTCACACTATTAGATTGCTCTTAGAGTTCCAGGAGCTTCGTGGTCCCCTCTTCCAAAGGTGTTGATTTGTAGAGGTTTCTTTAGAGCCTGAAGTCACCAGTTCCGTCTTCCCTTTAGAGTCCAGACCTGTGTCTACGTGAGCAGGCGGAGAGCAGGCCCGGTTGTCTTGCTTGCAGTATACTGGGCCCATCTGTGTTCTTATTTCTGTAAATCAAGTCAGGACCCTCTCGGTTCTAAGGCGTCTCGCGCCCCAGCTGTTTCCTACCGTGGGCGCCTCTGACATGACTCCCGTGTTTTCCGTCTCCGCAGGCTGGACTCTGTGAGGCTGAGCAGGAACAGATGAGGAAGATCCTCTACCAGAAGGAATCCAATTACAACAGGCTGAAGAGAGCCAAAATGGATAAGTCCATGTTTGTGAAGATCAAAACCCTGGGCATCGGCGCCTTTGGAGAGGTGTGCCTTGCCTGTAAGGTGGACACTCACGCCCTCTATGCCATGAAGACCCTGAGGAAGAAGGACGTCCTGAACCGGAACCAGGTGGCCCACGTCAAGGCCGAGAGGGACATCCTGGCGGAGGCCGACAACGAGTGGGTGGTCAAACTCTACTACTCCTTCCAAGACAAGGACAGCCTGTACTTCGTGATGGACTACATCCCGGGGGGGGACATGATGAGCCTGCTGATCCGGATGGAGGTCTTCCCCGAGCACCTGGCCCGGTTCTACATCGCAGAGCTGACCCTGGCCATCGAGAGCGTCCACAAGATGGGCTTCATCCACCGAGACATCAAGCCCGACAACATTTTGATCGATCTCGATGGTCACATCAAACTGACGGACTTCGGCCTCTGCACTGGGTTCAGGTGGACTCACAATTCCAAATACTACCAGAAAGGTACTGTCCGACATGCCGCACCCACCTCCTACAGCCAGACAGGACTAAGCCACCTGAGGCCGCCGGTTCCCGTCCTGGTGGCTCGTGATCGTATGAAACGATCTGTTTAATAGAAGTTAGCATGACATCCTTTTCTCCCCTGAAAGCAGTAGTATAATGTGTAAAAAAACTTTCTTGAAGTTTATGGATTTATGTTTTATTATAGGATTTTTAGGACAGTAGCCTATGGGGCATCAGGGGAACGTGCTTAGGAGCCATCATCCTGCTCTTATAAAACGACCTGCAAAAGTCTCACCACCTCATAAGAGTCCTCTCTAATAGCTAACGTGAACTTATCTATAGACATTGATAAGTCCAGGTAGAGGTATAGGTTGGGGATAGGTTAGGTGTCAGTTAGCTCCATCTCCTGTTACTGTAGATTTTTTGTTTTAAGAAATCGCTGCACCTAAAGCGGACCTCGAACTCAGAACCCCAAGATCAAGAGCGGCACAGGGTGTTTGTTGACTGAGCCAGCCTGGAGCCCCTCCCACTTTTGTTTTTTAACTCAAAGCTAATCCTGTATGTTTAATTCATTCCCATTGTCTGGCATTTAAGTCACTTTCGTTTATATTTTTTAAATGCTCTCATGCTTTTCTTTTTAAGATTTTTAAAATGTTTTTTATTTATTTCTGAGAGAGCAAAACAGCATGAGCAGGGGAGGGTCAGAGGGAGGGGGAGACACAGAATCTGAAACAGGCTCCAGGCCCTGAGCTGTCAGCACAGAGCCCGACGCGGGGCCCAAACCCACCAAGCACGAGATCACGACCTGAGCTCATGTCAGGAGTCGATGCTTAGGCAGCTGAGCCCCAGGCGCCCCATGCGTTGGTGTTGCTCACGGCTGGAGTCCCGGCCCCAGGCCCCCCGGGCTCCTCCTCTTGCGGTGCCGGGAGCGGAGCCGAGTTGCTCCCCCCTCTGAAGCGGGGGGTTTGTGGCGTCGCTGAAAGGTGGGCATTCACTTCGGTTTTATTGTCTTCTCTGCCTGCCCCCGATTCCGGGCTGAAAGGGAGCCACGTCAGGCAGGACAGCATGGAGCCCAGCGACCTCTGGGATGACGCGTCTAACTGTCGGTGCGGGGACCGGCTGAAGACGCTGGAGCAGAGGGCCAGGAAGCAGCACCACCGGTGTCTGGCCCACTCCCTGGTGGGGACCCCCAACTACATCGCCCCGGAAGTGCTCCTCCGCAAAGGTAGGCGCTGCCGGCTCGGCCCCCGCCCCCCAGGGCCCCTCGAGCTGCAGCTTTTTCTGCGACTCCAAACTCTCTCACCGCAGTTCTGGGCCCACGGAGGCCCGAGGGAAGTGATTTCCTTAACTCGCGGCCCCGGCTTGTCGCGCGTCTGTTCCGTAGCCGCCCCTGCTGGGCCGGGAGGTGACAGCCTGGGTGCAGGGTGTGGGCTTTCCATCTAGACCCCAAGAGAAACCTCTCCACAGCTGGCTTTGGCAGAATGAGCCGTGAGGTCACGGGGACACTGCTCAGTCGGCCTGGGCCCCACACGTGCAGACCCCACCCTGCCTCCCCCCTGCCCGGCTCCCTGGGCCGCGTGCACCATATCCTGCGGGTCCTGAAGTACGTGAAACACAAATCTGTCTTCCCCACGTCCCCCCCCAGACCAGGATTGCTGGAAGGTGCGATCTGGGCACAGTGGTGAGCACAGAGCCACAGGCGCCGGTACACTTGGTCTCCTGTGTGGATGCTCTGCTCCACCAGATACAACACTTGGTCGCGTACAGGACCTTTCGGGGGCCAGTTGCTCACAGCACGGTGTGTGTGGCTCATAGTGACAGTGTAATAAATCCGGAGGTCGGTGACCTGTCTTTTCACACATGTGGGTCCATGTCTTTGGAACCTGTTCGAACCTGCATTTTCCTTGTTGGCTGCGGAAATCTACGGCAAATCACCTTACCTCTCAGAGCCACAGGCTTCACAATAACTGCCTTGGAGAGGGAGTTGTGATTATCAGGCTCACTGCCCAGTAACAGTCTCATTCTCTCCTTCCTGTGAAAGGAGGGGGGTGGCGGGTGTCTCCCCACCCCCTCCCCTACTGTCCAGCACCCCAACATGGGCAGGAGTCCAGGAATGAGGGGCCAGACGACCCCATCCCCCTGCCCCGAGTGCCAGGCTGGGGCGGGAAGGGAGGGACAGAGGGAGAACAGAGTTGGCAAGTCCTGAGGCCCAGTTCAGGTCACCAGGGATTAGGTGACATCAACACGGAGCACGGCGGGGACTGGGAAGCAGAGCTCCGAAGGCAAAGTGAGAGAAAAGCAAAGAAGAATGAGCCTGCCCTGCTGCCTGGAGGCTGGCCCTATCCAGAAAACCTGCAGACCGTCCGCCCTGTGGCGGGTGTCCCTTCCAGGGGCTCTGCTCTGAGCCGCAGAACATGGACGCCGCGTGGACACGCTCTCCCCGGCCCCCCAGCCCCCCACCCCCCGACAGGACATTGGGATCTGAGATTTTCCAGACTTCTTCTCCAACAAAGCTGCTGGGCTGTGTTGGAGCTAGGTGGTGGCCTTTGTCTTCCAGGTTACACGCAGCTCTGTGACTGGTGGAGTGTCGGCGTGATCCTCTTCGAGATGCTGGTGGGGCAGCCGCCCTTCCTGGCCCCCACCCCCACGGAGACCCAGCTGAAGGTACGAGCCGCGCACCTGCTTGCCGCCACCCTCGTGCTCTCGGATGAGCCCGTGCGCGTGTGGTCAGCACTGGACCCTTGACTCTGAGTTGGGTCAGAGTGCCGGCTGTGTGGATCCAGAGTCTGATTGTGGTTACCTACGTACGAATTCATATTTTCATAGGCAGGGCCACACAGTGAGAGCCGTTGCCACCCGTGCCTACCGGGCACATAACACCGAAAACTTTATGAACCGTGTTTAGAGAGGTCGGTCGTCTGTTTGGATGTTACATCAACAGTAATCTGTTTGCAGATGATCAACTGTGTGGTCAGGCTAGCAGTGCATACTTCTAATATTAACTTGAAGTAAATAGGTCTTCTGTCCATCACTTAATACTGAATAGTTGTAGAATGATAGCTGTTTAGGGGCATCTGGGGGACTCAGTTAAGCGTCCACCTTTGGCTTGGGTCATGCTCTCACGGTTCATGAGTTCAAGCCTCACATTAGGCTCCGTACTGTCAGTGCGGAGCCTGCTTCCGATCCTCTGTTCCCAGCCCCCGTCCCTTTCCTGCTTGTGCTTTCTCTTTCACTCTCTCTCTCTAAAGTAAATAAACATTAAAAAAAAAGAATGATAGCCATTTGTTCTCTGATTTGATTTGATTACTTAAGAAGAATTGAATTGAGAATCTGATGGAATCTTTGGAACCTCTTTTTTTTGAGAGAGAGAGGGGGAGAAGGCATGTGCGTGTGAGGGGTGGAAGGGCAGAGAGAGAGAGAGAGAGAATCTTTTTTTTTTTTTTTAATATTTTTATTTATTTCTAGGAGAGAGAGAGAGAGACAGCGTGAGCAGGGGAGGGTCAGAGAGAGAGGGAGTCACAGACTGAAACAGACTCCAGGCTCTGAGCTGGCAGTCAGCACAGAGCCCGACGCGGGGCTCGAACCCACGCGGGGCTCGAACCCACGAACTGCGAGATCATGACCTAAGCGAAAGTCGGACGCTTAACCGACTAAGCCACCCAGGCGCCCCGTCCCCATTCTTAATCTTACAGTTCAGTGGCACTGAGTACACTCGCAGTGTTGTTCAACTCTAACCACTACGTGCTTCCAGAATACTTCGTGCTCCCAAACAGGGCCTGTGCTCATGGAAGTAACTCCCGATCCACCCCCCGGCAGACCCTGTAACCTCCCTTCTGTTTTCTGTCTCGATGAAGGTACCTCATTCCGTGACTGGCTGCTTTCACTTCGCGTAAGGCCTTCAGAGTTCATCCACGTAGCATGTGTCACAGTTTCCTTCCTTGTTACGGCTGAGGAATATTCCGTTGTAGGTGTAAACCACGTTTATTCACCATCTGGTGATGGACGCTTGGGTTGTTTCTACCGGTGGCCGATGTGAATGGTGTACACGCCTGTCTGGGGCCTGCTCTCGTTTTGCAGCTGTGTACCCAGAAGTGGGGCGGCCAGAGCACGTGGTCATCCTGTGTTTACCAGGCTGTTGGGGAGGCAGCTGCAGGATCGTACACGCCCACCCGTGCTCGATTCCAGTTTCTTCATCTTTGTCAACACTTACTTTACTTTTTTTTTATGGTTGTCATCCTATGGGTGTGATGTCTTGTTGTGGCTTTGATCTATATTTCCCTGATGATTGGCAGCTGAGCCTCTCTTCAGGTGCTTATTGGACGTCTGTACATCTTCTCTGGAGAATGGTTAAGTCTTTTATTTTTAAAAATTTTTTAATATTTATTTATTTTTTGAGAGACAGAGACTGAGCATGAGTGGAGGAGGGGTAGAGAGAGAGGGAGACACAGAATTGGAAGCAGGCTCCAGGCTCTGAGTTGTCAGCACAGAGCCCGACACGGGGCTTGAACTCCCAAACCGTGAGGTCATGACCTGAGCCGAAGTCGGACGCCCAACCAGCTGAATCACCCAGGTGCCCCTTGCCCTTTTTAAATCAGGTTGTTTTTGTTGCTGAATTGTAGGAGTTCTTTATATATTCTGGACATTAGTCCCTGATCAAGGAAATGCTTTGCAAATATATTCTCCCTTTCTGGGAGTTACCTTTTCACCCTATTAATAGTGTCCTTTGGGGCGCCTGGGTGGCTTAGTCGGTTAAGCGTCCGACTTTCGCTTAGGTCATGATCTCGCGGTTCGTGGGTTCGAGCCCCGTGTCGGGCTCTGTGCTGACTGCCAGCTCGGAGCCTGGAGCCTGTTTCAGTCTGTGACTCGCTCGCTCTCTGACCCTCCCCTGCTCATGCTGTCTCTCTCTCTCTCTCCTAGAAATAAATAAAAAACATTAAAAAAAAAAAATAGTGTCCTTTGGTGTATGAAAGTTTTAAATTTTGATGAAGTCCATTTTATGTCTGTTTTCCTCTTGTTGCCTGTGCATTTGGTACCATCCAAGAAATCATGGCCAATGTCATGAATGTTTTCGCCTCTCTTTTCTTCTATGACTTACAGTTTTAGCTCTACTACAACAATGACTCAAGTTCAAACCCGCGCTCCCACCCATGCACTCACCGGGCTCCATGCCTCACCCAGGGCCCCGTCACCCCAGCCCATAGCCCGTTAGTTTGGCCTTACTTTATACTGATTCTGAGTATAAATAAAGTCCCTTGGGTTTTCTCTTCACAGTAGCCACATTTCATAACAAATGTATTTACTGGACATCTCACTGGCGAGTCTGTGCGGTTGACCATGAACATGAGGCCATAGGGTCAGCACCTTTCTTCTCATTCCCTGTAGGGTTGCCTTTTTTTTTTTTTTTTTAAACTGAAACTCCAGTCGAACCTCTCTCAGCCCTAAGGACTGAGTGAGAAGCATGATGATTCTCCTGGAGGATCAGCCTCTTCATTTATGTGGAAATCACAAAATTCTCTTGCTAGAATGTGTTTCCGTTGGAAGAAACACAGTCCCTCATGGTCTATTTGGCTTCGTCACCCTGGCCACAGGCCACGAGCCCCTCCTCAGCGGCCCTGGCCTCTGGGAGCTGCTCCTGCTAACCCTTGTGCCATCAGGAAGGTGAAAGTATTTAAAGCCGCCTCATCACCTACTGTCTCAGCAGCGCCTGAGATCGGCCTCAAAATGTGAGGAGAAGGGAGAACTCAGGGTTTGCTTTGTCCGCAGGTGATTCACTGGGAGAACACGCTCCACATCCCGGCCCAGGTGAAGCTGAGCCCCGAGGCACGGGACCTGATCACCAGACTGTGCTGCGCTGCCGACCACCGGCTGGGGAGGGACGGGGCCGACGATCTGAAGGCCCACCCGTTCTTCGGGGCCATTGACTTTTCGAGCGACATCCGGAAGCAGCCGGCCCCCTACATCCCCAAGATCAGCCACCCCATGGACACCTCCAATTTCGACCCCGTAGATGAAGAGAGCCCTTGGAACGATGCCAGCGAAGACAGCACGAAGGCCTGGGACACACTCACCTCCCCAAACAACAAGCACCCCGAGCACGCGTTTTACGAGTTCACTTTCCGAAGGTTCTTTGATGACAACGGCTACCCCTTTAGGTGCCCAAAGCCTCCAGGAGCAGAGGCGCCGCAGGCTGAGGACTCCGACTTGGACAGTTCAGATGTGGTGGATCAGACTGAAGGCTGCCAGCCGGTGTACGTGTAGACGTGGCCCCGCCGCCCCGCCCCTTCAGAGGTCCGCAGTGGGACGTTCCTCGTGGGAGGCCGGGGCCGGCCTTGTTCAAGTGAGTCCGATGGTTAGACTTCAGTGGAAGTTCTGGTCTCCCTCCAAACCCCCAAAAGAAACAACAAAGCTTTTTACAAAAGGACTCAAGTCTAGTAGATTCTGTATGAAGTGGGGGGGGAGGAGGTGTCCACACTGCTTTGAATTGGTTTCTGAGGACCTTCATTGCATTAAAACAATATTTTTTAAAACTTAGTACAGTTTAGAAAGAGCACTTATTTTGTTTATAGCCATTTTCTTACTCAGTGATAGGGATTGACTTGGACCAGTCATGCTGCTGTTATCGTCTACATTTGTATTTTATCCGTAGCACTTATCCACATCTAGGAAAAGACCGAAAAACTGAAGAACATGTGATAAGAAATCTCTGTGCAATAATGTGTAAAAAAAAAAAAAAAAGATAACACTGTTCTGATATTACTGATATCATTTTATTCACACAATGGTTTTTGTTTTATATTTTTCCCACATTTCAAAATTGTGATATAATGTTAAAAGCTGCTTTTTTTTTTTTTTTTTTTTTGCATATTATAGTACAATAGAAAGTGTGAGCAAGGTGATTATGTGGGTGTGATTTCAGATGTCTGGTGTGTAGAGAGTACTGCATGGGCAGGGTTTTTCTGTTATAAAATTACCGTATCTTGCCATTCACAGCAGGTTCTGTGAATATGTTTTTACTGAGTATCGTTAAATGAGATGTTCTAGCCAGCGTGCTGATAGCGTATCGTGTGGGTGACTTCTTCGCTGTGATTGTATCCCTTACTGTTTTGTTAAAGAAATGCCGACGTGTAACTGCGAAGTGATTTTTGTGTGTGTGTGTCGTGGGTATGATTGTATTCTTTGGGGGGTGAACTTCAACATTTGTCATGTACTAAACTCGTGTACATCGAAAGGGATTAATTTAGCTATGCCAAACACTTGAGGTTAGTCACGGGCCTCTGTCCGTTTGGCTAGTCACTCTTCACTGATGCCGCTGACCTGTGGAACCGGTGGCTGCCACCTACTGTCGGCAGGCTGCCCGCACCGAGAGGTTTGGTGTGTCATTCCTCCTGTGGTCCTAGACAGCTGAGGTGTGATGACCAGGGTGAAACTGAGTGCTTCCACGGTGGTTGTTCTTTTTTGGTGTGCTTTGAAGTATCAAACTTAACTGGGTTTTAAAAATACATTTTTCTAATCTTTGTAAAACAGCAAAGGTTATTCAAAGTGACATTGGAATAAAAAAAATAACTAAGCCATACATATTTTCTTAGAAGCGTAGATGTGTATATAATTACATAGGTAAACACACAAAATATTCCTTATTTCAAATTAGTATGATTCCTATTTAAACCGATTTATATCCGAGTAAAAAGTTCAATTCTTTTTTGCTTTTTAAAAACCTGACGTATCGTATATTTCATTATATTTTTCCACATACTTTTCCTTGAGGTTTTTAGCATAACGTATCCATTATTTAGCGTATATCTAGGCAACAACACTTAGAAGTTTAGCAGCGTCTAAACTAAAAAACAAAACTGTGTTCTGGTTTACATTTGTGTGAATGACAAATCCTGAAGTGTGCTGTGCTCGCACCGTGACCGTCAGTATTTCCGCTGTTGTAGTGACGCCCCGTTAGTTCCGACACCCTTTCGTGTGGTAGGTTCTGTCTCAGGAACTCCGTGTAACTATTATTTATTGATATATCATTGCCTTTGAAAAGCTTCTACTGGCACAGTTTATTATTAAAAGTTTGAATCCAAACCCTTTGGTGTCACGTTGGGCTGAATTTGTGATCCGCCCTCGTCGGTGTGTTGCTTCCCAGTGACCCATATGCCGCCAGGGTCACCAGGCGCTTCTGGGGCGCTGTCACTAGAGGGAGGGGACAGGCCTCCCCAGACAGGGAGGTGGCTCCGGAGGGGAGGGTCTGAGGTGTGGCAGAAATGGGTTTTCAGTTTATACACACACAGCTGAGATCAGAGTGTGGCTCTGTGACCCACCCCCTCTTCCGCGGGACGGTGACGAAATACACCTGGTCAGGGTTGTGAGGCGGACTAAGCGGGATAGTGAATGTGTGCGGTGGGTGATAAATCCTGAATAGGAGCCGATGCCCCTGCATGAAGTGCCCAGATGGAGAGGGACCAACGCAATGCCCCGACCTTCGGTTTAAAATGGTTGGTGGAGGGGCGCCCGGGTGGCTCAGTCGGTTGAGCGTCCGACTTCGCCTCAGGTCATGAGCTCACGGTTCGCGGGTTCGAGACCCGCGTCGGGCGGGCTCTGTGCTGTTGGCTCAGAGCCTGCTTTGGATCCTCTGTGCCCCCCTCCCTGCCCCTCCCCCACTTGCGCGTGTGCTCTCGCTCAGAAGTTAATAAACCATTTAAAAAGAATTTTAAAAAACTGTGTAGAACGGATGTGCAATAAGATGTCTCCGACTCCTCGTCCCCGCCGTTGACTTCGCCTCATGGTTTATCGTGTGTCCTTAGAGGAACGACAGCTCGTGCCCGCACGGCCCAAGGGGAGGTGTGCGCACGCACGTCGTGCCGCCTGCGCACACGCGACAGCGCTGTGCACGCGTCCCCGCACGTCCCGTCGCGTGGCCGGCTGAGGCAGCTCGTGCAGACGCGCGCCGCGAGCGCACCGTCTTTCTCCCCACGGGTGTGAGTTACAGTCAGGCCCGCGTCTACGGACTTTCAGCTTCCGGTCTCTTCCTGGTGTCAGTAATGCCGGAAGTAATAACCTCGAGAGCCTTGCGCATGCGCAAGTCCGTGCGCGGGAGGGGTTCCTGGGGGTGGAGTTGCTGGGTCGAACGCTAAGTGATTTGCACGTGGGTTGCCACACGGCCCTGCACACGGCCTGGGAGGAGCCCTCTGGCCCCTCCGTACCTTCCTGGGGGTTCGGGAATGCAAAGCCCCGACCGCGACCGCGGTCGCACACGCGGTTTCTCGGGCCCGGGTTTGCCCTGAGCAGCCTCGAGGGACGAGGTAACGTCTCCGCCCGACACAGAAAACGAAGCAAGCTTGCTTCTTGCCAGGAGGGGGCTGGGGCCTCGGGCTCGAGTGCGGGCGCAGCCCCGGCCCCGGGGGCAGGCCCGGACCCGGGCGCAGGCCCGGCCCGGGGGAGGCGGGGGCAGCCCGGGGCGCAGGCCCGGACCCGGGGCAGGCCCGGCCCGGACCCGGGCGCAGGCCCGCGCGCCCCACGCTGTGCGATGCGCCGAGTGATGAAGTCCTGTGTGTCCGATCCCGGAGCCCCTCGTCTAATTTCGGGATCATGAAAGAGCTAACGGAGCCCTGAGTGGGGTAAAACCGAATCTGTGACCTGCCAACAGCTACTACGCCAGTATATACTCCCCAGAGAAATGCACGAGAGTATTTGCTTACTGCCTTGCCAAATGCACGGTGTATTACCAACCTTTTTGAGCTGTGTCCACTGACTAGATTAAAGTGTGTGTGTGTGTGTGTGTGTGTGTGTGTGCGCGCGCGCCTTGATATACTTTTGCTTGATGTTCCTCTTGTTTCGAAAGAGGTCGAGCGTCCTCGCCCGCTTACTATTCACTTGAATATCCTTCAAACGGAATGGTCCTGACGTTAGGCGTTGTGTGGCCGGTGGTCCCTAAGGGAATCCCAGAAGCTTTCCAGCGGCTTCTCCCTCTTCATCTTCTCATCCTGCGCTGCCAAATTGAGTTGTTTAGCTGGGCCGACGCCCGGAGAACAGACTGCTGAGAACAGACTGCTTCCGTGTTTTTGACGAATCCCAAAGGACACGTCCAGGCCTGGCTTCCCCGCATCTGTGGCCACTGCTGGGTGGGACCCGAGCTCATCGAGGGGACAAACACTGCATCATTCGCAGTTTCCTTCTCTGCCGTCGGCTCGCTGTGTCCCCTGATGAATCTAAATGCAAATCACGAAGAGAAAGACACCAACCAGCGTGGCAGCTTCCTCTGAATGCCCCGTGGTCTGAATCCTTATTCTGTCGGAAATTTTTAAAATAGAGTTTATCAAATTCATCCTACATCCTCCAGATTTTACTTATAAACCAACGTTAAAGCCTCAGTACTTAACTAATATCTTATTTCCACTAGCGAAAATTAAGCATAGTAAAAAAAAGACCTTTGCTATTAAATGCATATTTGTAAGTAGTACTAGGCTGGCATTAACCACTAATTATATCCTTTGCCATCAGCAAAGAACGTTTCCTTAGTAAGAGAATTTCAATTTGCAAAAGTGGCAGCTTAAACTTAGCAGACAAATGTGCGTGTTCACTGTAGAAAGGAAGAAACATTTTATCCTAATGGAACACTGAGATGAAATATACATGGCCCACTGTTAAAGGGAGAAAACTAGCTTTAAAAAAATCTTTTTATAGTTTATTTTTGATACAGAGAGAAACAGAGCACGAGCAGGGGAGGAGCAGAGAGAGAGGGAGACACAGAATCTGAAGCAGGCCCTGGGCTCCCAGCTGTCAGCACAGAGCCTGACGCAGGGCTCGAACCCACAAACCGTGAGATCATGACCTGAGCGTGAGATCATGACCTGAGCGGAAGTCAGGAGGCTAAACCAACTGAGCCACCCAGATGCCCCAAGGGAGAAAACTAGCTTGAATGGCAACTTTGTTTCTCTTTTGCAACTCGCGTCAGACAATTGAAAACTGTTTTCACCATCAAACAGACTTGAGGAAACTGGAGGAAAGATTACTGTATTTACTGATAGTTTTGCTCACCGTGTCTTTCTTCCCGATGTTGTTAGGTTTTTTTGGTTTTTTTTTTTTTTTAATCTTTTCCTTTCTGGTTAGAAAATGTCCTTTATCCATTCTTTTAGGATTAGGTCAACTGGCAACACATTTTCTGCAGTTTCCCTCATCTGAGGATGTCTTCCTTGCCCCTTCTGCTCCGAAAGCTATTTTCGGTATGTCTCCTTGAGGTTTCACCCTATTTCGGAGGTAGGATTCTAGACCGATGGCTGTTCTTCCAGCATGTGACAAAGAGTGCGCCACCTCCTTCCAGCCCGATGGCCTCTGCTGAGAATCTGTCGTCGCTCTAGTTTCCCCTACAGACCAGGTGTTTTTCTCTGACTGCTTTCAACACGTTTTCTCTGATCGCTTTTCAGAAGTTTAATTATGATATGTGTTGGCTTGGAGTTCCTTGAGTTTACCTGGTTTGTGGTTCGCTCAGATTCTTGAATATGAAGGCTCATTTCTCTTGCCAAGTTTCTGAGTCTCTGGCCATTTTGAGAGCTGCTTCATCCCTGCTTCTCCCGTCCTCAGTACTCGGACGACACAAATATTACATCGCTTGTTCTCTCTGAGGCTCTGTTCATTCACACCCCCATCTCGGTGCCGTGCAGGTTGGATAATCTCTATTGTCCTGTCTTTTAGTTCACAGGTTCTTTCCTCTGTCCCGCCATTCTGCTCCTGAGTCCATCCACTGGGCTTTTTATTTTATTGTATTTTTTAGTTCAAAAAGTCCCATCTCATTCTTCTTCATATCTCTACTTCTTTGCTGAAATTTTCTTCTCAACCTTTAGGAAGTGCAGTTGCTCCTTGAAGCACTTATTACGGCTGTTTAAAATCGTAGACAATCCAATGTCTCAGTGTTGTCATCTATTGATTTTTTTTTTTTAAGATAGTCCCGTTTCTTCATTTGATAAATGATACTCCATCGAAACCTGGCCATTTTGCTTTATGATCCGAGACTTTGGACCTTCTGTTCTAGCTGGCTGTCGTTGGCATCGCTCTGGCTACGAAAGAGGGACATACTGCTGCTGTGTTGCTTGGTAGGGGTAGAAGCCCCCACTTGGCCTCTTTCGTTTCTCAGGGACAGAGCAGTCTCATCGTTACTGCTGAGCAGAGGTGAAGTACCTGCTGTCCGAGTTGTGTCCACTGACATCACATCGGGTGGCCTCATTAGTACTGAGCAGTCCTGACTCTTGCGTGAGGCCCTCTCTGTCACCCCCCTGGTGAGGGAGAGAAGGGGATGCCTCGTTATGGTCACAGGTATCGAAGTCCAGTTCCCCACATTTTCCACTTAGTCTACCAAGTCGGGGAAGGTGTCACCAGCCAACAGGGATGAACATCTCAGCTTCCTACGAGGCATTCTCTGAAGTCACCCGGGCAGGAAGCCTCATTTCAGTCTTGCAAGGGTAGAACCCCGGGCTGCCGCGTTCTGCCTCTGCCAGCACGGCATTGCTGGATAAGTTTGTGGTGCCACGGTTTTTTCTGGGGCTATTGGCTGGCTTGAGCAGAGAGGTTATGGCCTAAAAGTTGTCTTGCTAGTCTACCCCTTCTTTCTTCTTTGGTAGAGAGAGCAGATTTTTCTTGGGACCTTTTTGTCTGTGCCCGTTGGTATTTCCAGTTTGCCGACTTCTTTAGCTTCAAGTCTGGATCATTAAGGCAGAAGGAAACCCAGGGAGTTCACCATTATGTCGTTCCGTGGCTACTGAGGTCCCTACCTGCTCTGCCTCCTCCTCTCCGCCTCTTAGTGTCTTTTGTTTCTTTTACATATATAATGTCTAAGAGTTTTAGTTGTACTTAATGGAAGCAATAGGGAAAGGTATGTCCACGCCATCTGGAAGAGGAAGCGGGTTGCAATTTCAATTTCAGTTTTAACTAATTAAAACTCAGTATTCAATCTCTCAGTTACACCAGCCACATTTCACATGCTCAGTGGTGACATGTGGTTAATGGCTGCCATATTGGATAGCTCAGATCTGAGAGAATAGTGCTCCAGTTTTCCATGAGTCCCTGAATTGACAAACATCTTGCTGAATTTTAAGATAGGTATAAAGGTGTAAGTTATCCTTCATCTTACGTGTCATTTACACGTGGGCAATGGAGAGACCACACTGTTCCTCAAGGAGCAGAGTCTACTGAAAATCTACAGGGCATCCCAAACGGCCTTCGGTTCAGCAGCATTAGTGCCTGTTTCCTTTCGTGCTTTGCTGCTCTGACTGTGGTACTGTGTGGTAACATCGCCATTTTCCTATTTTTTTAAGCTGGTGCCCAGTGCCTCCAAAAGGATCGTGGTGGCTCAGAGAAATAAGACCAGACTAGCAGATACGCAGCGTGTGCACCACAGCATCTCTTACTTGTCTTGCCAGACATCGCTAATCAATCAAGGCACGCCTTCCAGCGGAACCCAGACTTGGCCCCAAAATCCAACTCAGTGCTTGGAGTAACTCTTGTTATTTGAGATAATACCTCGTTGCCACTCTTAGCATAATAATGCCAACCCCTTAAGCTCCCCTCCTTCTCCTTTGACCTTATTATCCCTTACCTCTTGTGAAAGCCTCAACTCTCATTTATTCCTGTGCACTGGCCTCCAGCTCCTACGCCAATATGATCAAAGGTGTCCACATTTTCCCTGTATGAACGAACTGGCTGTAATGGATGCCTCCGTCTCTTTTGTTTTTAAATTCCTGAAGCAGGACCATAGAGAGAGTCTTAGGTAGGGAGTCTGGGGCTTTGATTCTAAGCCCAGCTTCGTATAACTTTGGATAAGTTAGAACTTCTGTCAGGTTTATTAGTTACGTGGGTCAGAGAGGGGTCCAGCTTTTAAATTATTCTTAAGAGTTAGTGGCTTCTAAGAGTTGTCTCAGAGGCTGCCAGGGCGAGAGGGCCTCTGCCTTCTGCTGCTGTCGTCTAGTAGCTGTGCTTTTGTTTTGTGTAAGATTTCCCAACAAAGCGTTCTAAACAAAACAACTTTTAAGACCAGTGGTTTAAATGGGTGGTAATGTCTTTCCTTTTTTGCTTAAAGCTAATTTTTAAATTTTATAAACAATAAATGTATATAGTTTTTAAAAAGCTGTATTACTGGGGCGCCTGGGTGGCTTAGTCGGTTAAGCGTCCGACTTTCGCTTAGGTCATGATCTCGCGGTTCGTGGGTTCGAGCCCCGCGTCGGGCTCTGTGCTGACTGCCAGCTCAGAGCCTTGAGCCTGTTTCAGTCTGTGACTCCCTCTCTCTCTGACCCTCCCCTGCTCACGCTGTCTCTCTCTCTCTCTCCTAGAAATAAATAAAACATTAAAAAAAAAAAAGCTGTATTACTAAAAAAAGCCTCTGTCGGTCTCTTACCATTTCCTCTCCCCAAACACAACCCTCATGTCTCCTCTGTTATTTCTTCTAGCATTTTTAGGATGCTAGAAGATCCTAGCTAGAAGGATGCTAGGATGTTGTTAGGAATAAGCTTTAGATGATATTTCTTGACTTACTTCAAATATTTTTTATCAATAGCATATCATGGTGATTCTCTTATACTCCCCTTCCTAACCTCCGTTTCCTAATAGTGTTCTATCACGATTTTTAAATCAATTATCAATATAAATATTACTAAGGCTATGCTAAATACTAAATAGCCTTGGAGCCAAATATCATATTATGATTATGTTTTTCTTCTTATAGAAATGGTTTCCCCTCTTGTTCTTAATAACTACCTCGTCTTCCCCTTTGTTTTCTTTGAACCTACAGGCGTTTGTGTCTGTCCATCCATCCTTGTCTCCCCCTCCCTTCTCCCCCCGCGCCTTCCTTCTTTCCTTCCTCCCCTCCCATCGCCCAGCAGATCTGTCAAATGCAGACTGTCTCCCAGGTGGGCAAGTATTTTGTCCACCTCCTCCGAGTGCGGTCGGGCTGCTCTCCAAACCCCACGAGCGGCTGTGATCTTGGGAGCTCTCTTTGTCACTTTCCTGTGTTGGATCTCGTTTCAGCCAAAAGGTGTATCTTCCTTTTTTGTGATGTATATCTATAAAAATCTGGAGTCCTTCCTTGTCTGAAAATATCCCTTTTCTACTTGTTTGAAAATACGGGTGCGCATTGGATTCTAGGATGAAAATTCACATGCGTCTGGAAGGCATTGGTCCCCTGTTCCCTGCCTCTGCTGTGACTGCCAGAGATCTGATGCCATTCAGATTCTCAGTCCTATATGAGTGGCCTTTTATCGCTCTCTCTCTCTCTCTAGAAGGATTTAGGATCATCTGTGTGTACCCAGTGTTCTTCATTTCATGATGATGTTCCTTGATACACATTGTTTTTTATTTATTATCCCGAATACACACGGAGCTTTCAACCTAGAGACTTGCGCCCTTCAGTTCTGGAAAATTTTCTTGTGTTGTTTTGAATTTTATTCACTTTGTTCTCGAACTCCAGTGTGCTGGGTCTCCTCAATTTATCCTCCAGTTTTCTCATTTATATGCTACCATCGTGTCTTTTTTATTGCACTTTCTAGAAGATTTTGTTGCCTTTATCTTGCAGAGTTCATATGAAACTTTTTTTGGAGTGGAGCGGCAAGCAAGATCCTTTCAATTCCCAAGAATTCATTCTGACTCTCTAACCGGTCTGTTCTTGCTTTATGTCTTCAATATTAGTGTTTATTAGCCCTCTTATTATTTTCAGGGTTTTCTAAATTGCCTCTGGGTGCCTTTCTGCTGGCTGCTTCTTCATTTTATTCTATTCTTTCTCTTTCATGTTGGGAGCTTTCCTTCTGACTCTGACTTTTTTTTTTTTTTTTTTTTTGAGTAGCTTCTGAGGCACCTGGCTGGCTCAGTCAGTGGAGCATGTGATTCTTGGTCTTGGGGTTCTGAGTTCAAGCCCCACAATGGGTGCAGAGATTACTTAAAGTCTTTAAAAACAGGTCGCTTAAATGAAATATAATTCACATAAATCCATAAAATTCACCTGAGTGGCTCAGTTAGTTGAGCATCTGGCTTTTGATTTCAGCTCAGGTCATGATCCCAATGTCATGGGATCCCATGTTAGAGCGTGGAGCCTGCCTAAGATTCTCCTCCTTTCCCCCTCTCCCTGCCTATGCACATGCAGTCTCTCAAATAAAATAAAATAAAATGTCATTCCCAGACTGTGACCCTCACACTTCTGCAAACACGGGAACATGGCACTAAGAGCAATGCGAAATTTGGGGGCTGCGGCCCTGAGGCCCGAGGGCTGGTACCATCTGGAAGCCGTGTGCAAGCTCCGCTCTGCTCTCCGAGCATAAATCCACAGACAAACATGAGTGGGTAACAATAGAAAATGGTACTGGAAGAGGGGGACCAGCCGTTTTGCACAGGAAGCCTTGGGAAATGCGGTTTACGGCTGTCTGCCTAAAGTTGGGACCAAACTGAACACACAAAGAGGAGTTTAGTGCTTTAGAAAGTGTGAAAGCTGCTAGTGAGCTCTATTCTCCTCTATCAAGAGAAGTAACTTGGGGCGTCTGGGTGTCTCAGTCAGTTAGGCGTCCGACTTCAGCTCAGGTCATGATCTCACAGTTCGTGGGTTACAGCCCCACGTCGGGCTCTGTGCTGACAGCTCAGAGCCTGGAGCTGCTTCGGGTTCTGTGTCTCCTTCTCTCTCTGACCCTCCCCTGCTCATGCTGTCTCTCTCTCTCTCTCAGAAATAAATAAAACATTTAAAAATTAATTAAAAAACAGAGAAGAGAAACTGAAATTAATGATGCTCGTGCAGAAAATCCAGGACTTGTCAACAAATCTTGTTATGAAGATGGTTGGCTGATCAAGATGACACTCAGTAATCCTTCAGAACTGGGTAAGTAAGGAGTGAAGAAGCATAAAATCTACTGAGGAGGGGAAATGGAACCCCTAAATAAACTGCTATGAGACAGCCTAATCTAGCATAGTTGTCTTAAATTAGTGGTACATTGAGGATTTAAGATAGCAATTTTTAACAGTACCAACAGAAAAGGAAACTACTTGCAGCAATGCTAATGGAAGAAAGCACCCCTTAACTCTCTAATGATTGCAGATAAACACAATGTGCATCTATTTTTGCCAAACCCTGTGAGTTTTAGGCTAGGTTACACTTATTCAGAGTCCTAAAATTATCTATGCTTAAAAGCTAGTTATAAAAATTATGTAATTCAGGGATAACATTATTATCTCAAGCCTTAGGGAATATTGTAATTTACTTACCTCTATCCTGGATTGGCGTGGAAATATTTAAATGACCTTACCCCTTGGAAATAAGTGGCCACGGAGAAAGGTTCGTTAGCTGGATACTGTCAGCTAAAGAGCAATGCTGTCTTTAATTTTGCAATATACTGTGCTTACTGGTGCCATTTTTAAATTTGTTGTTTATTTTTATTTTTGAGAGAAAGAGCATGAGCAGGGGAGAGGGGAAGAGGGAGAGAGAGAATCTTTTTATTTTTTATTTTTTTATTTTTTTTGTTTTTTACAAATAGTTTATTGTCAAATTAGTTTCCACATAACACCCAGTGCTCATCCCCACAAGTGTCCTCCTCCATGCCCACCCCTCCTCCCCCCCACATCCACCAGTCCTCAGTTTTTGTCAGCATTCAAGAGTCTCTCATGGTTTGGGGAGAGAGAGAATCTTAAGCAAGCTCCATGCACAACATGGAGCCCAATGAGGGGCTCAATCCCATGACCCTGGGATCATGACCTGAACTAGAATTAAGAGTCAGATGCTCAATTGATTGAGCCATCAGATGACCTGCTGGTGCCATTTTTATACAATGCAGCAACAACCTTGCAGGAAGATAAATAGTTTAACAACAAAACATTCAACTTCTTCATTAATCATGTTTTTTGTTTTGCTGTTAATATTTCATTTAGTAACTTAGTATTTGTGAAAATATTAATTGTAACTTGTAGAAAGTTATTTTTTAAAAAGAAATTTAAGCCATAACAATGAACATTTCCAAGAAAATGTTATAAATAAATAATAAATAAAATGTCATTGCCATACCTAAGCTCATATAGGTTTTCTCCTGTTCTAAGACTTTCCTAATTTTGTGTTTTACATTGAGGTCCATGATTTTTTGTGAAAACATTTTCTGCCAAGGGTGTAAGGTGCGTGTCTAGAATTTCTTGCCATGAGGATGTCCAGTTCCAGCACCATTTGTTGAAAAGACTATCTTTGCTCCAATCATCTTTGTTAAAGATCAGTTGATGATATTTATGGACTTATTTCCAAGGTCGCTATCCTTTTGCATTGATCAAGTTGTCCGTTCTTTTGCCAATATCATACTGCTTGGTTACTGTAGCTTTATAGTAAGTCTTGTCAGGCAGTGTCAGT
Organism: Proteles cristata cristata; assembly: GCA_017311185.1. NCBI lineage: Eukaryota > Metazoa > Chordata > Mammalia > Carnivora > Hyaenidae > Proteles > Proteles cristata. The sequence continues at coordinate 203,626 of JAESUZ010005219.1, forward strand.
CCTCCAAATTTGTTCTTCCCCTTCAATATTGAGTTGGCTATTCTGGGTCTTTTACCTCTCTGTATAATCTTTAGAATCAACTTATCAATACCTACAAAATAACTTGTTGGGATTTTGATTTGGACTGTGTAGAATCTATAGCTTAAGTCGGGAAGAATTGACACCTTGATAACATTGTCCTCCTATCCATGAACATGGAATATCTCTCCATGTATTTAGTTCTTTCATCATAGTTGTGCAGTTTTTCCTCTGTAGCTCTTGGATATGTTTGGTTAGATTTATACTTAAGTACTTCATTTTTTGTGGTCCTATTATAAATAGTAATGTGTTTTTAAATTACAAATTACAAGTTTCAAATTATGCTTGTTCATTGCTGGCATATAAGAAAACCATTGACTGGGGCGCCTGGGTGGCTTAGTCGGTTAAGCGTCCGACTTTCGCTTAGGTCATGATCTCGCGGTTCGTGGGTTCAAGCCCCGCGTCGGGCCCTGTGCTGACTGCCAGCTCAGAGCCTGGAGCCTGTTTCAGAGTCTGTGACTCCCTCTCTCTCTGACCCTCCCCTGCTCACGCTGTCTCTCTCTCTCTCCTAGAAATAAATTTAAAAAAAAATTAAAAAAAAAGAAGATCTAGCAATTATAAACATTTATGCCCCCAATATATAGAACCAAAATATATAAATCAATTAATCACAAATATAAAGAAACTCATTGATGATAATACCATAATAGTAGGGGACTTCAACACACCACTTACAGCAATGGTCAGATCATCTAGCCAATAAGGAAGCAATTGGACTAGATGTACTTAACAGATATATTCAGAACATTTCATCCTAAAGCAGCAGAATTACATTCTTCTCCAGTGCACATAGAATGCTCTCCAGAATAGATCACATACTAGGACACAAATTAGCCCTACACAAGTACAGAAAGATTGAGATCATACTGTGCATACTATCAGGCCACAACACTATGAAACTTGAAATCAATCACAAGAAAAAAATTGGAAAGACAGCAAATACTTGGAGACTAAAGAACATCATACTAAAGAATGAATAGATTAACCAAGAAGTTGAAGAGGAAATGAAAAAGTACATGGAAGCCATTGGAAATGAAAACATGACAGTCTAAACCTCTGGGTGCAGCAGAGGTGGTCAGAGAAGGAAGTATATAGCATTCCCAGCCTTCCTAAAGAGGGAAGAAGGGTTCCTTACACCTAAAAGATCTCAAAAAAGAACAGCAAACAAAACCCCAAACCAGCAGAAGATTGGAAATAATAAAGATTAAAATGGAAATGAACGCTATCAAAGGGAAAAAAAAAACAACACAGTAGAACAGATCAATGAAACCAGAAGTGGTTCTTCAAAATACTTAACAAAATGATAATCCTCCAGACAGATTGACCACAAAGAAAAAAGAAAGGACCCAAATAAATAAAATCAAGAATTAAAGAAGAGAGATCACAACCAACACAGCAAAATACAAATAATCATAAGGGAATATTATGAACAATTATATGCCAATAAATTGGACAATCTGGAAATGGACAAATTCCTAGAAACATATAAACTACAAAAACTGAAACAAGAAGAAATAGAAAATTTGAACAGATCCATAACCAGTAAAGAAATTGAGTGAGTAATCAAAAATCTCCCAAAACACAAGAGTCCATGGCTGGATGGCTTTCCAGGGGAATTCTACCAAACATTTAAAGCATTAAAACATATTCTTTTGAAGCTGTTCCCAAAAATTGAAATGGAAGGAAAACTTTCAGTCTTATTCTATGAGGCCAGCATTACCTGGATTCCAAAATCAGACCCCACTAAAAAGGAGGACTACAGACAAAATTCCCTGATGAACATGGATGCAAAAATTCTAAACAAGATACTAGATCCAACAATACATTAAAAGAATTATACACCATGATCAAGTTAGATTTCTAACTGGGATCAAAGGTGGTTCAATATCTGCAAATCAATCAAGGTGATACATCACATTAACAAAAGAAAGGACAAGAACCACATGATCCTCTCAATAGATTCAGAGAAAGCATTTGGCAAAATACAGTATCCTTTCTTGATAAAAACCCACAAGAATGTAGGGATAGGTGGATCATACCTCAAGATCATAAGAGCCATGTACGAGAGACCCACCACTAATATCATCCTTAATGGGGAAAAACTGAGAGCTTTCCTCCTAAGGTCAGGAACACGACAGAGATATCCACTCTCACCAATGTTATTCAGCCTACTATTGGAAGTCCTAGTCTCAGCAATCAGACAACACAAAGGAATAAAAGGCATCCAAATCTTTTATTTTGGATAAATAAGTAGGAATTAAAACTTTCACTCTTTGCAGATGACATGATACTTCATATGGAAAATCAAAAGATTCCACCAAGAAAACTGCTAGAATTGATCCAGGAATTCAACAAGTGGCAGTATATAAAATCAATGCACAGAAATTGGTTACATTTCTACATACCAATAATGAAACAACAGAAAGAAAATCAAGGAATTGATCCCATTTACAATTGCACCAAAAACCATAAAATACCTAGGAATAAACCTAACCAAAGAGGCAAAAAATTAATACACTGAAAACTATAGAAAGCTTATGAAAGAAATTGAAGAAATAGAACAATGGGAAAGTATTCTATGCTCATGGATTGGAAGAACAAATATTGTTAAAATGTCAATACTACCCAAAACAATCTACATATTTAATGCAATCCCAATCAAAATAACACCATCACACTTCACAGGGCTAGAACAAACAATTCTAAAATGTGTATGGAACAAGAAAAAACCCTGAATAGCCAAAGCAATCCTAAAAAAGAAAACCAAAGCTGGAGGCATCACAATCCCAGACTTCAAGCTGTATTACAAAGCTGTAATCATCAAGACAGTATGGTATTGGCACAAAAGCAGACACATAGATCAATGGAACAGAATAGAGAACCCAGAAATGGACCCATAAACATATGGCCAAGTAATATCTGACAAAGCAGGAAAGAATTTCCAGTGGAATAAAGATAGTCTCTTCAGCAAATAGTGTTGGGAAAACTGGACAGTGACATGCAGAAAAATGAACCTAGACCACTTTCTTACACCATGCACAAATATAAACTCAAAATGGATAAAAGATATAAATGCAAGACAAAAACCATCAAAATCCCAGATGAGAAAGCAGGCAAAACCCTGTTTGACCTCGGCCACAGCAACTTCTTACTCAATATGTCTCTGGAAGCAAGGGAAGTAAAAGCAAAAATGAACTATTGGGATCTCATCAAGATAAAAAGCTTCTGCGAAACAAAGGAAACAATCAACAAAACTAAAAGGCAACCAATGGAATGGAGAAGATATTTGCAAATGATGTATCAGATAAAGGGTTAGTAATCAAAATCTATAAAGAATTTATCAAATTGAACACCCAAAAAACAATCCAATGGAAAAATGGGCAAAAGACATGAATAGACACTTTTCCAAAGAAGGCCTCCAGATGGCCAACTGACACATGAAGAGTTGATACCTATTCTCAAACTATCCCAAAAAGTAGAAGAGGAACGATCGCTTTTATTTTTCATGGCCAGCATTATCTTCATAACAAAATCAGACAAAGCTAATACAAAAAAATAAAATACAGACCAATGGCCCTGATGAATGTAGAAGCAAAATTCTCAACAAAATATTAGCAAGATGAATTCAACAATAGATCAACAGAAACAGTCATTATGACCAATTGGGGTTTAGTCCAAGGATTCAAGGATGGTTCAATATCCAGATAGCAATCACCATTATACACCACATTAACAAAATAAAGGACAGAAATCATATGATAACAGTGGATGCAGAAAAATCATTTGACAAGATTCAACATACACTTATGATTAAAAAAAAAAACCTCTCAACAATAAAGGGAAAATATCTCAGCATAATAAAGGCCATATATGAAAACCCCACAGCTAACATCATATTCAACAGTGAAAAGTGAAAAGCTTTTCCTCTAAGCTCAGGTCAAGGCAAGGATATCCATTCTCACCACTTTATTATACATAGGACTGGAAGTCCTAGCCATAGTGATCAGACAAGAAAAAGAAATCAAAGGCAACTGGTTTGATTACTACCAAATAACTACTAGTACTGATAAATGAATTCAGTAAGGTTGCAGGATGCCACATCAATATACAAAAATCCGTTGTGTTTCTATACAGTAATAATGAAGCAGCAGAAAGAGAAATTAAGAAAATAATCCCACTTACAATTGTACCCAAAATAATAAAATACCTAGGAATAAACTTAACCAAGGAAGTGAAAGACCTGTACTCTGAAAACTATAAGATTGTTGAAAGAAATTGAATATGACACAAGTAAATGGAAAGATATACCATGCTGTTGGATTGGAAGAATTAATATTGTTAAAATGTCCATACTACCCCAAGCAATCTACAGAATCACTACAGTCTCTTTCAAATTATTAGTAGTATTTTTCACAGAGCTAGAATAAAAAAATCCTAAAATTTGTATGGAATCACAATAGACTCTTTTTCCTCCCCCCCCCCTTCATAGTTTATTGTCAAGTTGGTTTCCATATAACACCCAGTGCTCATCCCCACAAGTGCCCTCCTCCAGGCCCATCACCCCCCCTTCCTCTCTCTCCCACCTCCATCAGCCCTCAGTTTGTTCTCAGCATTCAAGAGTCTCTCATGGTTTGCCTCCCTCCCTCTCCCCAACTATTTTTTCCACTGATCCACTTATAAGTGAAAATATATGGTATCTTTCTCTGCCTGACTTATTTCACTCAGCATAACACCTTCAAGGTCCATCCATATTGCTACACAGGCCAGATTTCATTCTTTCTCATTGCCATGTAGCATTCCATCATAGACATAAACCACACCTTCTTGATCCATTCGTCAGTTGATGGACACTTAGGCTCTCTCCATGTTTTGGCTATTGTTGAGAGTGCTGCTATGAACATTGGGGTCCATGTGCCGCTATGCATCAGCACTCCTGGATCCCTTGAGTCAATTCCTAGCAGTGCTGTTGCTGAGTCATAGGGGAGTTCTACTGCTAATGTTTTGAGGAACCTCCACACTGTTTTCCAGAGCGGCTGCACCAGTTTACATTCCCACCAACAGTGTAGGAGGGTGCCCGTTTCTCCACATCCTCGCCAACATCTAGAGTCTCCTGATTTGTTCATTTTAGTCACTCTGACCAGCGTGAGGTGGTATCTTAGTGTGGTTTTGATTCGTATTTCCCTGATGAGGAGGGATGCTGAGCATCGTTCCATGTGTCTGTTGGCCATCTGGATGTCCGCTTTGGAGAAGTGTCTGTTCATGTCTTCTGCTCATTTCTTCACTGGATTATTTGTTTTTCGGGTGTGGAGTTTGGTGAGTTCCTTATAGATTTTGGATACTAGCCCTTTATCCGATATGTCATTTGCAACTATCTTTTCCCATTCTGTTGGTTGCCTGTTAGTTTTGTGGGTTGTTTCCTTTGCTGTGCAGAAGCTTTTAATCTTGATGAGGTCCCAAGAGTTCATTTTTGCTCTTGATTCCCTTGCTTTTGGGGATGTGTCAAGTAAGAAATTGCTGCGGTTGGGGCGCCTGGGTGGCTCAGTCGGTTATGCGTCCAACTTTGGCTCAGGTCATGATCTCATGGTTCATGGGTTTGAGCCCTGTGTTGGGCTCTGTGCTGACTGCCAGCTTAGAGTCTGGAGCCTGTTTCGGATTCTGTATCTCCCCCTCTCTCTGACCCTTCCCTGCTCACGCTGTCTCTCTCTCTCTCAGAAATAAAATGTTAAAAAAAAAAAAAAAGAAAGAAATTGCTGTGGTTGATGTCAAGGAGGTTGTTTCCTGCTTTCTCCTCTAGGGTGTTGATAGTTTCCTGTCTCACATTCAGGTCCTTTATCCATTTTGAGCTAATTTTTGTGCATGGTGTGAGAAATTGATCTAGTTTCATTCTTTCGCACGTTGCTGTCCAGTTCTCCCAGCACCATCTGTTAAAGAGTCTGTCTTGTTTCCATTGGATACTCTTTCCTGCTTTGTCAAAGATTAGTTGGCCATACATTTGTGGGTCCAGTTCTGAGTTCTCTATTCTATTCCTTTGATCTATGTGTCTGTTTTTGTGCCAATACCATACTGTCTTGATGATGACAGCTTTGTAGTAGAGGCTAAAGTCTGGGATGGTGATGCCTCCCATTTTGGTTTTCTTCTTCAATATTACTTTGGCTATTCAAGGTCTTGTGTGGTTCCATACAAATTTTAGGATAGTTTGTTCTAGCTTTGAGAAGAATGCTGGTGCAATTTTGATTGGGATTGCATTGAAAGTGTAGATTGCTTTGAATAGTAATGACATTTTAACAATATTTATTCTTCCGATCCATGAGCATGGAATGTTTTTCCATTTCTTTGTATCTTCTTCAATTTCCTTCATAAGTTTTTGATAGTTTTCATCATAAATATCTTTTATGTCTTTGGTTAGGTTTATTCCTAGGTATTTTATGGTTTTTTGTGCAATTGTGAATGGGATCAGTTTCTTGATTTCTCTTTTTGTTGCTTCATGATTGGTGTGTAAAAATGCAACTGATTTCTATATGTTGATTTTGTGCCCTATGATTTTGCTGAATTCATAGATAAGTTCTAGTAGGCTTCTGGTGGGGTCTGTCAGGTTTTCTATGTAGAGTATCATGTCATTTGCCAAAAGTGACACAATAGGCTTTTGATAGCCAAAACAATCTAGAGAAAAAAGAACAAATTAGGAGGTATCACACTCCCAGATTTTAAACTGTACTACAAAGCTACAGTAAACAAAACAGTATGGTTCTGACACAAAAATAGACACATAGATCAGTAGAGCAGAATAGAAAGCCCAGAAATAAACCCACATTTATACAGTAACCGATTTATGACAAAGGAGGCAAGAATGTGGAAAATACAGTCTCTTCAATAAATGGTGCTGGGAAAATTGGACAGCCTCATGCAAAGGAATAAAACTTGAACACTTTACCACACCATATACAAAAATAAACTCAAAATGGATTCAAGACCTAAATGTACGACCCCAAACCATAAAACTCCTAAAAGAAAACATAGACAATAACTCTTGGACATAGGTCTTAATAACATTGGGGCGCCTGGGTGGCACAGTCAGTTGAGCCTCTGAATTCGGCTCAGGTCATAATCTCATGGTTTGTGAGTTTAAGCTCTACGTCAGGCTCTGTGTTGACAGCTCAGACCCTGGAACCTATTTCAGATTCTGTGTCTCCTTCTCTCTGCCCCTTTCCTACTTGCACTCTGTCTCTCTCTCTCTCTCTCTCAAAAATAAATATTAAAAAAATTTTTAAACAATTTTTTTTTGGATCTGTCTTCTCAGGCAAGGACAACTGAAGCAAAAATAAACAATCGGGGCCACATTAAACCAAAAAATGTTAACACGGCAAAGGAAACCGCCAACAAAATGAAAAGACAGCTTACTAAATGGCAGAAGATGTTTGCAAATGATATATCCGACAATGAGTTGATATCCAAAATATATAAAGAACCCATATGACTCAACAACAAAAAACAAGCAAACCAAATTTTTTAAAAGTGGGCAGAGGGCCTGTATAGACATTTTCCCAAAGAAGACATCCAGGTGGCCAGCAGATACATGAAAAGATGCTCAACATGGCTAATCATCCGAGAAATGCAAACCAAAAACCACAAGATAGCACCTCACAGCCATCAGAACGTCTTGTATCAAAAAGTCAAGAAATAACAAGGACTGATGAGAATGTGGAGAAAAAGGAAGCCTCATGCACTTTTGTTTGGAATGTACATTGGTGTAGCCACTGTAGGAAACGGTATGAAGTTTCTCCAAAAAACTGAAAGTAGAAATGCTATGTGATCCAGCAATTTCACTTCTGGGTATTTACCTGAAGAAAACAAAAACACTCGTTCAAAAAGATATATGCACCCCTATGTTCATTGCAGCATTATTTACAGTAGCCAAACTACAGAGGCAATCGATAGATGCACAGACCAAGAAGAGGTGGTATACAGATACAATGGACTATTATTCGGGCCTTAGAAAGAAAAAAATTCTGACACATGCTTTGAAAATAGATGAAATTTGAACACATTATGCAAAGAGACAAATACTGTATGATCCACTGTCATAAGGTGCGTGTAGTAGACAAACTGGTGGAGACGTAAAGAGGACTGGTGGCTGCCAGGGCCTAGAGGGAGGGGAAATGGGGAGCTGTCCCTCGTGGGTACAGAGTTTCAGTTTGGAAAGATAAAATATTCTGAAGGGGGATGGTGATGATGGATGCATAACCATGTGAATGTGCGTAAGGGGACTGAACTGTACACTTAGAAAGGACTAAGGTGGTGAAATTTATATTGTGTGTGGTTGATTACAAGCGGAAATAAAATAACTAAGCCACCAGGGGACACAGGCCTGTGGAGGAGGAGTTGTGGCCACCTGCTCAGGGGCCGCGCTCATCAGGAGCCTTCAGTGGGCCCCCGCCTCCCGTGTCAGCACGTCGGCGTTGCTGGGTTCTGGTGTCTAACACTGAAGGGCCATGTCTTCCTGAGCTGCTCAGTCCCACGCCCAGGCCCCTTCGGAAGCTCCGACCGCATTTGTGCAACAGCCACGCAAGGGGAGCGTCTCACACCGGTGGGCACGAACGGGGACCCATCTGCTGTGACTTCATCAGGCTTCGTGGGCAGCAAGAGGAAGAAGAGAGAGCCAACAGAATACGTGCGTGGGCAAGGGGGTGCTTTACGCTCAGGCGAAGGATATCTCAGTCTGTTCATCTTCTTGTTTTTTCCAATCAGGCAGTGCCTATTCTGACTGCAGTGTCGGAAAAGTCTCCCCACCTCCTCGCCTTGATCTTAGCATCTAACTGTCCAGCCGTCCTTCCTCAGTCTCTCCTTGTGTCCTTTGCTCTTTCCTTGGGGTTGATCGCAAGATAGCAGTCTGTTCTTCACTACGTGTCCTGGGACGCGATTATTAAGGCTGTGTCTGTGTAAAGAAGGAAGCAGTTTCCCTTTCTAAACAAAATTATTAAAGACGTTGGAACCAGGATATTTTGATTCAAAGCTCAGATCTGCCACTTCTTTGTTCTGATGGGAAGGGAGTCACTCTATCATCAGGATTCATTTAGTATCTTTGTTCATCAATTGCTTTTTAAAATATCATTTTAACGACATTCGTGTTTTCAGTCCCAGTTTAACAAGTACTTAATGATCACCTACTATGTGACTGGCATCACCCAAGGGAAGACGTCCTCCCTTCCTTTCTTTGTTCATTTAATAAATATTTTCTTGTGTACCTAGAAAGAATGCTATACACTGAGAAGACCCACGAAGAAGACAACGCGCAACCCGGCTCATATCATAGTGAGTGAAGACAAAAGTCAGGCCTCCAGTGTCTCAGGGTGGAGTGCCTCCCCCCGCCGCCTCCATTTATCACACGTGTTTTCCAGGACGGTCCCTTGCTTCGACAATCATTTTAGTAGAGGTAGTGATACAGAATTCAAGTATTATTTTCAGCTGAAAATAATAAGAGAAGAAAGCCACCCTTGCTGGCAAGAGAGGGAACATGCCAAACAGTAGTTCTTCCAATATTTAGAACAACACTTTGGGATTTTTTTACGTACTCCCCACCCTCCCCCCACCCATGTTAAGAAATAGTTCTAGGGGCACCTGGGTGGCTCAGCCGGTTAAATGTCCAACTTCTGCTCAGGTCACAGTCTCACGGTTCGTGGGTTCCAGTCCCGCGACGGGCTCTGTGCTGACAGCTCAGAGCCTGGGGCCTGTTTCAGTCTGTGACTCCCTCTCTCTCTGACCCTCCCCTGCTCACGCTGTCTCTCTCTCTCAGAAATAAATGTAACATTAAAAAAATAGTTCTAGTCTTTCTTAACTTCCCTAGTTTTGCAGTTAACTCCTCCTCACAACCCAGACTCTTTTCTTGTGTTGAGGAGAAAGATCTCCTCAGTGAGTGCAGCAGTTCATGCACCACGAAGGAAGAAAGGCCGGGGTGGTCTGTGGAGAAAAGCTGGGCTGGGAGCCCCCTTGTGGTCAGGGCCGTGCGGACTTGGCTGTTTAACTGGGCAAACGTTTTTGGTTTCAAAAGGCTGCAGCGCTAAAGCAATTTTCAAAGTAACAAAAACGTTCCAAGGAGTTGTGTACTTACAGCAACTCCCAGGACACCCGTTTTCAGACAGAATTTATCTCTCATCCCTGCTGAGCGCCAACAGCCAACAGCACGCATTTCCAGCAGGAGCACTGTTCACATGATTGAAAAATCCGTGACTTTTAGGCCAGAGCAGTAGTTCTCAAAGTGTGGTCCGTGGGACCCAGGACCTTTCCCTACTGCGTGTCATCTCTGCCGTCCAAAAACCGTATCACAACAGACCGAAAGTGGAGGAAGAGGCATGGATTCAGCTGCCTTCCATTCAAGCAGAGATTGAAGGGACTTGCAAAATGTAGAACAATGATACTCGCCCCACCTCCGAACTCTTGGGTTTTTCCCTCTGGGAAAAGATGGTTATTTGGCAAAAAGCATGTTGTTTATGTTAACATGCAATTATTTTTCAATTTAAAAAAATATTTTTAAAATTTCTAAGTTTTAATTTCTACATGATAAACGTTGATAGATGTGACCCTTTTCCACGCCCTCACTCCACACCCACCAAGTTCTATGGGGCCCTCACTGAAGGTTAAGGGTGTAAAGGGGTCATGAGCTCAAGAAGTTGGAACCGGCTGGACTAGAGCAGCGTGTCATCCCAAGCGTCCAAAACACCCCAGAACGTGGACGAGTCAGTGGCTCGGAGCCACATGAGGTGGAGCATCCGTTCAGCTCGAACCGGTCTTCCCACCAGCCTCTGCTCTGAAGGCCCAGCATCTCCCACTTGTGTGGCTGTAGGAGACACCTTCCGTGTCACTCCGATGTGCCCACCTTCCGTGTCCCTCCGACGCGCGCCCACCTTCCGCGTCCCTCCGACGCGCGCCCATCTTCCGTGTCTCCGACGCGCACCCACCTTCCCCGTGTCCCTCCGATGCCCGCCCACCTTCCGTGTCCCTCCGATGGGTGCCCACCTCTCGTGTCCCTCCGATGGGTGCCCACCTTCCGTGTCCCCTCCGATGGGCGCCCACCTTCCGTGTTCTCCGATGTGCCCACCTTCCGTGTCCCTCCGATGGGTGCCCACTTTCCGTGTCTCCGATGGGTGCCCACCTTCCGTGTCCCTCCGATGGGTGCCCACCTTCCGCAGCCCTCCGCGCGCCCACCTTCCGTGTCCCTCCCAGCGCGCCACTCCGTGTCCCTCCGATGGGTGCCCACTTTCCGTGTCTCCCGTGCCCACCTTCCGTGTCCCTCCGATGCCCGCCCACCTTCCGTGTCCGTCCGATGGGTGCCCACCTTCCGTGTCCCTCCGATGGGCGCCCACCTTCCGTGTCTCCGATGCGCGCCCTTCACTGTCTCGGGTGCCGTCGGGCATGTGTTCCCTGTGCCGCCACCAGGACACCAGCTGCGTGCGGACTCCACGGCCCCGTGTGGCACCACCGACGGCCCTGCCTCACACCAGCGCCTGGGACTTCTGGCCCCCACACTGGGGAACCCAGAGGGGAAGGACATTGACCCCCGTGGGGTCGGCCTTGGGCCAATGAGGCTTAGGAGCGAGCGGACCCGGGTCTGTCCTCCTGGCTGCCGTCCCCGCGGGCTCAGGCCTCTGCAGACCCCGCAGCCTCGGGAGCGGAGGCCGTGCTGGGCCCTGCGGGCGCCGCTCAGCACTGCGGTTCTCCAGGCAGAGCCGCCCGTCTCCCCGCGTTCTCAGCACCGACCAAACGGTCTTCCAAAGAGCAGCATTTTTCGTTAGTACTTTTGTCACTTCATGTGACTCTAAGTGACAAGATTAAGTGAAAACATCAGCTTCTGACGCTGCAGTCTCCTGAGAAAGCCTTAGGGTTTCGCAAAGTGCCAAGCTTTTCTGCCCCCCAGAGTGTGATTAGTTACTGAGCAGGGCGCTCGGCCTCTCTCAAAGCTCTCGAAATACAGGGCACCTGGGTGGCTCAGTCAACCAAGTGTCCCACTCGTGGCTTCAGCTCAGGTCATGGTCTTATGGCTTTGTGGCTTTGAGCCCCTCTCGGGCTCTGCGCGGAACGGGTGGAGCCTGCTTGGGGTGCTCTCTGCCCTCCTCCACTCGCGCGCGCTCTCTCTCTCAAAATAAATAAACTTTAAAGAAATCTCGCAAAATATTAAGTCTCTATCCTTAAAGGAATCTGTGTAAAATTGTGCATTGGCTCAAGTTTATCTAGTAAACATTTTACATAACAAAGGAGAAATAAAGAATTCTCCCTTTTAAGTTTTTATTTATCCCATTAAAATTTTTTAAAACCTTGAGATGTCACTTATACAATTGTCATGTCATAAAATTCACACTTAAAAAATAGAGCCTTCAGTGCTTTTAAGTGTTTCTAATTGTGTCAGTGTTAGAATATTTTCATTACCTGGGGTGCCTGGGTGGCCCATTCGGTTGAGCGTCTGACTTCCTCTCAGGTCAAGATCCATGGTTTGTGGGTTCAAGCCCCGCATAGAGCTCTGTGCTGACAGCTCAGAGCCTGGAGCCTGCTTCCGAGTCTGTGTCTCCCTTTCTCTCTGCTCCTCCCCTGCTTTTGCTCTCAAAAATAAATTAACATTAAAAAATTTTTTTTAATGTTTTATTTATTTCTAGGAGAGAGAGAGAGAGACGGCGTGAGCAGGGGAGGGTCAGAGAGAGAGGGAGTCACAGACCGATACAGGCTCCAGGCTCTGAGCTGGCAGTCAGCACAGAGCCTAACGCGGGGCTCGAACCCAGGAACTGCGAGATCATGACTTAAGCGAAAGTCAGACACTTAACCGACTAAGCCACCCAGGCGCCCCTACAAAAATTTTTTTGAAAGAGTATTTCCATTACCCTAATGAGACCCTTCACATTCATTCCCTATCATCCAACCCCGACCCCAAACCCAGGAAACCACAGATCTGCTTTCGTCCCTGCAGTTCACCCTTTCTAGACATTTAAATAAAATCATACAATATGCGGCCCCTTGTGACTGGCTTCTTTCACTCAGTATCGTGTTTTCAAGGTTCATCGTGTCGTCCGTGACACAGTATTTCCTTCCTCTTCACTGCTGAATAGTATTCCATTGTGTGAGTATGTCACATTTTGTCCATTCACCAGCTGACGGATTTTTAGTTTTTTTCCCCCTGTTTTTTGGCTATTTCACTTGGGAGAGTGTGTGTGGAGTTACGTTTTCATCTCTCCTGGGCAAATGCCTGGGGGCGAACCCGCTGCCTCCTGCGGCCGATTTGTGCTCAGCCTCCTAAGAAACCGCCCAACCGTCTTCGGAAGCGGCTGCAGCCGTGGTTGCTTTTCGCTTTTCGCCTGCATAGCCTTGCTGCCGTCCCCACGGCCGCCTCAACCCTGCATCCAGGGGGCTGCGCTCAAGAGAAAGCAGCCCGGCCAACGTTCAGTGCAAATCACAGTCTTGAAGTTGGCACCCGGCCCGCACGACGAAGGGGACATAGGATTCACGGCTGCACGAGGGGCTGGGGGAGAAGGGAAGCTTCGCTCGGAGGAGACCCCACGGGCCCGTGTTTCCTGCCGTCCCATCCCCGGCCCTTCCCTCCGGGCGCGCTGCGGTCCAGGGAGGGTCAGTGCCCGCGGCAGCGGCCACAGCGGGGGGACTGTGGCCACGGGAGAGCCGTGTCTTTAAGACGCTCCAAGGTCACTGCCAGGCCTGCGTCGGGGACCAGTGAGCCTACTCTCCCCTGTGGCTGAGAACCTGGGTCCCCTTACGGATGCCCCAAGGAGTAAAGTGCCCCTTGGTCTGACTTGGGTCACCCCCTCCCGGTCCAATTGCTCTGTGCCAACCCACCCCCTTCAGTAAATGGGGAATGACTGTTTGCTAGACGGCCTTGCTCAGTCCTCAACAGGCCTCCTGTTTCTCGGAAAATAATTCATTCCTCTCCCCTTTCCCCATCTTCCTGCTCCTCCTCCCTCCTGTTTCCCCTCTCTGCACCTCCCCTTCCCCACTGCCTTCTCTCCTCCAACAAACCTGCACAGAGCACCCAGTAGTGCCAGGCCTTGTGCAGGAGACAAGAAAAATAACTAAGGCACAGCTCTGCCATCAGGGAGCTCACACTGTGGGGAAGACAAACACACAGACAGCTACTTTAAAAAAATTTTTTTTAATGTTTTATTTACTTTTGAGAGAGACAGAGAGACAGCATGAGCAGGGGAGGGTCAGAGAGAGAGGGAGACACAGAATCCGAAGCAGGCTCCAGGCTCTGAGCTGTCAGCACAGAACCCGACATGGGGCTCGAACCCACGAACCGTGAGATCATGACCTGAGCTTAAATTGGACGCTCAACCGACTGAGTCACCCAGGTGCCCCAGACAGCTACTTTTTTTAACGTAATAAATTCTGGGATAAAAATAATCAGGCCCGGGGCGTCCAGGTGGCCCAGTTGATTGAGCATCGGACTCTTGGTTTTGGCTCAAGCCACGATCTCACAGTCCCTGAGTTTGAGCTCTGCATTAGTCTCTGCGCTGATAGTATGGAGCCTGCTTGGAATTCTTTCTCTCGGTCTCTCTCAAAATAAATAAAGAAATGATTTTTTTAAATAAATAAAATAAGATAAAATAACCAGGCTATTATGGAAAGAATGAAGAACATTTTTAACATTTTGTGATTTGCCTTTTAATTTTTATTGGAAGGATAAATGAATAATTTTGTGTACAAAATTTTTAAATTTTTTATAAAGCCAAATGTGATATTATTTCCTCTGAGCTGTTTAAATACATGTTCTCATCCATCCAGAAATTAAATATTAATCTTTAATCATTCTAGTGTTGTTTAATTTTCATGTTTACATTTAACTCATTAATCATCTGAAATATATTCTCATGTATGATGTGAGAAGACACTCTGACTTAATTTTTTTCTGAGAGCTTATGTGTTTAGTATACAATGAACACCGACAAAGTGATAAGAATAATAACAATGACCTGATAATGAAAAATGGGTGAAGATTATGAACAGGAAGTTCACAGAAGGAAAACAAGGCACCAATATATATATGACATATACTTAACCTAATCTTCACCACGAATCGAACAAATGCAAATTAAAACACTAAAATACCATTTCCACCTATCTTTATGGCAAAGACTAAAAACAATGACATTCTGATATGGTTACATTGAAATGGACACTCTTGTGCTGCTGACAAAAATAAACATGGTCACAACTTTTCTGGAGAATGAGTTGGTGATCATTTCTAAGGAGTCAATGAAAACTGGGGAGAAATATTTATGCACATAAGTATTTAATACTTTTATAACAGAATTTTAAAAAAGCAATTTTATGTCCAATAATATGATGACAAGGAACAATATTATGATGTATTTTACTGCCATATTGACATTTTATGAATCCTTAGAAATCTTGTTTCCAAAGAGTTTTTCATGACTAGCTAAATAATCATTATATAATGTAAAGTTTAAAAAATGCTGTGTGTATTTATTTATATGTAAAATAAAGCTATATGTATACTGTGATCTCAGTCATGGAAGGTAGAAAGAAAGTGAAATATGTCAAAATTTTGAATGTCTAAAACGAAATATGACAAAGTTAAAAAATGGTTGCCTTTTCTGGGTGGTGTAATTGTGGGTGCTTTTTTTCTTCCTCCTTTATATTTTCTATATGTTTCTAAATTTTGTACAATGAAAGTATGATGCTTTATATAATTATAAGAAGGTAAAAACGTGGGCTGCTTGGGTGGCTTGGTCATTTAAGTGCCCGGCCCTTGATTTCAGCTCAGATCATGATCTCTCTGTTTGTGAGACCGACTCCTGCACCTGGGTCGTGCTGCCAGTATGGAGTCTGCTTGGGACTCTCTCTCCTCTCTCTGCCCAGCTCACACTTGCTCACCCTCTCTCTCTCAAAATTAAGAAAACAAACATAAAATAACCACGGAAGGTAAAATGGACGCTGGGCTCTAAGGTCATTAGGTTACTTTGAGCTATAATTCCCAGTGTTTTTTTTGTTTGTTTGTTTGTTTGTTTTTGTTGTTAAGTAAGCCTTACGCCCAGTGTGGGGCTCAGACTCTGAGATCAAGAGCCGCCCGCTCCTTTGACTAAGCCAGCCAGGCATCCCCAGAGTACTTTCTTATCACTAGGCTTTGTTGACATCCCACTGATACTAACCGAGTACATTACAAGCTTGCAATGCTGTTTTGGCATGTCATTGCCTGAGATTTCTAAATCTTGGACAAGATTTCAATGTTGTCTGTAGGACTGACGTGCAAGATTGTGATCTTTTAAGAAGTTTGTCAATGCTGCCAGAAGATTGATCCTTAAGATAGTAATACGAGTAGAAGATAATAAAGTTTTACTTGTAAATGTGACAGATACAGTATAACAGTTAACGCAGCCATTAATTATCCAAGAGATGTTTTAATTTTACTATATTATAATAACATTTGTAATAATGTAAGCCAAGGAGATAAGCCCAGTCTGCTCAGAATGATAAACAGCTTAGGTATAAACTCCTGCATTTGAATGTGTGGCCACGTGCCTGTCACGCCCAAATTCTTGTCCTTTGTTCCCTCCTGGGGAGAAGGTGCACAGAAGTAGGGAACGGGGAGTCCTACCTCTGGGCCTCCAGTCTGCTCAAGGGAAGGGTAGGAGGTCCCCCATCTGGAGAGGGAACTCTCCAGGGCATCGTCTCTGGCAGTTAGCTGCGGGACAAGCATCTCCTTCTATGGGTCACTGTGGAAGAACTGGCTGAGGCCCTGGGCTGGCTCCTCAGGTGGCTCTTGCTTAAGTCAAAGCAGGGCACTCGGTCAGGTCCTGGTGGGCCTCAGCGGCAAAGCCCTTCAAGTTCTTGACGATTGTCCCTCACAGTGATGCTGCTCTCTGCCCCCACATTCAAGACGGGGGGGTGGGGGGGGCTTCTGGAACAAGTGTCCTGGTGTCTGTCCCAGGCCCTTGGTGACCCAGCTCAGCAGTTCCTGATTTGTTCCTCCTCTCTCTCCGTCGCTCTCCGTCTGCGCCGTCCTCTCGTATCTTACTACACCAGGGGCCTTTCTTTGTCGTCTCTCGCAGCAGTCTTCAGATGATCCCTTAAAACCAGACCCCAGATCTTTACCAGTCCCCCGCCGTGTCCCCGCCGTGGGCTCCTCTCTCCTCCTGGGCAACGACGGCTCCGTCTTGGGCTCACATCACTTCCTCTGTGACAGGTTGGTACTTACCGCTCCTCCGCGGCAGGTTACGGACTAGCGAGAAGGCACAGGCGCCTCTGTGCCCGCCCAGCCGGTGCCGCCCCCACGGGAGCCTGCAGCTCTCAGCCGGCCCCCCACACTGCCGAGCTCGCCAGCCCCCCAGCTCAGCCACCCCCACTGCTCACCCCCCACTGCTCAGCCACCCACTGCTCAGCCACCCCCCCCCGCTCAGCCCGCCACCCCCACTGCTCACCCCCCCCACTGCTAAGGCCGCCACCCCCTGCTCACCCCCACTGCTCAGCCCGCCACCCCCACTGCTCAGACCCCAGCTCAGGCCGCCACCCCCACTGCTCAGTCCCCACTGCTAAGGCCGCGCCACCCCCTGCTCACCCCCCTGCTCAGGCCGCCACCCCCTGCTCACCCCACTGCTCAGGCCGCCACCCCCTGCTCACCCCACGTGCTCAGGCCGCCACCCCCCTGCTCACCCCCACTAAGGCCGTCACCCCCTGCTCACCCCCCACTGCTCAGCCCCGCCCACCCCCCACTGCTCAGACCCCGCTCAGGCCACCACCCCCACTGCTCAGTCCCCACTGCTAAGGCCGCCACCCCCTCTGCTCACCCCACTGCTCAGGCCGCCACCCCCCTGCTCACCCCCACTGCTCAGGCGCCACCCCCCTGCTCCTCACCCCACTGCTCAGGCTGCCCACCCCCTGCTCACCCCCACTGCTCAGGCCACCACCCTCCACTGCTCAGCCCGCCACCCCCACTGCTCCCACCCCGCCACTGCCCCTGCTCACCCCCCACTGCTCAGGCCGCCACCCCCTGCTCACCCCCGCTGCTCAGGCCGCCACCGCCCTGCTCACCCCCACTGCTCAGCCCGCCACCCCCACTGCTCAGACCCCCGCTCAGGCGGGAATAACCACTGAGAACCTCGAGCTGTTCTCCCGCAGGCTCTTAAACAGAAAATAGAAAGGTAACAGAAAATAGTTTCTAAAAAGCACAAAAAGGCATATCTCTGTACACATATTTTTCTGCATCTCTAATTATATCCTTAAGAACATTTTTAAGGCTCTTGGCACATCTTTTCAAATTGATTTTCCAGAAGGATTGTACTGATGTATACTCCCATCAGAGTGTGACCTTCCTAACACGTCTTGTGAATGTTGTCTCTATCTTGTTCTTTAAATATTTCAGTTCTGGATTTTGACTAAATCTACGGCACGATGTTCCACGTGGGTCTGTTTTTCATCCTAGCATTGCGGGCGACCCCACAGCCCCGGACAAAGGCGGCTCAGCACTCGCGTTCTACGTTCAGGGAACCTTCGAGAGCCTTCTGGACTTCCCGAGACAGGCCAGGGGCAGCCCCCCGCCACCAGTCGGCTCTCCAAAGCCCCTCACCCCCCAGGTCACCGGGAGACTGTCGCCCACGCAGGGAAGGCCGGCAGGGAAGCGACGCAGGGCGAAGGACGCGAGGCGAGGGCAGCCCGCAGCGGCCGCGGGCCTAGAGCCCCCTCCGCTGAAGTGGATTGTGGGAGTTGAGCGCATGCGTGGACGGCGGCTGGCCCGGCGCAGCCGCGGCCGGAAGGTGCAGGCGGTGTGCGGCCCCGGGGGGCGGAAGCCTGTTCAAGAGGCCGGATGGGAGCCGCACCTGCCGAGTCAGGGTCGTGCGCAGACTCACTCCCCCTGGGGCCTGACGCTCGCTCCGCACGACCCGCCCAGGCTCCCGCCGAAGCTCCAGCATTTGGGGGACCACCTCCCAGAGCCCTTGCCAGCCGGGACTGGCCAGACAGGCAGGCATGAGCAACCGGAGGAGGAACTCGGCACGAGACAACGCAGCGAAGCCGCCGGGCCCCTCACCCGCACGAGAAAGCTCCGGTGTCTCCAACATCTCATAAATGTCTGTAAGCCTTAGCACTGAATCCCGGGTCTGCACCTGACAGACATCACATGTGGAGACCCTTCTTTCCCTGTCCAGCATCAGAGATGCCAGGAAAGAGGCAAGGGTGGGGAGGTTGGTTTACCCACCGCCCATTTCCGGTACCAAGGCATTTGTGCAGCATGTGTTGAAAGTAAAGAATCTGCCCAAAATGTCTTCAAGGGACTAGCGACCCAGTGGAAAAGGTAACTTGATTTTGGAAAAAATTACCGGGGGAGGGAGATATATACTGTATTTTATGTTATGTTCTAATGGATTTAAATGAACTAGATTCAAAAGTTATGAAAAGGTATAGGGGCGCCTGGGTGGCTCAGTTGGTTAAGCATCCAACTCTTGATTTTGGCTCAGGTCATAATCTCTTGGTTCAGGAGATCAAGCCCTGCATGGGGCTCTGCACTGACAGAGGAGGCTGCTTAGGATTCTCTCTCTGTCCCTGGTTCTTTCTGCCCCTCCCTAGCATGAGTGCACCCATATTCTCTCCAAACAAACAAACATTAA
Organism: Proteles cristata cristata; assembly: GCA_017311185.1. NCBI lineage: Eukaryota > Metazoa > Chordata > Mammalia > Carnivora > Hyaenidae > Proteles > Proteles cristata. Next base: position 223,314 of record JAESUZ010005219.1, read on the forward strand.
CAAACTTCATTATGAAAAGGTGTATAACTGTGGTTCTCAAATTGTATGTTGAGGTGTCCTGTGCACAGTCAACTCACAAGGACAGTAAGAGATGTTTTAAATTTTGTTCCTATTTAGTTTACAAATCTGTAGGAAAACAGAAGGAATGTCTGTTGGACACCACTCTGCTAACTCCAGGCAGCTCCTAGTTTCAACACTGGATCACACTGCATTCCTTGCAATGGCATCTAACTTTGCAAAGCTGGGATTTTGCAGGGGCCATGATAAAAAGCAATGAGTGAAGGTCATTCATTGGGAAATGAGTGGCAGCAGCATCTAGTCTTGTTCCAGGATTTGAGGAATTGTGCAGTGCCCAACAAGCACACACATCCCATTAGCAGTTGTGGTTACTTAACGATAAAATAAACATTGCAAAAATAAAATAAAATAAAATAAAATAAAATAAAATAAACATTGCATTTTTTTTCTTTCAGTTTAAATGATTTTTTTTTTTCAAATGGCTACAGGTTTTTAGGACACAAACATTAAGTTGCTTAGACCTAACTACATAATAAATGGAAGTATTAGGTAGTTCTGTTGGCATAGGGGCACTGAGAAAATATTACTGAGACATTAGAATACACAGACTAGAATGTTCAATAGTACAACAGTTCAATGTCTCTCTCCCTGACAGTAAGTTCTCACCCAGAGAGGCAACTACAGATACTTATTGCTTGTATGTCCTGGAGATATTGAATGCACATAATGATAGCTAACATGTATTTGAATTTTACTTTGTGTCAAGCACTCTTCTAGGTTTTGTATATATTAATGAATTTAATTCTCTATGGTGCAGTCGTAATATATTCCTGTTTTATAGATGAGGACACTAAAACTCAAAGTGTTGGATTAACTGCCCAAATCCACACACTCGATAATGCCTTCAGGGTCAGAGGTCTTAGACTTAGTCTCTTTTACCTTTGTGCCAAGTTTGGATATTATCTTTAGGATTATTTTTAAGTTATCTCTACACCCAACATGGGTGAGACCCAATTCTGAGATCAAGAGTCACATGTTCTGCTGACTAAGCCATCCAGGCACCCCATGTATGTTATCTTTTTTTAAATATAATCTTTAAAAACATGCTACTTTGATAGGGCAAAAATACCAGTTGTTTGAATATTTGTGAAGGTAGGCGTTATTTTTTACATATGATTACTGGTCATTTATATTTATTCTTTCCATGAGTTTCCTTTTGTATGAACCTCTTTAAGCTTTCAAAACGTCACTACTTCCTAGGATCTCTCTAAGAAATTAATGTGTTAATTACTTTTGAAGTAATCAGTCAGGCAGAAGGGCCAATTATTGTGCTAACTGGAATCTTCTCCTCTAGATTTCAGTAGGTCAAATTCATTTTTTAAAATTAGAAGCTTACTTTCAGGGCGCCTGGGTGGCTAAGTCAGTTGGGCGTCCACCTCTTGATTTCGGCTCCGATCATGATCTCGCAGTTTGTGAGTCTGAGTCCCGTTGTCGAGCTCCATGCTGACAGTGCAGAGTCTGCTTGGGATTCTCTCTCTCCTTATCTCTCGCTTTCTCACACAATAAATAAATAAACTTTAAACAATAAAAAGCAAAATTAGAAGTTTACTTTTCTAGGGACACTTGGTTGGTTCAGTTGGTTGTGCATGTGACTCTTGATCTTGGGGTCGTTGAGTTCGAGGCCCACATTGGGTATAGAGATTACTTAAAAAATAAAATCTTAAAAAAATGGTTTTAGAAAAAGTTTACTTTCTAGAGACCTAAGCCTAATCTTGAGCCTTTTCCTTCATCACTTCTAGATTAAAATGGTTATTTGAGAAAAAAAAGAGAGATCAATCTAACTCATAAAAGAAACCTTAAAATGTTTGTGTCTGACAATCAATGATTGTGAGTGCTACAGAAATCACTTAACGCTACTTCTCTCTTTTTATTTTTTATTTATTTTTATTTAATTATTTATTTTAATCTTTTTTTTTTTTTTATTATTTCTAGGAGAGAGAGAGAGAGACAGCGTGAGCAGGGGAGGGTCAGAGAGAGAGGGAGTCACAGACCGAAAGAGGCTCCAGGCTCTGGGCTGGCTGTCAGCACAGAGCCCGACGCGGGGCTCGAACCCACGAACCGCGAGATCATGACCTAAGCGAAAGTCGGACGCTTAACTGACTAAGCCACCCAGGCGCCCCTACTTCTCTCTTTTTAAAGTATGTATGCATTTAGAGAGAGTTTATACCAAATTAATGTAAATAGATAACTGTTGCAAGCCTTTTTTCTTCACAATAATGGGTTACATGATCATAGCTGAAACAAAAAGAGCTACTAAGATAATAAGAATACTTGTGGAAATACTCTTATACAAATATTTGGTGGTGTCATTTCCTTTAGAGTATAGTACAGAATATTCTGATACTGATATACTTGTCTGTGGCTAACCATAGCTGCCTGGGGTTCCAAATCAAACCAGCAAACAGCAGAGGGAGCTGGTGAAGTGCTTTTGCAAGTGAGACCTAAGCTCACTCTGAGGGGCCACAAAATTTCTTGGCAAGTTATTTACCTGGAGGGGAAGCTAAGAATTCTTTCTTAAATCACCTATAAATTGCAATGCTTTCTTTTAGTTTTTTCCTTTTATATCTGTATATTCTATTTTTAAATTTTTTAATGTTTTTTAAAAAAATTTATTTCAGAGAGAGAGAGAGCGTGTGAGCAGGGGTGGGTCAGAGAGAGAGGGAGACACAGAATCTGAAGCAGCTCCAGGCTCTGAGCTGTCAGCACAGAGCTCGACGCGGGGCTTGAACCCACGAACCGTGAGATCATGACCTGAGCTGAAGTTGGACGCTTAACCGACTGAGCCACCCAGGTGCCCCTATATCTGTATATTCTAGAAAGGTGCTGTTGAACCTACATAGTCAGAAACAAATATTGAGCAGGTTTCTATAACGTTAAGGCAAATCTGTAGTATATGCTATCCCCTCACTCAAACAAACAAACAAACCTGGCGAATTGTTGAGGGAGCCCTTGAATGGCATGACTTACTCTTTTCTTGAGCCATTATGGACACCTAATATTTGTTCATTCCTTACTGAGTCAACAAAAATACATGGAACAATATTATGCTCAATATATGTATTGAGCATCACTGTACATACATTGATTGAATGCTCAAAGTCAAAGCTTGAATGTAAAACCCCTGGGCATTTCTACATAAATTTATCACAAGCCTTTGCAGGACAGCACAATAAGGCAGGTAGGATTTTCAGATTCCATTCATAAACTCTAAGGCCATTACTTTCATCAAAGTTGACATTAGTAGGGCACGTGGCTGGCTCAGTCAGTGTAGCATGCAACTCTTGATATCAGGGTTGTAAGTTCAAGCCCCATGCTGGGTGTAGAGATTACTTTAAACAAATGATTTTTTTTAGAAAGTTGAAATTTGTAGTAAGTAATAACTTCCAGATTTAGATGAATTTAGAACTTTGGAGACAGAATTACTCTAACATTATAGAAAGACACAGGTTTACTTCAGATATGACTCTGTTTCTTTCTTTCTTTCCTTCTCTTAAGTAAATGTGTAAAGAGGACTGGTTGGGGCAGTCTTGGACAAGAAGTGGGCTTGAGCTTTGTTGGAAGATACACAGAATGAAAATCACTGCAGGAGGCAGAGATGGTATGACAGGTGAGGGGAATGACAGTCAGAGGGCAGAAGCCCAAATGCAGTTGGTGTGGGCTGGTCTCTCAGCCCAGCCTGGCTGAGGTAGATGTGACTTCTGTAGTTCAAAAACAAGCAAAGCAGCTCTTGCCAAATACCATATTCCTTTGCACTAGCGTCAGAGGATGCAGTTTCAAAGAGATGCATTCTCTGAAGCAGTGGTTCTCAAAGTGTTTGTTTTGGAATGCCTCCACATTCATTCTTTCTTTTTTAATTTTTTTTTTACTTATTTATTTTTGAGAGACAAAGTGCACGAGCTGGGGAGGGGCAGAGTGAGAAGGAGACATGGAATCCAAAGCAGGCTCCAGGCTCTGAGCTGTCAGCACAGAGCGCCACACGGGGCTTGAACCCATGAACCGTGAGATCATGACCTGGGTGGAAGTCGGACATTCAACCAACAGAGCCACCCAGGTATCCCTTAAATGCCTCCACATTCTTTTTTTTTTTTTTTTTTAATGTTTTATTTATTTCTGAGAGAGAGAGACAGTGTGAGCAGGGGAGGGTCAGAGAGAGAGAGGGAGACAAAGAATCTGAAACAGGCTGCAGGCTTTCAGCTAGCTGTCAGCATAGAGCCCGACGCAGGGCTCGAACCTACAAACTATGGGATCATGACCTGAGCCGAAGTCGGACACTTAACTGACTGAGCCACCCAGGTGCCCCAAATGCCTCCACATTCTTAAAAAAAGTATTCACAGTGGACCCACTGAAATCTAAGAGGGCCTCTCTCCACTTAAGAGGTTGCTTAGGAAGCTAATCGAGTCAACTGAGGGGTTTCCCCACTCTCCCGGGCGTCTATCAGAAAACCGATATCAACTGCTTTGTGTCCGTGTTGTTCAAATAACCCTATCTTTGTTGTAGGTCCTTCTCAGTGCCTAGGAGACCCGGAGGCTTTCAAAGGACCAGAATAGGGGCGCCTGGGGGGGCTCAGTCAGTTAAGCATCTGACTTTGGCTCAGGTCATGATCTCACAGCTGGTGAGTTAAAGCCAGGCAATGGGCTCTCCAGTTCAGAGCCTGGAGCCTGCTTGGAGTCTGTGTCTCCCTCTCTCTGCCCCTCCCCCACTCATGCTCTGTCTCTGTCTCTCTCAAAAATAAACATTAAAAAAGGAAACCCTTAAAAATATAAAAATTTAGCTGTGGTTGAAAAAACTACAGTAACATAAAACTTATCCTTGTAGCCATTTTTAAGTATTCAGTTGTGTTAAGTATATTAACAGTGTTGTACAACAGGTCTCTTGAACTTTTCAATCTTAAATAACAGAAACTCTATGCCCCTAACCATCAGACAATCATCACTCTACTTTCTATGAGTTTTATTAAGTACCTCTTCTAAGTGGAATCAAACAGAATTTTCTTTTTCTAACTGGCTTATCTCATTTGGCATAGTCTTCAAAGTTCATCTATGTTATAGCATTTATCAGAATTTGCTTCTTTTTTTTTTTTTTAAATTTTTTAATGTTTTATTTATTTCTAGGAGAGAGAGACAGCGTGAGCAGGGGAGGGTCAGAGAGAGAGGGAGTCACAGACTGAAACAGGCTCCAGGCTCTGAGCTGGCAGTCAGCACAGAGCCCGACGCGAGGCTCGAATCCACGAACCGCGAGATCATGACCCAAGCGAAAGTTGGACGCTCAACCGACTAAGCCACCCAGGCGCCCCTGAATTTCCTTCCTTTTAAAGGCTGATTAATATTCTATTTGATGTCTGTATTTTGTTTAGCCATGAATCCACTTTCTTCTAAGAGTTTTATACATTTAGGTCTTCAATCCATTTTAAGTTAATTTTTGTTTATAGTGTAAGAAAGGGTCCAACCTGGGGCGCTTGGGTGGCTCAGTTGGTTAAGCATCCGACTTTGGCTCAGGTCATGATCTCCCGGTTCGTCGGTTCGAGTCCCGCGTCGGGCTCTGTGCTGACAGCTAGCTCAGAGCCTGGGGCTGGAGCCTGCTTCAGATTCTGTATCTCCCTCTCTCTCTCTATCTTTCTGACCCTCCCCTGCTCATGCTGTCTCTCTCTCCTTCTCAGAAATAAATTTTTAAAAAATTAAAAAAATTAAAAAAAAAAGAATGCTATACTTGAAAAAAAAAAGGGGTCCAACCTGATTCTTTTTGTCTCCCAGCTTTATTGAGATATAATTGACATATAACATGTGCAAGTTTAAGGTGTACAACATGGTGATTTACGTATATATTGCAAAAGGATTACCACGATAAAGTTACTTAACACATCCCTCACATACTTTTAATCTGTGTGTGTGTGTGCATGTCCAACTTCCTTTTTTTTTTTGCATGTTTTTCCATCCAGTTTATCCAACTCCATTTGTTGAAAACACTATCCTTTCCCTGTTGAATGGTCTTGGTACTCTTGTCAAAAATCATTTGACTGTGCACAGGAAGGCTCATTTCTAGGTTCTCTAGTCTATTGTGTTGGTCTATGACTGTCTTTATGCCAGTACCACACTGTTTTGATTATTGTAGCTTTGTGATATTTTAAAATCAGGAGTGTGAGACCTTCAACTTTGCTCTTCTTTTTCAAGATTGTTTTGGTCATTTGTGGTCCCTTGATACTCCAAATTAATTTTAGGGTAGGTTTTTCGATTTCTGAAAAAAAATGCCATTGGGATTTTGATGGAGATTGCATTAAATCTGTACATCACTTTGAGTAGTACTGACATCTTAACAATAATAGATCTTCCAATCCATGAACATGGGAAGTCTTTCCATTTATCTGTGTCTTCTTTGCTTTCTTTCAGCAATGTTTTGTAGTTTTCAGTATATAAATCTTTCATCTCCTTGTTTAAGTTTATTTCTAATTATTTTTTTCTTTTTGACGTTACTGCAAATGAAGTTGTTTTCTTCCTTAATTTCCTTTTCAGGTAGTTCTTTGTTAGTACATAGAAGGGCAACTGATTTTTTTTTTATTGCTGATTTCGTGTCCTGCAATTTGGCTGAATTCATTTATTCTAAGAAATTCTTATGGAATCCTTAGGGTTTTCTGTACATAAGATCATAATATCTGTACACAGAGATAATTTTACTTCCTCCTCTCCAGTTTGGGTGCCTTTTATTTCTTTTTCTTGTCTAACTGTTCTGGCTAGAACTTGTAGTAGAGATGCTGAACAGCAATGGTGATAGTTGGCATATAGTTGGATCCTGTTATTATTATTATTTTTTTTATAATTCATTCAGCCAACCTGTGTCTTTTGATTGGGGACTTTTATTCATTTATATTTAAAGTAATTACTTAAGGGGAAGAACTTACTATTGCCATCTGAAAATAGTTTTGATCTGTAAACCCTCGTTTATCAATTGATATAGCAAATTTCAAGACATTTCTAAAATAAGCTTTTAAAAAGGAAAATCTTCAAACTTTCTATAGGCAGTTTTACTTTACGTCTTACATATATCAAGTATGACATAGATTTTTTTAATACAGTCTTTACAGTTTCATAACTGGAAAAGTTGCCATGATAGCTTGAAATTTATCTCCTTAAGCTATAATAATTCCAAGTGACTTAGTCTTTACCCAGAAGTAATATCCTGGAGTTAAAAGCATGAAGTATGAGGCTAGGAAGGCTGGGCCCAAACCCCAGTTCTACCATTTCTGAGGCAAGTAATTAAGTTGCTATATGCCTCAGTTTCCTCAATTTGGGATAATAATAGCATAATTATTATATCACAGAATTATTGGATGGAATTAGTTAATAGATGAAAACAACTTAGTGTCCTTCATGCGGTAATTGTGTGTACACATTAACTATCATTCTGTAGTATTCTCAAATTATTTGGAATGTTTGTTATTTCATAATATGCAAATTCTTATATATTTATATAATCCATAGGTTGGTCTGATTCTCAGATACCAACTGTGTCCTACCACTTAATTCTGACACTAACTACTCAGAATTAGTGCAGACTCCACAAATTAAGGGCTCAGTCCCTCCAGACTACCTCCACTTTAGATGCCTGTTTCAGCGTGCCTGGATGGCTCAGTCAGTTAAGCACCTGAATCTTGATTTTGGCTCAGGTCTGATTTCACAGTTCATGAGTTCAAGCCCCATGTTGGGCTCTGTGCTGATAGTGTGGAACCTGCTTGGGATTCTGTCTCTCTTTCTCTCTCTTTCTCAAAATAAATAAACTTTTAAAAAATCATAGATGGCCGTTATGAGTGTTAGGGACAACGCATACTTCTGACCCACTGGCTATAAATCAGTGATTCCTATGATCCCCTGCTCACGTTCGATAATTTGCTAGAATGGATCAAAGATCTCAGGGAAACACTTTACTTACATTTCGCAGCTTATTATAAAGGATATAAATGAACAGCCAGATGAAGAGGTACATGGGCCAAGGTCCAGAAGGGTCTCAAGCACAGGAGCCTCTGTCTCGAGGAGGAGGTGGATACATTCACCAACTTGGAAGCTTAGCAAATCTCATTGTTAAAGTTGTTAACATCTCCAGCACCCCTTCTCCCTGGAGGTTGGAGAGTGGGCCCCAAAACAAAGGAACCAAAGGTTTCTACTCATTGCTCTTTCGGGAGACCAGCCCTGTCATGGCCATTGGGGGCCCCCACCCTGTTACCTCATTAGCATAAACTCAGGTGGATTGGAACCATCATTGTTATGATTGACGAAAAACACTCCTATCACTCAGGAAATCCAAGGGTTTCAGGAGCTTTCAGATTGCCAGGAACGAGGAAAAAAGACCAGATGTACTTTTTATTGTAACGCAGTTGGAAAGGAGAGAAAATTGTTATTTTAAATTCATAGTCATATCTTTTCAACTGGACCTCAAACTCTTCAGAAGGAAACACCACGACTTAATTTCAATTGTCCTACAGTATTAAGCATGGTGCTGGGTAAGTACTCAATGGTAACTGTACTACCGTGCATTCATAGAATGCTTCACAGCTTTACAAAGTTGTCTCAGATTAATTATCTTCTTTGAATCTCACACACTTGTGATGGTCGACATTTTACAGATGATCAGACTGAGGTCCTGAGATGTTAAGTTACTTATCCCATAACACATTTTAGAAGAAGCAGAGATATAATACAAATTCAGTTCTTCTGACTTAAATTCCAACCTTTGTCCACTTCACGAAAGATACTAAACTGTAAGATAGGTGACTGGTTCTATCTAGCATGGCCCTAAAATCATCTAATTTCTCTTGTTTTCTCCATCTGAGAAACAGGATCATTAAAGGATTTTCATTTCCAAAATCTTAAGATTCTATAATCTCTAAATTGTCTTCTAGTTTTAAAATATCATTGGCTGTGACCCACAACAGCTGCTTTTTCTTTTGCACTGAATGTCAACAGTGGAGATAGTCAGCAAGTATAGTCTCACTTAACAATGTTCCTGGAAAGCCACTAATTTTATTTTATTTTTTTTTTAACATTTTGCTTATATCTGAGGGAGAGAGACAGACAGCATGAATAGGGGAGGGTCAGAGAGAGAGGGAGATACAGAATCTGAAGCAGGCTCCAGGCTCTGAGCTAGCTGTCAGCACAGAGCACAACGCAGGGCTTAAACCCACTGTGAGATCATGACCTGAGCCGAAGTCGGACGCTTAACCGACTGAGCCACCCAAGTGCCCCGAAAGCCTCTAATTTAGGAAAGACATAACATTTAGTAACACTGGCTATATAACAAATCCCACTGGTTTCCATAAAAACAAAACAAAACAAAAACCAAACATCTATTTTCTAAAGAAAAGTATGTCATATACTTTACTAATTAATTTTGGTGAAGAATAAATAGGAATAGTTTTGACTCCCACGACATAGGTGTTAAAGAAGTACTCGAAAAGTAGAAGGGATGTATTTGTAAAATGTTCTTGTTTCAGCCAGACATCAACCTTTTCTTAGACAATTAACATCTCTCTTAGAAATTATTGGAATCTGCAAGACTTCCTTCTATTCTGCTTCAGGATATGAAGAATATGTGAGTAGGCAGGAATGTACTTCTTTTTTTAAAAAAAAATTTTTAATGTTTATTTTTAAATTTTTTGAATGTTTTATTTATTTTTGAGAGATAGAGACAGCATGAGCAGAGGAGGGTCAGAGAGAGAGGGAGACACAGAATTCAAAGACAGGCTCCAGGCTCTGAGCTGTCAGCAGAGTTGGAAGTGGGGCTTGAACCCATGAACTGTGAGATCATGACCTGAGCTGAAGTCAGACACTTAACCAACTGAGCCACCCAGGCGCCCCATTATGTTTATTTATTTTTGAGACAAACAGAGCACAAATGCGGAAGGGGCAGAGAGAGAGAGAGGGAGACACAGAATCTGAAGCAGGCTCCAGGCTCCAAGCTGTCAGCACAGAGCCCTATGCGGGCTCACACCAATGAACTGTGAGATCACGACCTGAGGTGAACTTGGATGCTTAACTGACTGAGCTACCCAGGCGCCCCTGGAATACTACTTTTTAACCCTCCCCAGGAGAGTGTTATTGTTGAATAAATCAAGAAATAATAGCCAGGTATTGGAGGGGAGGCTAAACTAGGAGGTAAATTCCACTGTTTTCCAACATTGAGATTCCACCCCTTGTTCACCCTACCCTAAAATTCAAAATACTTAATTTGAAAAGAAGCATACTCAACCCCACATTTGATAAAATGCCTTTTCTTCTTCCCCTTTTAAAAACGCGTTTAGATGAAAAGTTCTTTTGTAATTACACAAATCTTTTGAACACAAGGCCCAATTTGAAGCATTATAGGCCTCAAACATTTAATGTCATAAGCTATTCGTTTGACTACACTTTTGCAGATATCACTGATTGGCAGTAATTACTCTTTGTAGCAGCTATATTTTGCAATCATTTTTCAGACTGCTATACTCAGTCTAATATTTATTCAGTGCCTACTAGAAGTCAGACACAATGTTGTTTACTTTTACACTATTCTTACAATAAAAAAGGTCGTTTCCTGCACTTTGGTTCACCTTATCCTTTTGTAATGAGATAAAAGGCACTTCCTTTGTTTCTCAAGCAATCTAAACCTGGTTCATTCACTTTCTCCACTTCCAGTTGTAGAGATGCCAAATACAAGGCATAACCTGTTCTTCAATGGAGAAAAATCATACCTTTCTGAAAGCGCACACACACATCTCAAAAGTACGGCTTACTTATACCTAGGAATAAACAATGGCAAGATTCCAACAGACTAAACTTACTAACACTGCAATGAACTGGGCTTTCTGCGTAGCCCCAGGAAGCAGACCAGCACCAAAAGGTGAGTTACAGGAAAGTAGACGTCAGCTCGCAACAAAATAACCGCCTTCGTCCGAACACCTTTTCTACTAGTTGAACCCGGTTTGAATAGTGACATCGCTGCTTCAGGACTACCTGGCTGGAACGTGGTGAAGGAGGCGGGGGCGCCGGGGGACCGTTGGTTCCCACGTTCGCTGACGTCCCGGTCAACGTGGATTCCGAAACTAACATGACTGTCACGGGTCCCTCAACGCCGGTAGAACAGGTGACAAAGAGTTCTTTCCGAATTCAAGAAGCCTGGTAGTCAAGGTTAGGGTTCCCGCCTTTCCTCTCTCCGGCAGGACACCGCCCTTGGAAAGAGCTCGCAACGGTCTGCTGGCTAAACACAGGTGGACGAATGTGCCGCGGAACCTCCGCTGAGAAACGGAACCGCTCCATCCCGAGCGGCTCCTCTTCCTCGCAAGCAGGGACCGACGGGGGGGCGCGGAGGGCGCGGGCTTCTGCCGGGAGGGCCCCCTCGGGGTCTCTCTCAGGAGAGTGGAACCTACCCGGCGCGGAGCGCGGAGAGGGAAGGGGGGTCGGGGGACGCGCCGGGGGCAGAGAACAGACCGGCGGCCGCGGCGACGCCTCGCGCAGGGGCGGGGTGCGCTCACCGCGGAGGGGACCGTCGCCGTCCGGGCCGACCGCCCAGGCCTCGCCCGGTCCCGGACTGCGGGCGCCGCCAGCCCCGGCGAGGCGGCCCGGCTCACGCTCTTCTCCCTCCCACGGCCCGCACGGCCGGCGGCCCGGCCCGGCCCGCGGCGGCCGCGACGCCGGCGTCACCCGCGGCTGCGGCGGCCTCTGGGAGCGCGTGAGGCTCCGGGGTCGCTGCGGCGATTGGCCGGCCGCGGCGCCCGCTCCCATAATGCAGCGCATGGCGCGTCATTGAAGAGAGACCATGATGGCGGCGGCGCTGGGGCCCCCAGAAGTGATCGCTCAGCTGGAGAACGCGGCCAAAGTTCTGATGGTGAGTACGCCGCGACCCCCGCACCCCAGCGTCCGCGGGCCTCTGGCCGGCCCTGCCGCGCCGGGCCCTCCCGCCCGCTGCCCGGCGGCCGGCGCGGGCCTCCAGGGAGCCTGGAAGCGGAGGCGGCGGCGGTGGCGTGGCGCAGGATTCTCCATCCTACTTTCCTCTCGCCTCCGCTCCCCCTCTTCCCGGGGCTGCCCTCACGCCCCAGGGGTCTGGCACCCCAGCCGGGCGACGCGATACGGTGCTGTAGGAAAGGGGGCTTCGTGCGCCACGGTCTTCGCCGTGCACCCTGCCCCACAGACGGGGTCGGGAGCAGGGCGCGGGGAGCGAGGTGCGGGTCATCCCCGCGCGGCTCCGGTCGCGGGCAGAGTGTCCGCCGCTGGGCAGCGGCTGCCAGACCCGCGGGGATGGCCCAGCCCGGGTGCGGCTCGCAGCGCCTGCTCCGTCCGGGCGTTCGGGTGCCTTCTCCGACCTGCAGCCGCCGGCACGTGGAAGGGCAGGGAGGGAGGGAGGGCAATCTTTGGGACCAAGGTCATTGGGGCAAAACTTTATTAGGTACCAAGCTCCCTGTGGGTCGCACGTTAAGGAGAGCTGAATCTAGGGTGTTCGTTGGCTTCGTCCTTAACGCTGTACAGTGAGCAGTGTGATGAGTAAGTTATTTACCCAGGGACTTTGAGGAGGCTGCGTAATGGGATTAAAAATACCTATATTCCACGCCGGGAGTGGAAGGAAGGGTAAACTGTATGCAGTTGCCCCTCAACTGCGTTTGTATTTTTTGGCTCAGTTTTGTTTTTGTAAATTTAGATTTCCGTGTTTGTAGATGTTTGTGGGAAGTGAGAGGCTCGGTAGATGGCTTGAATTGATCCAGCCTTTCTAAGAATCTAATACAGCTCTAGCTTCGTTATTCGTTTGGACCCCCCCCACCCCCTTTTGGTTCAGGGCTTGGATTGTGTGTTCGAACATCAAATTTAAAAGGATTTGAACTACTTTCAGCATAGTTTGTAGTTCCATTCATCAAGTATTGTTTTCTCACACACCAGAGAGCTCCTGAAATTTAGCTAACGATATTGAGAAGTCTAATAAAAGTAGGGTATATTTGCTTCATTATGAGCTAAATGAATTCTTTAGCCACAAAACTGAGTAGATACAGTTTTCAGACTCTTGCAACTGAAGTCCAGAAAAAACTAGCAAGCATTCCCCTTAATGCAAGGTTCTTAAAAGCCCTGACATGGTGTTTCCTGAAATATCTGAGAACTTTCTAGGCGCCAGACTCTATTTTTATTAGACTCTGGAAGGAGTATGTGACCCCCAAAAATATTGCTTTAGTTCTTACATTGATAAGATAAAATTAGGGTCTTTCATCACTGGCCTGAATGTTTGTGTTTGTCAGTACCTTCCCTCCTCCTTGGCAGAGCTAGTTTTATCATCTATAAGAGAGTAGCTGAGAAAAATAGTAGTAAGTACTGTTTCTTAGTGTGGACTACGTGCCAGATACTGTGTGTGTTGCTTTACACACTCTATTAATCCTCACAACAGCTTTACAGGGCTCAGAGAGAAAGTTTAAGTGGCATGGGTACCGTATTACTAACTTGGTGATTTAGGTTCAGATCTTACATCTGTCTGGCTCTGAAGTTGGATCTCTTCCTACCATATGTCACCACCTCTTACATGTGTTGTGTAGATATCCGTTTACATACTTTTTAATCTTTCCAGAGAAAAGTATTGAAAAAAATGTTTTTAAAATTAGGAAATTTGTTTTTGGAAGCTTCCACTTACTATTCTCATACGTATAAGAGTAACAATTACTGCGTTATTTCTCATATGAAAGCTGTATTCCAGTTTATTACTCGTAATGACACCACATTTATTAAGTGCTTACTGTGTGCGAGGCACTATGCCAAGCGCTTTATGTATGTTCCTTTAGTCATTATGAACAATGAGATGGTTATTATTACTTTCATTTTCCTTTTATAGACTAAGAGACTCAAACGTGGAGATGCTAAGTAACTTACGCAAATTTGCAAGGAAAGTGGTAGAGTGGGAACTTCAACTCAGGTCTGTCTGTTACCAGTTTGTGGCTCTTAACCTAAAGGGAAGTGGGACTAGAAACCTAATATATTAATTCACTTGGCAATAGTTAAGATTGTTAAATCTTCAATTACTAAGCATAAAGACATCTTTTAAAAGAATTTAGCATTATCCATCTGAGGAAATGTTGTTTATAGGAAATGGCTGTATACTTTAGTTGTTACTATGTTTGGGGGTTCAAAGCAATTAGTGGTGTCTTTCAGAGTCATTTTGCTTAGTTTTTTCATTTGGTAGTCCACAGATTTCTTCTCTGAAAACTGGCATAGAATTTTAGTGTGCAGAGCAATCTCAAGACCTCTTTATTTAGTGCACAGGTCTTAGAGAGTCCACAGTGGATATCAGAAGGAGATGTAAACACATTTTTGGATGCACATACATCTTTTGGTAATGGGGTTTATAGCTCTTATCAACATTTCTAAGGAAATAGAGACCCTGAAAAATAAGAGCCTAGTCTAAGCATTCTCCCTTCCATTCTACAGATGGGGAAACTGAGGTTCAAAGAGGTAGAAGTGACTTGCCAAAGGTAGGTCACAGAACAAATTAGTAATAAGAGTGATTCAGAACCTAGATCACTAGACTCCCTATTTCTGAAGTTAAGTTTTTTTTTATTCAACCATGTTGCTTTTTAAAGTCAACGTATTATAATACCATAAATGTTACATTTTATTGCTTGATGGGAAAATTTGAAATATGTTTTTGGATATTGCAGTTGCTTCATTGTAAACATCTGTATTCAGTCCTATTTAGCTTATTGGATAAGCTGCCGATTTGTGTATTAGACCTTTAGAATAAAAAATCTATTCATCAATTTTATGGATCTCAGCATAAAGAATGATTTCCCCCGTCTCCAATAGTAACAGGGAGTATTTTCTGTAGATGCTTGTAAATACTGCTTAATCTTCTGATTCAAGACAGTGAGGTTACTTGCTAGAAAATAAATTTGAAGGCGAAGAAACTAGAATGAGAATGGACTTTTGTAAGTAGTAACTGTGCAAATGGAAAACTATTTAAAGAAACACTGAGCATTTCTCCAAAAAAGATTTCAGTTATTGGGTTTTTGCTTAAGGTACCCAACCCTAAATTTTTGAGAGGATATTAAATGTACACTATAGAGTAAGTTATGTGGATCATACTTTCGTGCTAACATTCTTATCAGGAAGAGTCTTATCTCTGACTGCTTGAATTTAGCAGGTTACATTACAGACCTGAAAATCTGATGTTGTAGACACATTTTCTGTTATTTAAGATTATAACAGCTATACTGGAACATATTTTAAAATATAGCAGCAGCACACAAATGCACGGAATAATAGAGTCTCCGTCTTCTTCCTTTCCCCACTCTCAGTCCCCCTCCCTAAGCAATCCATATTAAATTTGAATATCCCTTTTTTCCGGTGCTTTTATAATACCCATTATATAGTTTTTTTTTTCTAAAAAAAATTTTTTTTAATGTCTTATTTATTTCTAGGAGAGAGAGAGAGAGACAGCGTGAGCAGGGGAGGGTCAGAGAGCGAGGGAGTCACAGACTCTGAAACAGGCTCCAGGCTCTGAGCTGGCAGTCAGCACAGAGCCCGACGCGGGGCTCGAACCCACGAACCGCGAGATCATGACCTAAGCGAAAGTCGGACGCTTAACCGACTAAGCCACCCAGGCGCCCCTATATAGTTTTTCTTTTTTAAGTATATTAATTAGTATGTTACAAATATTCTTCGTTTAAAAAATCTTGGAGGTACCTTTCTGAATATTAAAAAATTCATGCTGTGCAGAAGAGTGTAAGGGGAAAATAGAAGTTCCCTAAGCTTCCATTCCATCTCTTCAGACAGGACTGTTTCCTGGGTACATACATGAAAAATCTGTAGGCATATAACAGCATACATCATGTTTATTTTTTATTTTTTGTTTCTCTTCCAACATGTAAATATTTATTTGTGGGTAATCATGAATCAGTGGGACCAGCACAAGACTGACATAGCCTCTACAATGCTGATAGCAATGTTACATTTGTAAACACACCCAACACGCAGAATACGTAGAGCTGGTAGGCCCCAGGGTTAACAAAATCACATCTGAGTCCTGTGGCCGGGACCATGGTCTGAGGCTGCATAACTCTCCTCTACCCCCAACCCCTTCCCCCCAAAGAAGGACACATAACAATTTTAAAAGGTATTTTTAAAACATGTATTGAGGTGCCTGGTTGGTGTAGTTGGTTATGTGTACAACTCTTGTTTTCCGCTCAGGTCATGGTCTCACGGTTCATGAGATTGAGCCCCGTGTTGGGCTCTGTGCTGACAATGAATCCTGCTTGGGATTCTCTCCCTCCCTCCCTCCCTCTCTCTGTCCCCCCCTACCCTCACTCTGCCCCTCTGTGCTCATGTGCATATAGGTTCTCTCTCTCTCTCTCTCAAAAGAAAAAAATGTATTTTTTGACATAAATGAAAATTGTATAATCCATATCTTTCTATGCTTTTCTTTGTTCACTTCATTGTGAATGACTTAAAATTTTTTTTAATTGTGAATGAATTTTAAAGGAAGTTTATTTCCATTTTGTGTGTATGCATGAATAGATATAAAATGTAAGATGTGTTTTGATTTTAGAGACATCATAATGGAAAAATTTAGTATTCTTTTAATATTAGTATCATATTCATTTGAACAATAAACCCAAAAAGTGCTTTATGTGTTTATTTTCTTGAATTTCCTTGGTTTTGTTTTCCTGGCTCGCTTGAGCTGTTAGGGATTGCCCTTCGTGAGTGTGCATTATGTGCTGATATAAGAAAGTGCAGAGTACATATGTTAACTGAAGTATCATACTTCACAGAAAAATAATTTACTACATTTGTTTTAAAGCCAAATGGATTTAATAAATGTAAATGCAGCTTTCATGAGAGATTTATGACTAGTTTTCATGGTTTTTATTGTAGTGGAATCTAGTTACTATTTTGAAAGCATCTGCAAAATTTTAGTGCAATACAAAAAATTCCTACTTGACTCTCACATCAATCCTGTGAAGTAAATAGAAGAGATATTAAACTCTATAAAGAAAATCTGAGATTCAGAGATGGGAAGTGATTTGCCTGTGGTCACAGAACTGGTTTGGATCTGGAGTTAAGTTACTGGCCGTTCATCCACCTGGAGCATTCCTCCGTAGGTATTTGCTAGGCATAATGCTGTGTATGCTAAGGAGATAGGAGAAAGACCTGTCTAGAAAGGACAGCAGACTCTAATGAGGGAGAAAGGCAGACTGTTAAGTGTTGATAGGTAACATAATGAAAGCATATACTAGCGCTGTCAGAGTACAGAGGAGGGACATCCGTCTCAGACTGAGGTGGGGACGTCGGGAGGGCTTGGAACAGGTAGTCCTTAAGCTGAGTGGTCAATGACAGACACTTTGGAGGTTTCCAGTTAGGTGGGGGTGGGTGTCCCAGGTAGAGGGATATATTTGTATGAAGGTCTGAGAGAACCAAATGCCGTGTAGGGAATATTTGAACATTTATTTAGTTGATATTTCCTGAGCCCCTCCTATGTGTAAGGTACAGGGCTTTTATTTTTTTCTGATAAATGATGCACATGTTATAATTTAAGAATTTTGTTTGTAGTGTTTACTTTTTTGTTGGAAAGATGCATTATATTAAGCGTTTTTATTTCAGTTTTGTCTGCTGTGGCACTAGACATTAGAATACTGGCACTAATATAATTTTTTTTTCCAAAAAACTAGTTCGTGGGGAATTTTTATTTAAAATTCAATTAAATGTGTATTTTGCAGTTGGACTTGTGTTAAACTCCATTAATTGGAACATAGCCAGTGAGCCAGAGAAATGTGAAAAGACCTTTGAAATCATAGATACCTAAAAGACAGTTGATAAAGTTTAGTACCATTTTATGTAAAACTTAATAAACTAGGAATTTAAAAAAGCACAATAAAAATAGTTCTTTCAAACCACTAGTAAATGGTGATATTCTTTTTTTTTTTTTTTTTAATGTTTATATATTTTTGAGAGAGATACAGAGCAGAGCACGAGCTGGGGAGGGGCAGAGAGAGGAGACACAGAATGTGAAGCAGGCTCCAGGCTCTGAGCTGTCAGCAGAAAGCCCAACACGGGTTTCAAACTCATGAACCGTGAGATCATAACCTGAGCCAGTCTGACATTTAACTGGCTGAACCACCCAGGCACCCCTAATTGGTGACATTCTTAGGAGTAAAATAGGTAGTCCTAATACAATTGTTATTTAACACCTGGAGGGCCTAGGTGATACAGGAAGAAAAAGGAGTAAGTACAAATACTGGAAAGGAAAGTAAAAAAAAAAAAAAGATTATTTGCAGGTGATATTCAGAAAAAGAAATTCAAGGAAATTAAACTTAGAACTGTTAGAATAGTTATTTGGTAAGGTGGCCAGATATAAGACAAATAAACCCATTGTGACATTTCCTTTATACCAGCAATAGTCAGGTTAAAATTGAAGTAAAGATCTCACTCCATTAGGAATAAAAACTGTAGGAATAAATTATAGGGCACTGTTTATTAAACATGCAACTTTTTTTTTTTTTTGAGAGAGGAGGATGCAAGTGAGCAAGGAGCAGAGAGAGAGAGAGAGAGACACGAAGAGAAACCCTTGAGGCACAGAGAGAGAAGCAGGGTTCACCTGAAGTGAGGCTCATCCTTGCCCAAAGCGGGGCTCAGGCTCACCTTGATGCCGGACTTGAACTCACAAACCCTGAGATCATGACCTGAGCTGAAGTCAGGGATGTTTAACCAACTGAGCCACCCAAGTGCTCTAAACATGCAGCTTAAAAAAAAAATTTTTTTTTAATGCTTATTTATTTTTGAGAAAGAAGGACAGTGTGAGTGGGAGAAGGGCAGAGAGAGAGGGAGGGAGACACAGAATTGAAAACAGGCTGAAGGCTCCGACCTGTGAGCCCAGAGCCTGTCACGGGGCTCAAACCCATGAACCGTGAGATCATGACCTGAGCCAAAGTCAGACACTTTAACTGAGCCACCTAAGCACCCCTAAACATGCAACTTTTTATTTTTTATTAAAAAACTTTGTTTAATGTTTTATTGGTTTTTGAGAGAGAGAGAGATACAGCATGAGCAGGGGAGGGTCAGAGAGAGAGGGAGTCACAGGATCCGAAGACAGGTCAGGCTCTGATCTGTCAGCACAGAGCCCGACGAACCGTGAGATCATGACCTGAGCCGAAGTCGGACACTTAACTGACTGAGCCACCCAGGCGCCCCGACATGCAATTTTTTATGAAGCTATAGAGCTTATTTGAAAAATACAAAAGGAAATCTGAATTAAATGGAGGCTGTGTTCATAGAATCTGCTTAAGGTGGCAGTTCCTTAGTCTTTAATCTATAAACTGAATGTAATGTCAATCAAAATCTCTCTTTTCCTCAGCCTTTTTTGAGGTGGGAGGAAAATTTGACTAATTAGAAAATATATCTGGAAGAATAATTGTATGAAAATAACAGAGCATTTTAAAAAAGGAAAATGAAGGATTTGGGGAACTTGATGTACAGTTATTAAAATTTATTCAAAAGCTACAGTGATTGAAACATTGTAATGCTGGCATGGAAGAAGAATAGAAAACTGAAAAAGAATGATCCAGAAACAGAACTCAGATTAAAGTGATATTTCACGCTGTAAAGGGAACGGATAATGGAAGAACAGATCATGTTTTAATGTGAGTGGAGTTATAAAAAGAGACAACTTTTTGGTAGATAGTTTGGTGGTATGTTACAGAAGCCTTAAAAACCTGTGTTGTGTATTCTTCCATCTCAGCTAGTTCACGCGTGGCCACTGGGAATACTTGCACGCGCACACACAGGGGTGTTTATTGTAGTTCATATATACCTGGCTGTAGAAAAGAACTGAAACAATGCGACTATTAAGGTAGTGGTATTTTATATAATGGAATTTATGGAACGCTCAAGAAATATGGATCTAATATGTGATAGTGTTTTATTTATTTATTTTTAATGGAAATATCCAAATGGACCTGGAAAAAACCTCAAACTGAGGAGGGAAAGTATAAAACAGAATATATGATCTTGGTGTTTTTTTTCCCCTAAAAAAAAAAAAACTCTGCATATTTGCATATGTATAGAAACAATTGGAATATGTATACCAAACTTAAACATTTTTTTTTAAATTTTGATTTATTTTTGAGAGAGAGCGTGAGCAGGGGAGGGTCAGAGAGAGAGAGAGGGAGATCAGAACCCGAAGCAGGCTCCTGGCTCTGAGCTGCCAGCGCAGAAGTCATGACCTGAGTGGAAGTTGGATGCCTAACTGCCTGAGCCCCCCAGGCGCCCCACGTCTGCTACATTTGTGAGAATGGCTGTCTAGAGGATGGGGGTGGACATGGCAAGAGTCCTTTCTATGTTTCAGTATAGAATTTTTTGCAATAGAAACCATTGAATCACATATAATTAATACTTCATTGTTGCATGTGTTTTTTTTTTTTTAAATATTTTTTATTTATTTCTAGGAGAGAGAGAGAGAGACAGCGTGAGCAGGGGAGGGTCAGAGAGAGTCACAGACTGAAACAGGCTCCAGGCTCTGAGCTGGCAGTCAGCACAGAGCCCGACGCGGGGCTCGAACCCACGAATCGCGAGATCATGACCTAAGCGAAAGTCGGACGCTTAACCGACTAAGCCACCCAGGCGCCCCATGTTGCATGTGTTTTTAAAATCTATGACCACCTTCTTGACTGTTCTCCATTTTTATTTCAAAGAAAATTAAAAGCTATATCATGGTTCAGGCTGAATAAAAACTCTAAGTCATCCCATTTCTGCAGATGTGTTTAATCGGTGCTAGTTCAGCATTATGTTGGAGCAAATAAAATTGGGCTTCAAAACCCAACTTGGGAAATAAGATTATTAAGAATTTTGGGATGGTTGGGGCGCCTGGGTGGCTTAGTCGGTTAAGCGTCCGACTTTCGCTTAGGTCATGATCTCGCGGTTCGTGGGTTCGAGCCCCGCGTCGGGTTCTGTGCTGACTGCCAGCTCAGAGTCTGGAGCCTGTTTCAGATTCTGTGACTCCCTCTCTCTCTGACCCTCCCCTGCTCACGCTGTCTCTCTATCCTAGAAATAAATAAAACATTTAAAAAAAAAAAAGAATTTTGGGATGGTGGCAGCAGTGTATCACATTGGGCCAGGGGCCCTGTTGAGAGTTGGCCCCTAGTAGGTGGCCCAGGGCGCGCACTCACGGAGCTGGGGAGCTGGCCATCGGGCTGGGCCTTAGCAGGCCAGGCCTCAGGCCGTCCCATCTGACACGCTCCCTCCTCCCCAGGCCCTGACGTGTGTGTATTCTCTAGCTTGGAACACCCTTCTCCCTTTTCTGCCGAGTTCACGTTTAATTTCAGATCTTAATGTAGTTGGTTATTTTATCGAAGTAGCCTCACCGCTCTTAGGGTAAATTATTTTTTCATAGCATCACCTACTTTTTTTTTTCATCTAGTTTAGTAACATTTTTTACACCTGCCATTTTATGCTATTTATTTGATTATACAGTTGACTTCTCTGCTGGATTGTAAGCTTCACGAGGACAGGGGCTGTGTTTGTGTTTGCTTATCATTGGCTTGTGGTTGTGTCTGAAGCACTACCACATTGCCTGGCATATAGTGGGCATTTGGTGGTAATTTATGGACTGAAATACATGAAGAGACTGCTGTAGGGGAAGACCTGTGCTATAGTAGGTTTCAGAGACATATTACCCAGGTTTGAATTGAGGTTTTATTAGCGCTTGCTCTTTGCAAGGCTTTGAGTAAATTTTTGTCTTTTCAGCTTCTTAGAAACCGTCTTCTGCTTTTTCTTTGCATCAGCCATATCACCTCCCTTTTAATCTTTCTCTCTCCTGTCTCAGGACCTTTCATATACTTTTCCCTCTGCCTAGAATATTCTTCACTCTTTCATCTAATCCTTTCAGGTCTCTTCCTAGTCACTTTCTCAGGAAAGCCTTCTTTAGCTTCCCTGAAAGGTGGATTTATGTGTCCTACACTTAGATAACACCTACCACATTTGAAAGTTTACGGTTATCTGTGTGATTAACAAATAAATGTTGGTCTCCTTTGCTAGACTCTACTGTGTGTTAGCTACGTGTTTGCACATAGAATCTGCCCGGTAATATTTGTTGAATGAAAAAAAAATGCACAAATAAGTGAGGAAGGGAGTATTTTGTGATGAGCCTAGGGAAACAGGCAGGGGCTGAGTTATCTTAAGGCCTTATTTGCCACAATAATTTAGCTTGAATTCACCCAGTAGCGTGACTTGTCAGATCTATGGTTCAATACGTGAAAATCTGATTGAGGGAAGCAAGAAGTGAGGTAGGAAGCCAGTTAGGAGGCTGTTAAGATTGTGCAGCAAAGAGATGATGAGATTGTGAGCAAAACGCTGGAGGAGGGAGGGACATTACTATTCTAAAAAAAAAGTTTAATGCCACAGTGATTCTTACTGTAAAGGAGAGTGAATAAATATTTCAGTGAAGCCCGGACTATCCTACAGTAGCTTATAGAAGCCTCAGATTTTTCAACTCTTTTCTTAAAAGTTAATAGAAATTTCATTGTGGTTCGTAATATGTCTCTGTTTTAATATAAAGTTTTTTGACCCCACTCTTTGAATAAAGTTAATGTTAGAAAGCTGGTCTGTCTGTGTTCTGTGGTTTGTGGCTGGGGCTGGAGGACTAATGAGTACAATGGTGGTGTGACAGTCAGCTACTTGGATGAGACATGTCACCCTGTAGCTTTCTTAGTAAGACACTTGGCAACGATTGAAATTTGGAGATTGAGGGTGACAGAAGCTCTGGAGCCAGGTTTGCATTGTTCTGGCCCTGCCTCCCACTAGCTGTGTGACCTTCGGCATCATTTAACCTCTGTGTATCTGTTTCTTCATCTCTACAATAGAAAAATAATAATGTCTATCTCATGCAGTTAATGTGGAGATTAAATGATTTTATTTACATTAAAAGGAAAGTGTTTAGGATAGTGAGTGTCTGGCACGTGGTAAGCTCGATACAAGTGTTCGCTGTTATTTTCAACCCTAATGTATCAAATAACATTGCATCCAAGCACATAAGTCAAGGTGAGCTTACAAGTAAGCACTCAATAAATATTTGTTGAGGTAATTAAATTTCTTCTAGAATAGTGGGGATAGTGTCACAAACCCTCTTAGCAGAACAAGTTGATCCAGATTCTTATTACAGAATATTGGATAATGAGTGGTAATTCTTGTGTAATGACTGGATGAGAACACTATCATTTCCTTTTTGTTCTTGGAAGTATATAGGTCATTCCTTGATTCTTGTGTTTTTAGAAAATTGGGACAAGTTTTCTCATCTTTGCCTCTACATTTTGGGCTGGATGATTCTTACTGTGGTCTGGCATATGCATCGGGTATTTTTAGCAGCATCCTTAACCTTGATGCACTAGTTGCCAATAGCACTTCCCAGTTGTGGCAACCAAAAATGTCCCTAGACATTGCCAGACATCCCTTGGGCGATCAAAATGGCCTTAGTTGAGAACCAGTGGTCTAGAGTATTGTCATTTATAGACACAGGATCTTGAGATTATGTTTTTTTTTTTAAGTTTATTTATTTATTTTGAGAGAGAGTGTACACGCAGGAGGAGGGGACGGCAGAGAGAGAGAGAGAGTCCCAAGCAGGCTTTCTGCTCTCAGCACAGAGCGTGATGTGGGGCTTGGTCCCATGAACCCTGAAGTTGTGATCTGAGCAGAGATCAAGTCTGGGTGTTTAACCGACTGAGCCACCCAGTTGCCTCTGGATTACATTTATACGGTCAATTTCGTCATCATTAATAGAGTCTGTCCATTAGATTTTCTGCAGTGGTAGTATTTTCTATGTCTGTGTGCTCCAATGTGATAGCCATTAGTAACATTTGGCTATTAAAGCACCTGAGGAATTACAACTTTACGTTAAGCTAATTTAAGCCACTCCGTGTGGCCAGTGGCTGCCGTGCTGCAGCGTAGGCCTAGAGTGCTCTTCTCCTGTCTTTGTGCATCACCTTCTGACTCCCCTCATAATCGTGTCTTGTCAGGTTTCTTCTCTTTCTCATTATAGTAGAAAATAAAGAATTCTGAATTCTCAGCACTATTCAATGAAACCTAAAATAAAATAAAGACTATTAAGATGGTGTTTCCAGATTTCTTTTACACCTTCTTGAAAGGTCATGCTATACTTTGAGCAAAGTAGTTTAAAAAAAAAAAGGCTGATATAGTGTTGGTTTATTTTGTTATTGCATTACTTTTCTAGGTGATTTCGTCATTCTTATTTTTTAATTTTGTTCTTATTTTAGCCTTAAGATAGTTGGGAATAATTGATGAGTCTGATGACATAGTCTTTAGAAAGGTGAAATGACAAAATATTTCAAGATATTTAAAAATATGATTGCTGGGCCTCCTGGGTGACTCAGTCAGTTAAGTGTCTGACTTTGGCTTAGGTCTTGCATCTTGTGAGTTTGAGCCCCATGTCAGGCTCTGTGCTGACGGCTCAGAGCCTGGAGCTGCTTCCCATTCTGTGTCCCCCTTCCTCTCTGCCCCTCCCCTGCTCTCTTTCAAAAATAAACATTAAGAAAATAATGAAAAGATTGCTAAGATCTCATTATGAATCTTAGTCTTATAAAAGGGTCTGGTAGGTTCATAAGTGACTTCAAATTAGAATGAGTTTTATTCTGTTTTTTAAAAAGTAAATTTTCTCTTATTTTTGAAATACCTCTCAGAGGGGCCCCTGGATAACTCCATTGATTAAGCTTCTGACTCCTGATTTCAGCTCAGTCATGACATCACAGTTTTGTGAATTTGAGCCCTGCATGGAGCTCTGAGCTGACAGCATGGAGCCTGCTTAGGATTCTCTCGTTCCCTCTCTCTGCCCCTCTCCCCACTCGTGCTCTGTCTAACTCAAAATAAGTAAACTAAAAAAATTATTTTTTAAAATACTTTGTCGGTTTTTAAAAAATATCAGTCGGTTGAGCGTCCGACTTCGGCTCAGGCCGTGATCTCACGGTTTGTGGGTTCGAGCCCTGGATTGGGCTCTGTGCTGACAGCTCAGAGCCTGGAGCCTGTTTTGGATTCTGTGTCTCCCTCCTTCTCACAGAGCCTGGAGCCTGTTTCGGCTCCAGAAAAGAAATAAAACTATTAAAAAAAGGTTTTTTAATAGTTTTATTTATTTTGAGACAGAGAGAGAGAGACAGTGTGAGCAGGGGAGGGTCAGAGAAGAGGGAGACACAGACTCCGAAACAGGCTCCAGGCTCTGAGCTGGCAGCACAGAGCCCGACGCGGGCTTGAACCCACGAACCGCGAGATCATGACCTAAGTGAAAGTCGGACACTTAACCGACTAAGCCACCCAGGCGCCCCAAAAAATTTTTTTTAAATTAAAAAAAAAAAAAAAATTCTGTCGGACGCTTAACGCTTGACCTGCTGAGCCATGCAGGTGCCCAGCTCTTGATGTCAGCTCAGGTCAGGATGTCATGATTTGGGGCCTGCTTGGGATTCTCTCTCTCCTCTCTCTGCCCCTTTCTTCCCCCCCTCCCCTGCTCTCTTTCTCAAAATAAACAAATTTGAAAAAAATAAAATAAAAAATAATTTTAAAAAAAGGTGCTTTAAACAAAAAAATGAGCCCACTGAACCCTGATGGCATATTAACACTTATGGATAGTTTAAGGGAATGCCTACACTGTCTCCACATTAGTGTGATGTTAGTTACGGTTTTTTGTGAATTCTTTTTATCTGGTTAATGAAGTTTCTACTATTCTTTGTGGAAAGTTTAGCTATGGATCTTATTAAACATGCTTGTGCATTTTTTGTGATAACATACTTTTCTCTTTTAGCTTGTTAAAATATGGTTTGTATTAACATGATTTGTATTCCTGGGATAACTTAACTTGGTCACAGTGTACATTATTATTTTTATTCTTAAAACATTCCATTGTTGTATTTGGTATGTGACCTCTTAAGACTTTTCTATCTCTAGTAAGGTTGGCCTGTAAGTTTCACACTGTTCTCATCTGATTTTGGTATCGGCGTATTATAATGATATGGTAACTTGCTCAAATGGGTTGAAGAATGTGTGGTCTTGTATTCTCTTGAAATCTGTGTTGTAGGAATGGAATGATTTATTCCCTGCAGTTTGGTAAAATCATCTGGATCAGGAGCTTAAAGGAAAAACTTGTAAGCTGATTCAATTTATTTAATAGTTGCAGGACTGCTCAAGTTTTCTATTGTTAAGTTAGTTTTGTTATATTTTCCTAGGAATTTGTCTATAACACATATTTTTATATTTATCACCATAAAGTTGTTTGTTACTCTTTCAATATCTCTTTATTATTCAAGACTGAGGTAGGTACAGGTTTTTAAATCTTGCCTATTTATATACCTGTGTCCTCCCCTCCTTTGATTAATCTTGTTTTAATCAATTTTATTAGTCATTCCACAGAAGACTTTTGGTTTGTTTTATTTTTTATTTTTGCTTTTTGTTTATCTTTATTGTCTATATTGTATATCTAATTTCTGTTTCATCATTTCCTTCATTCTATTTTCTTTGGGTGGGTTTTGCTATGTTTCTTTTTTTTTTTTTTATTCCTAGGAGAGAGAGAGACAGCGTGAGCAGGGGAGGGTCAGAGAGAGAGGGAGTCACAGACTGAAACAGGCTCCAGGCTCTGAGCTGGCAGTCAGCACAGAGCCCGACGCGGGGCTCGAACCCACGAACCGCGAGATCATGACCTAAGCGAAAGTCGGACGCTCAACCGACTAAGCCACCCAGGCGCCCTGGTTTTGCTATGTTTCTAAGCTCTTAGGCTGGCAGTTTGGTTTAGTGGTTTTAAACTTCTTCATTTCCAATGCAAGCACTTAAAGCTATGCATTTTCCTCTTGTATCAGCTTGCATATCACACATATTTGGCACACAATGTTTTGGGTCAGGGGTGCCTGGGTGGCTCAGTGGGTTGAGCATCTGACTCTTGATTTTGGTTCAGGTCATGATCTCATGGTTTCAGGAGTTTGAGCCCTGCATCAGGCTCTGTGCTGACAGTGTAGAGCCTGTTTGGGATTCTCTCTGCCCCTCCCCTGCTCATGCTGTCTCTGTCTTTCTCAAAAATAAATAAACTTAAAAAAAAAAAAGTATTTTTGGGTCCATCTTAAATGTTTTCCATGATTGTTTCTTTCATCATTGGATTTTTCTAACTTAATTGCTTGCTGAGAATGTGTTATGCATGTCTCAGTTATTTAAAGTTTGTTTGAATATGCTTATGGCCTAGTATATTCTCAGTTTTTGTTCAGCATGTATTTGAAAAGAATGTGTGATATCCAGTTAAACATACAAGTTATATATGTCCCTAAAGTTAAGCTTGTCAAATCTTTTTGCCCCCATTAGCTAGCAGTTACCAAGAGAGCCATTAGTGGATTGGTTGGTAGTACTCTCATTTTCGCTTAATTGATATATGAGACTGTGTGTCATTTACATGCTACTTCAGTTAACCCTTTAAAGATTATTAGATGACCCACTTCTCTATAGTAACATTTTATCTTAAATTCTGTTTTTTTCCTGCTGTTATCATAGTTATATCAATTTCATTAACTTCTTTTGAGTAGAATTTGCTTGTTATGTCTTTTTCCAGTCTTGGTTTTCAGCCTTTCTGTGCCTTTGTTTTTATTGTATGCATGAAGTTGTATTTTCTTTTTTAACCAGCCTGACCATCTCAGTTTCTTATCTACAGTTTAATTTATCTATATTTATTTGTGATTACTGATAAATTATATATTTTTGTTATCTTTGTGTGTGTGTGGTTCTTCCTTTTGCCTTCTTTTAGAATTTGATAATCTTTTGTTCCTCGTTTTGTAGTTTGGGTGTCATAATGTGCATGCTCTTTATTTTCTATTTTTATTCTTTTATTGCCATGACAGACATGTTAGCATGCATACTTGCTTTAGTTTCATCTGTGTATACTGTCTCAGAACAGTACGAGAACTTAAAACCACCTCTCTTGATTTACATGCTATATATTGTCCAGAATCTTAATCTTTTTTTTTTTTTTTAGTTTATTTGTTTTTAGAGAGAGACAGTGACAGCGTGAGTGGGGGAGGGGCAGAGAGAGAGAGAGAGAGAGAGAGGGAAGGACCTTTGGCTCAGTTGTGATCATTGACATTCAGCATCACATACTATTCGTATTGCGAGACATGACTTGTTTATTAAGTTAAGATTTATTAGAAATGTTGGCTCATCTTGTGGAACACTCGCAGATCAGGTTAATCACAATCCAGGGTTTTACTGTACTTTCACATTGTTGTACAACCTTCACTGCTGTCTCCAGAATTTTTCCATTATTCCAAACTAAAACTCTACAACTCATTAAATAATAACTCCCCATTTCTGCTCTTCCCCTCCCTGCCCTAGGTAACCACTATTCTTTCTTTTTCTGGTTTATATTAGGTACCTCATATAAGTGGAATCATGGGGCATTTATCTTAGGTCTGGCTTAGTTGACTTAGCAAAACGTTTCCAAGATTCACACCTGTTGTAGCATGTATCAAAAATTCATTCTTTCTTAAGGCTGAATATATGCCATTGTATGTGTATATTTATTACATTTCATCCATCGGTGGACATGTGGTTGTTTCCATCTTTTTAGGCCGTTGGGAATAATACTGCTATGGATAGGGTGTGTGGTCTGTTTGAGCTCTGCTTTCAATTCTTGGGAGTGTGTACCTAGATGTACAGTACTGTCTTGTGTGGTAATTCTATGTTTAATTTTTTGAGGAACTGCCATACTGTCTTTCATAGTGGCTGCATTAAAAAAAAAATTCTGCATGTTTTACATTCCCCCTAATAATGGACAAGGGTTCCAATTTCTCCACATCTTTGCTAACAACTGTTATTTGCTTTTCTTTCTTTTTTTCTTTCTTTCTTTTCTATGTTAGTCATTCTAGTAGATGTAAAGTAGAATCTCACTGTAGTTTTGATTTGCATTTCCCTAATGATTAGTGTGAAGTTGGGAAGGAATCTTTATATTTGCTTACTGGCCATTTGTATGTCTTCTTTGGAGAAAAGTATATTCAGGGCCTTTGCACATTTTAAATTGGGTTTTAGTTTTTCTGTTGTGTTTTAGGAGTCTTTATAGATTCTGGCTATTAATCCCTTATCAGATATATGATTGGTAAAAAAATTTTCCCATTCTGTGAATTGACTTTTTATTCTGTTGATACTATCATTTGATATGTAAAAGATTTTATTTGATTATTTGCTTCATACATATTTAGTTCTTTTAAACGTTCTGTCTCATGTTTCTGAATGTTTCCAGTATTTGTGAGTTTTGTTGATTTGATTCTTTAATTTATTGTTCTGTTGACCTATGGTGGCTTGTTTCCTCATGTGCTTAAAATTTTTTGAATATTAGCTCTTGGAAATGTTCCTGGAAAAGTCTGAAGCCTGGATTATGGTGCATTATTCCAGGTGCCTTAGGTAAATGACCAACATAGGACTACTTTAAGTTTATTGGCTTGAAGTTTGTAGCCACATGGGTTCTGTTGAAATGAGGCAGGAAACCTGTTTGAAGGCCTGTCTTGGTCATCAGTTGCCTGAAGTAATTTTCCTTCTCGTATCTATCAGTAGGATCCAGACTAGCAAGTTTCTCTCTTCCTCTGTTCCTTCCTCTCTCCGTTTTTGTTTTTAGTGCGTTATGCTTTCACTGAGGACCCCAGCTTTATGTGGAGGGATGTCCTATTAGATCCCCATCTTAGAAGGTTCCTGACTATGTCTTGTGTCCTCTGTACTGTTTGGGCAGCTATTGGAATGGAAGCTCAAGGCCACCTGAGGTTGGCAAATGTCTCTAGGGTAAATGCATGAGTGGCACTTTTCATCTCTAATTCCCTGCTTTGGTTTTTTTTTTTTTTTTTAAGCTTCTCAGGAGTCTTTAATTTCTTGTCAGCTCAGCAGTACATTAAAAACGTGTAGAAATCTTTTATCCACCATTTTTATTTGATTTTAGCAGAAGAGTTAGTTGTTCAGGGTATCCAGTCAGCAGAACTGTGAAGAATGGAGGGTTCTCTCATTTAAAAAAAAAAAAAAAAGGCAATGTTTCAAATAAATGCAGAAGTAGAACAGTGCAAATCATAACCATGTACTCATCTCCTGGGTTAACAAATGTTAATGTGGCCATTTTGCATATAATCTTAAACATAATCTATTGAAGTCTCCTTTGGGTCCCTTTTTTTAATTTTAAAATTTTTTAATCTTTTTAGCATGTAGTGCAACAGTGATTTCAAGACTAGATTCCTTATTGCCCCTCACCCATTTAGCCTGTCCCCCCCTCCAGTCACCCTCTGTTTGTTCTTCATATTCAAGAGTCTCTTATGGTTTGTCCCCCTGCCTGTTTTTATACTATTTTTGCTTCCCTTCCTTTATGTTCATCTGTTTTGTATCTTAAAGTATCTTGATAACTTAAATATCATATGAGTGAAGTCATATGATATTTGTCTTTCTCTTGACTAATTTCGCTTAGCATGATACCCTCTGGTTCCATCCACGCAGTTGCAAATGGCAAGATTTCATGCTTTTTGATTGCTCAGTAAATACTCTATCATATATATACACCACATCTTTATCCACTCATCCATCGATGGACATTTGGGCTCGCTCCATACTGTGGCTATTGTTGATAGCGCTGCTATAAACATTGGGGTACATGTGTCCCTTCAAAAAAGCACTCTGTATCCCTTGGATAAATACCTAGTAGTGCAATTGCTGGATCATAGGGTAGTTCTGTTGTTTTTTTTTTTTTAATTTTTTTTAACGTTTATTTATTTTTGAGAGACAGTGTGAGCAAGGGAGGTGCAGAGAGAGGAGACACAGAATTGAAAGCAAGCTCCAGGCTCTGAGCTGTCAGCACAGAGCCCGATGCGGGGCTCGAACTCATGAACTACGAGATCATAATCTGAGCCAAGGTTGGCCGCTTAACCAACTGAGCCACCTGGGCACCCCTATTCTATTTTTAATTTTTTGAGGAACCTCCATACTGTTTTCCACACTGGCTGCACCGGTTTGCATTCCCACGTTTGGGTCCCTTTTATAACATTTTTTTTTTAATGTTTTATTTATTTCTGAGAGAGATAGAGAGAGACAGGGTGAGCAGTGAGCAGGGGAGGGTCAGAGAGAGAGGGAGATACAGAATCCGAAACAGGCTCCAGGCTCTGAGCTGTCAGTACAGAGCCCTATGTGGGGCTCGAACCCATGAACTGTGAGATCATGACCTGAGCCGAAGTTGGATGTTTAACAGACTGAGCCACCCAGGTGCTCCCTAAGATTTTTTTTAATGTTTATTTTTGAGAGAAAGAGTGGGGGAGGGGCAGAGAAAGAGGAAGATCTGAAGCAGCCTCTGTGCTGACAGCATAGAAACCAATGCAGGGCTCAAACTGCATGAGTGAGATCATAACCTGAGCCAAAGTCAGACACTTAACTGACTGAGCCTCCCAGGAGCCCTGGAACCCTTCTAGATAACTCCAGACTCTGCTGCTTCATCCCTGGAGAGAACCATAATTTAAAAATTGTTTATCCTTGGGGAGCCCAGCTGGCTCAGTTGGTGGAACATGCAACTCTTGATCTCAGGGTTGGGAGTTCGAGCCCCACTTTGGTTGCAAGGGATTGCTTAAAAATAAATCTTTAAAAAGGGGCCCCCGAATATCCTGTAAATAATGGTATTTATAGTAAGCCAAGAATGTTGTCTGAGCTTTTTTAAGGGTTATCTGACAGAAATTAGCCTACTCAACTATGCCTCCTCATTAGTAGTACTTAAAGAGGGTCACTCCAGGGGCTTTGATGTTACCCAGACGTAAGGCACATTCTGGCTCCGAGACCGTGATGTTGGGTACGTGAATCGAAGGGTCCCCACGTGTTGAGAGAGATGCAGTGATTTGTGCAGGGCCGAGGTTGCGATTCGATGAGCCCGCGTGTCATTCCCCACCCCCCCCGAGGAGCGTGACTTTCTGAAGCTTCGCGGGAAGGGAGAAGCGGCCGCATGCGGGGCGGGGGCGCGGGGGGGAGTGAGAGACTCACTTGTGGGTGAGATTTGTTAACGGCTGTCTTCGTAAGACTCGGGACCCCGGAAGGGCGGGGGCGGCTTTGCCCGCTTTTGTGCCCGTAGCTTGTGGCGTGGTGCTTGGGTTACAGTCAGCCCTCAGTAAATACAAATAATTTAAATAATTTAGTACTTCTGGTTCTCCTGCCCCCCCCCCATAGTAAATACGTCATGTAACCCACTTTTCAGCCAGGCCGGGCGCCCCCAGCGCCGTTTCTTCAGCACGTGTTTGTACATTGAAGGTGGTCCGGCCGGGCGGTGGGGTGTGTGCACTGCGCCAGAGACCCCAGGGTATTGGCCCGGCGATCTGTGAGCCTCAGGCCTGTCGCCAGCGTGGCTCCTCAGAGCCGCTCTCCGGGTGCCTGGGGTGCAGCGGCTCGGGTCCCGGCATCCCCCGGCTCTGGAGGGCCCCGCACTGCCGGCGTGGAGCCTGCCGGGCTTTCTCCTCGCGTCCTCTCCCCCCCCCACCCCCCCCGCCGGTGAATAAATAAGCGTTAGGAAAACACCGGTCAGCGGGTTCCTGTCACCGCCTTCATTTTCCTAACGACACCCGGAGTCGCAGTCGCTGCTCCCTCCCTCAGCATCACCAGGCTCCGCCTCCGCCTCCTGTTGCCTCCAGCCCTTCCGACCCGCCCGACTGCCCCCTGCCCGGGAAGTGCGAGCTCCTCTAAAGCTTTGCTGACCGGGACCGTGAGGGAACAGAAGCGGGCCGTGCAGAAGGGCTCTTCTGCTCTCACTCCGTCTTTCCTGACGCTGCTCGGGCTGCTACGTGGGACCCGCTCGTGCCTGTATCGGGCCTCAGGACTTTCACGGGGGGCTTCTTCCTTTCCGCCCCCGTGCTGTAAGCGTGGGCAGTCTTACCCGGTCCTGAACCACCTCGGTGTCGTTTCTGTTAAAGAGTTAGGGCCCCGAGGTCACTCTCCACCTCTGCTTCCTACCTGACCTTCGGCAGATGGGTCACTCCATTCCCCATCTGTAAAACGGGGATCATAGTAGTTCCCGCCGCGTAAGGCATCGGGCTTACTGAGGTTGTGTGTGTCTGTCCGTGTGTGGCAGAGAAGGCCTTGCAGCGCCGAGGACTCCGGGAATGTTGGTTATTGTTGTGTTGCCTCTCCTTTGGCGGGTGCAGGGCTCTAGGCATGTAGAGATGAGTAAAATAAGGTTTCCGGTGTCAGAGAAATCCCAGCGAAAAAGAAAAAGGGGCAAGCAGGCGCGAGCGGTGCGTTTCGGGGAGTTGGGTGAGAGAGAGACACACACGTGGTTGCACAGGGGGACGTTTGTGCTCAGGCCCACGGGCGGGAGGTCGGGGAGGCTGACGCAGGAGAAACGGAAGCGGGGTGTGAAGGAGGACTTCTGCTTTCTGAACAGGAAGGAGTTTGACAGAGGTGTAGGTATGGGTCAGTCCTGAGTTGGGAATTTTGTGGGAAAGATGCTGTTTTTGATTTAAAAGCTGAGCCTGTTAAATCTGTCGGGGCTGGGAATATGTTTTTATTTTTTCTTTTTTTTTGTCTTAAAAATTTTTTTTAATGTGTTTTATTTATTTCTGAGAGAGAGAGCGAGAGAGAGCACGTGAGCAGGGGAGGGTCAGAGAGAGAGAGGAAGACACAGAATCCGAAGCAGGCTCCAGGCTCTGAGCTAGATGTCAGCACAGAGCCCGATGTGCGGCTTGAACCCACCAACTGTGAGATCATGACCTGAGCCAAAGTTGGACACTCGACCGAATGAGCCACCCAGGCGCCCCATCTGTCTTTTTAAACAAAAAATCTTCTCAGAACTTGCGAATGCACATAACGTGCTGTTTGCAAACCATTGCCAAATCATTCATTTTAAAAAAGAAAAGTTTTGGCTTTGGGAAACTAAAGTGAATACATATTACCATTTAATGAATCAATTGATGATTTTATTGTTTGTATGATAATGTTCGACCAAGTGGTTAATATAAACCAACTTCTAGATTACACTGCATTACTTAATGAAATCTGATGCTTTATAAGTGAAATATTGTTATATTAAAGTTATATTGAGACCTGTATTTTAAGTATGTGGATCAGGGTGTCCAAAGATCATTAGCTTTAGAAACTATTTTTGTTTGTAGAATATGGCATAATTAAGTATTTGCAAAATTATGTATGTACTCCCTTTCAAGGGTGATGAGAAGAAAGAAAATATAAATCAGAATTACCTGGGTAATCCATAGTTGTTGATTTGTGTTCATAGCAGTATAACATGTTGTAATAGTGTTTACTAATATGCTGGATTTGGGGGGTACAGTCAGCAGGTATTAAGGATGAAATATCTTGTAAAAACAGAAACTTGTTGAATTAAGGAAAATGGTGAGAACGAAGAATTTGCAAATGGAAGAACAAAAATATTTATATTTAGCATAGTTTAGCTGTTCACAGTGTTAATAAAGACTTTTCCAAAAAATGTATTAAAGAATTTAACACAATTCGGGGCACTTGGGTGGCTCAGTTGGTTAAGCGTCCAACTTCGGCTCAGGTCATGATCTCACGGCTCATGAGTTTGAGCCACTCATCGGGCTCTGTGCTGACAGTTTGGAGCCTGGAGCCTGCTTCGGATTCTGTGTCTCCCTCTCACTCTGCTTCCCCAGGCTCTTGCTCTCTCTCTAAAAAATAAGCATTAAAAATAAAGTAAAATAAAAAGAATGTAACGTAATTCTTTATGATA
The DNA here is from genome assembly GCA_017311185.1 of Proteles cristata cristata. Lineage (NCBI taxonomy): Eukaryota > Metazoa > Chordata > Mammalia > Carnivora > Hyaenidae > Proteles > Proteles cristata. The sequence continues at coordinate 258,094 of JAESUZ010005219.1, forward strand.
AAATATTTTCATTTTTGTCTAGAGAGCTGTAGAGGGTGCTGTATCATTAGGAATAGTAGTCTGAACTGGTTTTGGCTAATTATATCTTTAGGCTAGGCTATCAAATTTGGTTAATTTCTCTTAGATATACATTTTTGCTTACTATTTTAACTAAAATAGTGACCAGTGATGCATAATTGATATAGCTTATAATGATGATACTTAATTGATATAGTTTATAGTTTATAATGTAGTTTGTTTCAATAATATAGTTTATAATATACTTTGTTGCAAAATGTTTTTATCTTCCAGATTGTTTAAATATAGTTGAAATTTGTTGAAAAATTTTTAAATGTTTTTATTTATTTCTGAGAGAGAGAGAGAGAGAGAGACAGCCAGCCTGAGCAGGGGAGAGTCCGAGAGAGAGGGAGATACAGAATCTGAAGCAGGCTCCAGGCTCTGAGCGAGCTGTCAGCACAGAGCCCGACGTGAGCCAAAGTCAGATGCTTAACCGACTGAGCCACCCAGGCGCCCCTAAATATAGTTCCAATTTTGATTCCCCCATTTCGTATTGGTCACAGTAGCAGAGGTTTGCTTTCCTACCTCTCCGCTCCCAAGTTGAGAGTTCTGCTGTTTACGTTGGTAGGCTGCATAAGCAATCTCTTCTCTTCAGATGGGTCTCAGTGAGTCAAAGATAACCAAGCCGTGCAATGAGAAGATGTACTTTAGGTGGGTATATTTTAGGTTCAGAAGAATATCTTTAGAGAAAAGATTGTTAGAACAAAATGGAATTTAAATACCTGGCTGACTTTAGAAGGTGTTCTTATTAAGCCAGAAGTCTGGCTTTTCTCCGGATTCATTTAATATTCAGAAAAGTTTTGTACCTTCCAAACTTCACTGTTCTGTACTTTTTCTGGCTTAATGGTGATTTTAGGAAACTTGAAGTGGAATTAATTATCTGATAATATTTTCATCTTAAAGGATTGCAGTGAGAAATCAATTTTTAGTAACTTTGGATTTGGTTGCACCAGTGCTGAAGACTTTAGAGATAATTTGCACTTAGTCAAGTTAGATGAAGTGGTATATTTTGGAATAAAAAGCAATAAGTTAGCTATGTTTAAAAGATACAAAAAATGTTATATAAGCATCTGTCTTCTAAAATGTAGGCAACTTTAAACCTTGCCAGGAATTTCTCCTTTTTCCTGAAACCATATTTTAAATATTTATTACGAAGTTTTATACTACGGTTTCTGTAAAATAACAAGCAGTAATTTGACCTCCCATTCCTCTCCCCCCGCCCCCCGAAAGTGAAAGTATTATCTCTTATTGTGGGTAAAAGGTTTGCTGTTGTTCAAGCTGTCTCATTAAACAAGTGTACTGTTTTTTGTTTTGTTTTGCTTTTCTTGTTTTAACTCTCAAGGCACCGCCTTCCATGGTCAATAATGAACAACGTCAGCACGCAGAGCACATATTCTTGTCATTTAGGAAGTCAAAGTCACCATTTGCGGTTTGCAAGCATATTTTGGGTAAGTATTCACTTTAAAAGTATTTTTGCAGAATCAAATATAATTTTTCTATCCTGAACGTTAGGTATTTTAAATTCCTTTTCAAAGAAGTAGGTGTGTATAATTAACAGTTTTCCATTGATAATCATTCTGTTGAAGTGGCTTTAAAGATACTGCATAAAGCCAGGCAGAAAACTGTTTTTACTTTGGATTTTCTTCCCCAAAATATAGTAATTTGTAAATATAGTAATTTACTAAATATAGTAAGTATATATATAATTTGTTTTATTATTGGCCATACCATGAAGTATGTTAATTGTGGGGGGAAATCTAATATTTTTTCAGTTATTCTCAAGAGAGTGCTATCACAGATTATATGGAATGCACCATATCTTACTCTAGTGCTTTAATTATGATTATTTTTGGAGGTTTCAGCAATTTTTCTTCTATTCAAAAAAATTTTCTAATCATATAGTTTATATTTAGCTTGCTTAGCAAATAAATATTCTATGTAGATTTTCACTGTATATTGGAAAATGAAACATTAATTTTTACTCTTGTAAATAGATGTACAGAAACAATCTTTCCATTAAAAATAATCACAAAAGTTGTAAGTCTTGTCCAAAGATGGTGTTTCTAAGACACACACACACACACACACACAGTCTTCTGCCTCTTATATATTTTTCAGTGATAGTAAGAGATATTTCATTGGTTATTGTTATTTGAAAACTTAATTACTTGTTGACTCTTTCTTAATTGGAGCCATTTTTTGTAACCCATATTTGAGCCTCTGAAAGGCTATTTGAGTTATTCTTGACCATAAAATTGGTTAGTAGCATATTAGGAACTAAAATGTCTGACCTTTAATTCTTGTGTTTTCAGTAAGACTTACCTGTTAGCCACCAGCACTCTGATTTCCAGATCAAAATGGCCTACAGTTAAATTTATATGTTAAAAATGCTTTCTGTCCAAGGACTTACAAATGAGTTGTTAGATGGGAACAGAGAGAGCACTGCTGTGGGGCCTGTGCGGCCTGCCTGCTGGTGGTGTGTCTTGCATGGGGTCAGCCTGAGGAAGTCACTTAGCCTCTCGGAGCCTTTTTTCATATATGAAATGGGAACAGTGGTGCCATTTTCCTTAATGAGCTTCGTTGCCTTAAGTTGTCATGAGGCACAAATGTAGTAACATATAAAACCACTTTGTAAACAGTAAAGTATGTAACCCCGTTACCTGATTTCAGATGGCGTTTTAAAAACATGATAATCTTAACACAGTGCTCTGTTCTCTGTTCGCAAGGAGCTAGCAGTGGTGGTGAGGTGGCTCTGTCTCAGTCAGGAGTTAGATTTTCTTGTTAGAGGAACAGTTTTAATAACCACCTTTTAAATCTGAAATGAGGCAGTTTTTATTTTATTTTTTTTTAGCGATCAGGTTTTATCCTTGTGTGAACTTGTTTCTGGCACTAAGAAAATTTGTTCTCTCATGCCTATGGAGAATATCTAATTCAAAGTTAAATCACAAGAAGCAAAGCTAAACATCAGCATTAAGAATTCAAGGGAGCTTTCATCTTTACTGCCTTGAAATTGTTCAGCATTAATAGTTTAGAAAACTATTGTATGAAACTAGTCACCTAAAATAACTCGGAGTCTGGTGTTTATGGCCTATGCCTTAAGTACGTTAATTAGGATCCCATCAGTTTCATCTGACTTCCTATTGTAATTCAGTTGTCACTAGTTGTACTAGTTGGGAAATAGTTGATCTAAGTTGTAAGTATTTTATTAGAGTGTATTTGTTTATACGACTCTTTCTTTTTTAGAGTATGTATATATTATGAAGTACTGTTGCTTTGTTATGATTTGAGCTTGTTTTGGAATACTTTTGTTTTCCTGATAAAAATTTCTAAAGAATAGTATTGTTAGTTCTGGCTGTGCTTTTAAAATCGGTTTGGGTTTTGAGACATTAACTATTTAAAAGGTCGAGTGCATGTATTGTAATCTAATCATTAATGTACTGCAACGCCCTGTGTTACATTAATGTTTGCATCTAAACTTCACAGAGAATCTTTCCACCCCTTACTCAGTTGCCACCAGCCCAGAAGGGTCAATTCCTCTAAGAAGACTTCTCATACAAGTGGCAGTCAATCGCAGTTCAGAATTTTCACATTCTTACGTAGGGATAATGTGCCATTTTTATACAGTGTCGGGGTGATTTGTTCTAATGACGGGGAGACTTCCTCTCTGATGCTTCCCTGTTCTGGTCTCTTAAAATTCTTCCTTCCCACTTCTGACCTGAGTTTTCATTACGTTTCTTGTTTTTCCTCATTTCCTTCTCATCCCTTTGTTGGCATTCTCGGTTTGCTTCCCCACCCGGTGTGTGTGTACACGCGCATTTGTGTGCGCGTGTCGCATGCCGGTGCCTTGTGTCAGCAGAGGACTTGTAGATTTCTTCACCTCGCACCCGCGTCTCTGGCGTAGGAGTTGGTTAGTTTGGTTTGGTCACATGCGCCTTCGCAGGCCCCGGGAGTTCTGTCCTTGTTGCAGACGCGCCCGGCCTGGGAGAGGTTGGGTCCGGGCTTCCGGGGCTAAGGCTGCCGCGGGTGTTCTTCTGTCCTTCTCTGAGGGAGAAATGGGCGTCTTTAACTTGTTATCTCAGAAGTGGTTGGAGCAAAACGGAATGAAATCTGAGGCTTGTTATCAACTGGTGTGCCTGGGCAGCGCCACGCGGGCGGCCCCGCGTCTCCGGGGCCAGAGGGGCGGCTAGCGCTCGAACGCCTGGGCCTCGACTGCTGTGGTTTTCGTTTCTTTCACGAATATCTTTGGATCCGAATGTAGTGTTCTGCCTCTCATCATTTACTTCACTTTAATTTTTGTCTTCGTGGCTCTGTGTAGTTCCAGATGGCTGACAGGATAGAAATGAATTTTAGTCACATAATTTTTAAAAGAAGTCGCTGTGGTAAGAAGTGAAAGCTTGCTGCTGAAATGACCTAAAATAATTTATTGTCTAGACAGTAGGGCCCCAGTCCGCGGAGAATCAACCGGAAAGTATCAGAAATTCTAGATGAATTGTGAGTTCCTCATGAAGGCCTTGCAGTTTCAAGCATCTTTAGAGCAGGGAGCAGGGATGAGGCTCGCTTGTCATGCAGAGTCCTGCTCTCCTGCCCGCAGCTTCGAGGGCTCCGTCCGGCGTCTCTGCACCCCTGCGATGTGTGAAGGTGCGCTTTATGAAGACCGCTAAGTTTCAGGAGAAGGTGGAGTGTAATTCATTAGGTTAGGAGAATTCCTTCTTTTAAATTTGGAATTTGGCTTTCTTTTTTTCAGACTCCTCCATTCTCAGAGAAGCTTCTTATGGGAGTAGCAATTTAGAGATGCCCATTTAATACCAAACAGAGGTATTTAGAAAGAGTTACTCTGGAAACTTCTGAATGTCATTCGCCTTCTGCAGTTATTCCCTCCCTCGTCCCTTGCAAACAGCAGGGGAGGCAGGACGGATGGCTTGGACATAAGCACAAATGGCTAGAAATGAGCATGTTTTGTTGCTTATGAAAACCAGGAGGTGCTTGTTTGGTCTTCTGTTCATCAGCACGTGCATTTGGAGGGGGGTGGTTATAGTGTTGCTCAAGGAACATTTATCAGCCGGGTGATCTGGGTTGTTTTCCCTTCATCCCTTGGTGCATCAGCGTGTTTTTCAACTGTAAAAGGCAGGAATTGAATTAGGTGACCTTTGGAGTTCTATTTCTAAAATTCTGTGAGTCCCTAAGATTTTGTTAGGGTTTTGTTAAAATCCATGATTAAGGAATTCAGATTTCTTGCCCTAAAAATGTTTAGTATGGCAGTGGAAAATGAAGCTAGGCAGTCAACCATCGTTTACTTTCAAGAAGAGGTTTATAATGAGAGATTACTTGAATTACCTTTGTGAGCAGTACATATTTCTCCTTAAGTGATCTAAATAGATACAGCTAGTTTTTGTTTCAGTTCCTCTTCGAATAAAACATTTTTTTTTTCTCCTGGAACTTTAAATACATCTTTTTTGGATAGGTTTACATTTTTGGCAGCTATTGCTTTTATTGTTGATAATATTTTAAGGTTTCTAAACTTTTGTGAGTTCTGATTATCATCTCAATTAGAATTCATGTTAAGAAAGCATGGAATCAAAAGGTCCAAATTGGCCCTCTTATTAGTTTTGTTATGTTCAAAACTCCTATTTAGTACTCTAATTGATGGAAATTATGCAGGGTGTACCTTTTCTCACCCATTTTTATAGCTTATTGTGTCAAGATCACTCAAGATTTTTAAATGACCTGAGCTTGAGTAGGAGAGAAAATGATGTGCCTCACTATATCTTCACGCTCTTCTGATAAATTCTTGAAGGTGCCATTCTATGCCTAGAGTTAATTTCTCAGGGCTTTCGGATACTCATGTCTAGTGATCTTGGCAAATAACCTGCAGTCTAATCAGAGACTTTCCATGGATTTCACATGATGGTTATTTTTTAGAACTTCAGAAAATTTCTACTTTTTCTTGACTTCATTTTGACTGTTTCTCCCTTTTGATAATGCTGTTTGGAAACTGATTGTAGTGGTATTGGTGAATAAAAGAAAAAATAGAAAATTAAAATATTTCTTAGGTATGTTAATTTTCTGTTTTTTCTTTCCCTCCTGATTCAGTTTTTAGTTCAGATACTGTAACTTGCTAGTTAAGGCTGGGGTGTTCTAAGTGTAGCTTTGGAATTTTACTCAGTTTGATCAGTATTGCAATCAGAAAATTCACAAGAACTTCTCACCTTGTGTAAATGTGACTCCCATATTTTTTAACATTTTGAGAAAAATAACCTGAACATAATTGTGTTTATTTCTGAACTTGCTGTTAGAGATGGACCATCCTGCTGGAAGCTTAATTACCTAGAAAATATTCTAGCACCATGGCTCATCACAAATAGTAACGTTCAAAGACTGATTTACTAAGATATTTTGCACATGCAAAGCTCTATTTTGCACAGGGTGAGAATCTCTGAGGAAATTTTCTGATTGCTTTATATTTTTATTTTATTTTTTTTAAAGCTGTGTTATTTTTTAGTTCTTCATGCTTTGGAAGTAACAGTTGAAGAGAGGTGAGGAAAGTTTGTGAAAATTGTGATCGGTGATTAGCTGCCACCTGCCTGGGGTGTCTTCTGAGAGGAACTAACCTCTTTGTGGTGCTAGAGCAAGGTCACTGGATTAAAAAAAGAACAGGTAACCATCTTATTCCTTGTCTGAAAAGTTCTGTTTTTAAATTGATAAATGCAAAATGTTCGAAGAAAAAGGAACTGCTGTTTAAAGAAAGCTTCTAATTTTCTCCTCAGAAACAAGTAAAGTGGACTATGTCCTCTTTCAAGCTGCCACGGCCATAATGGAAGCGGTCGTCCGGGAGTGGATTCTCTTGGAAAAAGGAAGCATCGAGTCGCTGAGAACATTCCTCTTAACCTACGTCTTACAGAGGCCCAAGTACGTGCACGGCGAGACGCCGCCAGAGTCCCTCTGCCCGCTTCTCTTCAAACCTTCTTTCCTTTACGTTTTTGAGGATTGATGTTTATGGTTAGGCTCTGCTTGGGGCTCATATTTTAAAAACTCACACACACGTGGTTGTGGGTTGTTCTTCTGCTTAGAGAAACACTACTTTAAGGTTATGATACTAGGTTTTGTTTCTTTGAAAAGATGGTGCTGGGTAGTAAGGGTTTTTGATGGGCGTTTAGTTCCTAAGATTTTGGTTATAAATCAGAGTTGATCTTGGACGCCATTGAAAATCCTTTGTACGTACTTGTTCTTCTGTGGGTGCCTGGTGTCGTTAGAGACGTGGGTGAGTTCCCCAGGACAGAGGTGCAGAGGGAGATCAGGCACCGTTAGCAGACCGAGTATTCTATCTGTGCTTACACAGAAAGGCACATTGAGGCACCTTGAGAAGGTTGGAAAGAGAGAGACCAAATTCTTTTCATCATTTCTTTTGGAAAATGGATCCGTTTTAAGAAATGGGGTAGAAGTTAGTTTTCTTTTTGTGTTACACATTGTATTGTTTGAACGTTTTACAAGATTTGTACATTCATTGCTGGTATGATTTTTTTTTTAAGTCCCTCAAACACCAAGTCTTCTTTTAAGAAGAGGCACTGCACATCGTACACATGCCGTTTGTGCACTTGACCAGTTGAATCCTTTTTGCAGAGATGTGCACTTCAAATTCAGTGAAGGAATGTTCTGTAATTGGAAATACATTAGTTAGGCATGTTGATCAATGGTGATAAATATGCATAAGCTTCAAATATAATTTAGAGCACAGTTTTGTTTCTACTGATTGTTCATTAGCAGTCTTCTGAGCTCATAATATTTAATAATAGTTATTGGCATGAATTTAGCACACAGGTAAGTGCTAGTCACTTTACATGTAGAAAAATGCTTAAGAGAAAAAAGGTAAGATTTACTGAGCCTATAAACAAACGTTACAGGTATAATGGGTAATGCTTGCTATAGGATGAGTGGATAGGATGTACATGAAGGGAGGGAATTTTTTCTGGTTTTAATAGAATAAGGAAAAATTGTCCCAATTTCAAACCTTTGTCTTCTCCTTCATGCTGATTTTCTTTCTTTCTTTAAATTTTAAAGAAATTTTGTTGTTTCATGAGGCCATCTGGGGGTGCTACTGGAGCTGCTCATTGATCCCAGTTTCCCACCCTCCCTATGTAGGAACAGCTGGACTCTGGAGAGTTGGGTAGACTTAACTGTGCGGTAGATATTGATTGTGTGTGTGTGTGCGCGCTTGTGTGTGCAAGCACACATGCAGGTGATCTCTTCTGTTATCCGAAATAACATCATTCTTTTTTTTTTTTAACTTTTTTTTAAATGTTTTATTTATTTCTGAGAGACAGCGTGAGCAGGGAAGGGTCAGAGAGAGAGGGAGACACAGAATCTGAAGCAGCTCCAGGCTCTGAGCTGTCAGCACAGAGCCCGACGTGGGGCTCGAACCCACGAACCGTGAGATCGTGACCTGAGCCAAAGTCAGACTCTTAACCAACTGAGCCCCCTCAGGTGCCCCCAAAAATAATATCATTCTTAAATTTAATTTTCATTAGTTCAGAAGCTATTTTGGAGTTGATTGTAAGGTTCTACGTTGAAATAGTTCCCTTACATATTTTCCCCCAAATACTTTAAAAAACACTTTAAGCACAGTTGGAAGAATAATAACGGTGAACACCCACGTACTCTTTTCCTTGTAGAGGCTCAGTTAACATTTTGTCACATTTGATTTCTGTCACATATATGCATTTTCCCTGAATCACCTGAAAGTATGCTGCAGAAATCATGGTACTTCATCCTTTTTTTATTTTAACTTTTAATGTGTGTTTATTTTTTGAGAGAGAGTGAGCAGGGGAGGAGCAGAGAGGGAGGGAGACAGAATCTGAACCAGGCTCCAGGCTCTGAGCTGTCAGCACAGAGTCCGACGTGGGGCTCAAACTCATGAGCCATGAGATTATGACCTGAGCCAAAGTCAGATGCTTAATCAACTGAGCCACCCAGGCTCCCTCAACACTCTCGATATAATTGGCATATTAAGTTAAGCGAATATAATTTTGATTCTATATTCTCATTTTCCCAGTTGTCTGAATAATGTTATTGATCTCCTTTCCTCCTTTAAAGGTTATTTGTTTGATCCAGGTTTAACCATAGATTATACATTGTATTTAGTCTCTTCATTTTAATGTAGAATAGTTGTACTGTTTTTTTGTCTTTCATGACACAGACATTTTTATCTTGTAAAATTTCCTACAGTGTGGACTAGGGGCGAGTGAATACTGTTGGTATATTGTATAGGGAGAATACTGTGAATGCTGCATGCATAGCGTTGTATACTTCTCATTTGGTACTCAGAGTTTTCTCTTTTCTCATTTTTTCCTCCTGATGGAGATGACATTTTCACAGAGTGCAGTGCAAGGTGCACTTGACAGTATAGCAGAGTGGTGGAGAATCTACTTCTGATTCTGTGTGCATGGGCGGGTACTTCCCCTGTTAGTGCATCGGTTTTAACATTATTGTCATTGGGGTGCCTGGGGGGCTCAGTCGGTTAAGCACCTGACTTCAGCTCAGGTCATGATCTCACGGTTTGTGGGTTCGAGCCCTGCATCAGGCTCTGTGCTGACAGCTCAGAGCCTGGAGCCTGTTTCGGATTCTGTGTCTCCCTCTCTCTCTGACCCTCCCCTGCTCACACTGTCTTTCTCTTTCTCTTTCTCTCTCTCTCTCTGTCTCTCTCAGAAATAAATAAAAACATTAAAAAATCTTAAAAAGTTATTGTTATTAATTTAATTAGCTATTAGAGTTAATAATAGTATTTTACTCAAAAGATACTTGTGAGGATTGGATGTATTAATTTTTGTGAAGTTAGTTTATAGCCTTGTGTAACATAAACACCAACCAGTGTTAGCTATTATTTATTTTCCTAGTAAGTTATAATTCTTGCCAATGGAGGTCTTTAAAAGTAGCTTTATGTACATTTTCTGGTAGTAGTCAATGTGTGTGAAATTATTGTGTCTCCCCAAACGTACAAAAATTCCTTTTGGTTAACTCCTATTCCTCCTATTCTTCTAATACGATCTTTGCATTTATTTGCTTAATGAGTGCTTCAAGTCTGTATTTTGAAGGAATATCTTTCACTTCAGTCTTGACATACAAGGCATGTTTGTTTGTGTGTCCAGTAAATGCCTGTCATGTGTTGGGGGAGTCCTCCTTAGTCATGGCCCATCGTGTTCAGGGAGCTTCAGGGAATCCCTCTGGAGAAGGTGGGAGCGCAGTCCTGGCAGAGGACTGGAAGTGTGCATCGTGCCAGGGACTGAAAGAGGCTCAGGATGTCTGCGGTTTTGGGTGTATGTGGAAGGGTGGGGTCAGAGAGGGCAGGAGGTCCTGACTGTGAAGGGCTGTTGAAGTGGGTGACTGCACCATTTATGTCCAGATGGGGACACTTTGCAGGGTAAAAGAAAACCTGATTAGTAAGTAATTAGGTAAGACAACAGGTAAATTGGTAGTGTCCAAAGAAAACTGGGTTGGGTCCCACTGCTTGTAAGCCATGTTAAAAGAATTTGGGGTTTATCCCAAGAGCACATGGTTGCATCCTTGTGGCATTCTAGAAGCTGGATTCTAACGGTATGTTTTCTGAGCTTTACCTTTAAGAAAAGATTGTGAAAGGACAGTTAAATCTCTGTGGACTTTGTAGAATACCTTCACCTGGGATCAGTGCTCCTGCCATAACACTGAAGAGCACAGTTTAGACAAGGAATTTTAAAACTTAAAAAAATTTTTTAAATGTTTATTTGTGAGAGAGAGTGTGTGAGTGGGGTAGAGGGGGAGACACTGAATCTGAAGCAGGCTTCAGGCTCTGAGCTGTCAGCACAGAGCCCAGTGTGGGGCTTGAACCCACAAACTGTGAGATCATGACCTGAAGTCTGATGCTTAACTGACTGAGCCACTCAGGCGCCCCTAAGCATTTTTTTTAAATGTGTATGTGTCCGTAATACATTTTGGGTAGCTAGCCTGTTGCCTTTTCACATTTAAGGGAATGGATTTAAGATATACTGCTGTTTGGAGATGGATATTAGATCAGAATTTCTTTATTGGTAGAATCATAATCTGGGTCTTAGTAAACTGACTTCTATCTATTGAACACTGCTTGAAGCGGTTAACACTTATATAGCACTTAATATGCACTGGGTGCAGTTTGAAGAACATTTGATCCTAGTTACAGCCCTGTTACTGTTATCCCCATTTCACAGATGAGAAAGCTTGAGGCTCTGAAACTATCTTGGTCAGGGTCACAAAGCCGATACATAGTGAAGCATAGATTGAAGTCTAGATCTTTTGGCTTTGGAGACCATGTGTAACCAGTGGGCTATGCTGCTCTCCTGTGTAAGCTGTGTTGTCAGTAGCTTCAGGCGTATGGAGAAATTTGGGAGTAGTTTTATATTAGAATCATGTAAAGGTTTTCACAATGATTTTTATGTTTTACAGCCTCCAAAAGTATGTTCGGGAACAGATTCTATTAGCAGTAGCAGTAATTGTAAAACGCGGATCCTTAGATAAATCAATTGACTGCAAAAGCATTTTTCATGAAGTCAGCCAGTTGATAAGTAGTGGCAATCCCACTGTGGTAAGTGTGCTCTCTGTGTTTATAAATATTTAGAAATTTTATTCTGTGTTATACAAATAACATAGCAACACAAATGATAGCTACATTAAAGAAAAAGTGCACAGTCTAAGAATCAAGCAATTTCCCATTGTTCATGTTTTCTTTTAGTCCTTTTTTATATGTTTACATACTGTAGATATAGTGGTTTTGTTTTTTTGTTTGATTGTTTTTCTATGTTGCCAGTGTTCATAATCCTCATTTTAGTGGTGCAAAATACTATAAGCTAATACACCATAATATACGTAACCATTTCTTTTCCATTGAGCATTTTCCCCCATTTAATAAAACTTTGACAACTGCTAGTGATAATAGAAATGTTTGAGTAAAATGATATGTAACATAATAAAAATTATTTAATGTTGTTATACTAATGCACCGAGGTATATATACTGTGACTACCAGGTGTTAACCAAACAGATTTGAGACCCGTTGTTCTTGATGGAATTGCTCTGGAGAGCCCGTGTTTTCCCCTTTGAATCTCCTGTCTGTCTCTTGAGAACTTGGGCCTGGGAGAGTGACTGGTAGCAGCCACTCGGTCACAGGCAGGAGGAGCCGGAGTTGGTGCTGAGTGCTCAGCTGTGGTCCTTGGTGAGAGCTGAAGGGTTTTGTGGAATTGGGAATGGTAATCCTGGCTGCTCTGATTTTCAGGTATTAAATCTTTAAATATTTTGGGTAGTTTTTTCATTGTACCAGTTTCTTTTCTTTAATTGAGAGATGCCCATATGAGGCTGTACACCTTACAACTCTTCATGAATTACTTTACATCTTTCAGTGGCCCCTCAGTGAGTGATGTGATCTTAATAATTAACTTGACAATTTGAGGATAGGATGTAGGTACATTTTTGGAGGAATCTACACAATGTCCCTTAATTTCCCTAATGTGTGGATCTCTGGCTCCTCACACCTCTTGCCGTGGGCAGATATGCACTCTCCTCTCTCTAGCCGCCTGCCCTCCTCTCTGGCTGGGACCCCCCCAGGCTGACGCACCGGGGTCTCAGCTGAAGGACCATGTAAGCAAGTCAGGATTTTGGACCTTCCTCTGCATTCCCAAAATATATTTTATTTTTCCTTTGGAATACACCAGGGGTCATATATCTATCCTTTTTTTCTTTATCAACTTTATTGAGGAATAATTAACATGTGTTACCACATCGATTGAAGGGGTGTACATTTCTGTGAGTTGTGACAGTTACGCATGAACTACCACAGTCAAGATACAGAACATTTCTTTCTTTTTTAAAAAGAATTATTTAAGTAATCTCTTATACCTAATATGGGGCTCAAGCCCACGACCCTAAAATCGCAAGTCGCGTGCCCCCCAGCTGAGCCAGCTAGGCACCCCAGAACGTTTCAGTGTCTGTTTTGATTTTTAATTATATGGGTATTGTGTTCTTTGCCATTTTTGTGGCAGATTTCTTCAGGAGTACTGCTCTCCAGTAGAATTCTCTGTTTTGATGTAATTGTTCTAGATCAAGACTTCAGTATGAAGCCACTGTGCCAGATACTTGTGGCTTTTGAGCATTTGAAATGTGGCTGGTGTGACTGAGGAACCGAATCTTTAATTTATTTTATTTTCTAACTGAAATTCAAATAGTCCCACGTAGCTAGTGGCAACCCTGTTGGACAGTGCAGTCCTAGACACTCTGATAATCCAAACATCTAATTTTATGTTTTTTTTTCACTTAGTCTTAGCATTTAGTTGTTTGCATAAAGTTTAGCTGTTTGCATAAAACTAAGAACTTTAAAAAAGTGCATGTTTTGGGGCGCCTGGCTGGCTCAGTCAGTGGGGCAAGTGACTCTTGGTCTTGGGGTTGTGAGTCTGAGCCCCACGTTGGGTGTGGACATAAAATCTTAAAGAAAGTAGAAGCTTGCATGTTTGAGTCATTGCATTTTATGAGTCATTTTGGCTTTGTTTTGTGTAGTGAGAAGCTATCTTGAAAATAGCCCTCAAGATTCCATTTAAAATTTTTAGGTAAAAGTGATTGGGAAGCTACTTTTTACTTATTTATTAATCTTCATATTTTGAGAATGTCTGTTAATAGGCATGGTCTCCATTTCTGAAGAAGAGCTTTGCCCCTGATGTGCTGATCTACGTCTGTTTTGTAACGCTCATCTTGTTATTTGCATGGGTTTCTGTTAGCGTTTGTTGCAGTCCAGTGGTGGCTGTCATTGATGACTGAAGGAAAAACACGTGGAGACCATAACTAGCCAGAAGTCGTAGGGAAAACGTTTGAACTGAGGCTGCTACTTAGAGATGTTATCCTACCCCTTACTGTTCTGGATCAAGTTACTCTTCATATTTTAGATTCTGCCTGAGGACATACTGTTTCATTTGCCAGTCTGCAGTAAAGGAGGACACTTCATGTGACTGACCAGGATTTAAACTTTAGGAACTTAGCTAGTAATTCTGGGATCTGTATGTTTATGACTGATGCTCTCTCCCTGGCTAGTTTGGCGATCGCGTCAGTTGGGATTCCAGTGTTAAGGTAGAATTTCTGTGACTTGTCCTCATCCCCCACAAGCAGCTTCTAGGCTCCGGATGCTGATGGCAAAAGATCAGGAGTCCCTTGCCTCTGAGGAATGAGCACATTCTCAGGAATTACATTCTTCCCTTTCTTTCTCTTTGGGTAATTTGACCCTCCACAAAAAGGAGTCCCAGTGGAACCTGGCATTTGGATCTTTCTGAGTCACTGAGATAACTGATGTTTTGAGAATGATTGGAACAGATGTAACTATTGAGTTAGAGAAGATTTTGTTCTTTTCACGGGTGCATACACTCTGAGAATAATGGATACATTTAATATGCTCATGAAACATTCCAAAACAGGAAGTTTTTGTTTTTTTTTTTTTTAAGTTGAATTTCTACTAGTAGGGTTAAGAACTTTTATAATTGTAGAGAATGTGTAGTGGGAGATAGAATTTAATTTCGGGATTGCTGCATGGATTTACTTCGGTGAGCACGCTGGAACATTTAACTAGAAAAGCACTTCTACATGTACACAGCAGGTGAAGTGCCCACCATGCCACCGTGTGGTCACCCCTGTGTGCCCTTGCCCGACAGCTTGAGGCTAGGTCGTTTGGCAGGTCTAAAAAAAATGAGGTTACAGACCAGTAAAACATTTTAATGTATACACTTCTCTCTTACACTCTTCTGAGACCATTAAAAGTTTGGGGGAATGCTTTAAGAATTTACTTAAGTCTTAAGCATTCTTACTTAAGAATTTTCTTAGTTTCAGAGACATAAATATCAGTGGGAGAACCTTTGATTTAAAAAAAGTAGAATGAGGGGCACCTGGGTGGCTTAGTCGGTTAAGCGTCCGACTTTCGCTTAGGTCATGATCTCGCGGTTCGTGGGTTCGGGCCCCGTGTCGGGCTCTGTGCTGACTGCCAGCTCGGAGCCTGGAGCCTGTTTCAGTCTGTGACTCCCTCTGTCTCTGACCCTCCCCTGCTCACACTGTGTTTCTCTCCTAAAATAAATAAAACATTAAAAAAAAAATAAAGGAAGTAGAATGATAAAATCAGAACACTGCAACTTTTTTTTTGAAGAGAGTTGGGGAGGGGCGGGGGGGAGAGTGAAAAGGGGGGGATGAAGGGGGAGAGAGAAAGAGAGAGAGGAGAGAGACAGAGAGAGGGAGGGAGAATTCCAAGCTGGTTCTGCACTGTCAGCACAGAGTCCGATGTGGGACTCAAAGTCACAAACCATGAGATCTTAACCAACTGAGCCATCCAGGTGTCCCTGAAACTTTCTTTATACAGGTGATTTTAAGAGAAGAGATTTTAAGAAGAGATAAATGACTGATGGTTTTCTACAGATGAAAGAGTTGATGTCATGAATAATTATTAAGTTAAATAACTAACTTTCCCGTCATACGTCTTCTAGAATAAGGCTTCCATCAACCTTCACTGGTCAGAAGCTATGTAGTCTGGCTCTCCCTCTTCCCTTTCTAAGAGTATATTTTTGATGGTCTATCCCCATGTACTAGTACATGTTCAAATAAGTTTGGGCGCAGTATAGTATTATAGAGCACTGATTCTGATGATGGATTCACATTTAGGCTTCAATCCCATCTCTGCCCTTTATTATCTTACTAACTTGTACAAATTATTGACCATCTCTAGGCTCTGATTTGCTGGTACTGTTTATAAAATAAATGTCATAATGTCTGCGTCTGGGGCTCCCCAGATCAGGCAAAGACAATGTTAAATGCATTTAGTGAGCGTTCAGCGAGTGTGTGTTTCATCTCCCCAACAGCCTAATGCCCTCTTGCTTAAGAACTTTGGGACCTACACTATATTACATCACCTGTTTTCTGCCAGATAATATATTCAGTATGAAAATCAGAAGAAAGAGTTTATGCTTTTATTCATGCGTGGAAACTAATTGTGTATTTTTAAAAAATACACATAACCAACATAGTAACTTCAAATGCTCCAAGTTTCTTAGTGTTTGTTCTTCACAGATGGTTTTATGGAAAAATATCTAATTCATAAAGCACTTCTTAAGGAGATTATATTTTTTAAATACAGTGCCTTTTCCAGGTATGATATATTTTCAGAGTGATTGTGTTTGTGCAAGTACGTTGCTTCGTGTGTGTCTTTGTGGGCAGGTGTTGTCTTCCGTCTGTGGTTATAAAAGTGGCCACGGTTACTTCAGCGTGGTGTGTCCTAGAGTCACACCCCCTGGACTGATTTGAGAGGGACAGAAATGGAGACTTTACTTCCTAAGGAAATTAGCTAAATTTTTTATCTTAACATTTCAGCTACAGTTTTCATCTATTTCATGTTTATTTCCTTTGAAAGCAGTAGGCATGTATTAAGTCACTTTTAAAGCTGTTTAATTTAGTGTGTAAGCCTCCCGTCTTCCTGTTTCCTGTGCTGGGGAGAAGCGGGTGAGAAGTGCCCTTGTGTGCAGCCCCGCTGCCCTGGCTGTGCAGTCGGCCTGATCCCTCTTCTCACACGTCTCACTGATGTTTGCTTAGAAGAGCAGCTGGAAGTCTGCTTTATGTGTGGCAGCCTTTCATAAAGCTTATTCTTGGTAATGAATCTCCTGGGGTAAGAGCCAGGCTATTATAAGAGACAGTCCTCTCTCTGAACAAGAGTGTTTTATTTTGTCAGCTGGAGTTAGTGTTTGAATATGTTGTGCTTGTGACAGTAAGCTGATGAGTAAAGCAAGCCATCTCTGAAGGGTGTTTTTCACTGTCATGAAATTAATGGCTTTCACTAGAAATGAGAATGCTGCTCCAGGACTTGTAATGTGAAGACAACAGTTACTTAAGTTGTTAGTGAATTAACTTGTGAGTTTTCAGTACTGAAGTGAAAGAAAACATATTAAAACTCCACTTCTAGCCTTGAGACCTCATTGAATTTCTTCTGTTTGTTTTACATATTTAAATATTCTTTCTGAAATTAATAAGTGCTGAAAGAACAGCGAACACATCATGTATTCATTTTCCAGTGTGTTTTCGTTAATACAATGTTAGGGATAGAAGTAAGTTCTAGTTGGATTCATTAATCCAACTAAGATTTACTGAGCATCTACTACATTGCTTTAGTGATGCTTTCGTTATGGCTTTCTTTTTTTAATTGATGAGTTATCTTGTGACTTTAATTTGGTGGAATGTAGATAGTAATCAAAAAGTGGGACCAAAAAAGCCAAAATAGGTATTTTTTAATGATAATGATAAAAATACTGTTGTTTTACCTTATCACATCATAAGCTGCTATATATATATTTATTATACTCTTTTATGTAGTATCTAATTGGAACCTTTAGACAATCATATGAATTAGGTAGGGCAGAGGGTATTAACCCCTTTTGTAGATGAGAAAACTGAGGCCAGGATAGATGAAGCAGTTTGCCCCCAGTTACTTGAGACGGTAAATCTTGGACTCTTAGAACCCATATTTTCTGACTCCTTTGTCAAACAGTAAGATCCTTGTACTGAGGCTCCAGAAAGAGTCATGTGGAGTATTTTAATTTAGAATTTATTTTGGACATAATTTCAGTAACTTTTGTTATTTGGCTTCTAACATGCTGAAAATAAAAGGTTCGTGCTAGTCAGACTGCCGGCGGCAGAGAGTGCTGGATGCCAGCAAAGGATGGTTGAGAGAAACTGGAACAAACAAATCAGAAGGCACTGGCCTCTGGTGTCACTTTGTCAGGGCTGTAAAGCCTCATATGTTTAGTGGATAGATCGCAAGTCTTTATTACAACATCATGTAATAACTGCCTTAGAAGTAATTCTTCTGGGGACTCCTGGGTGGCTCAGTCGGCTAAGCATCCAACTTCAGCTCAGGTCGTGATCTTGCAGTTTGTGAGTTCGGGTCCAGTGTTGGCTCTGGGCTGGCAGCTCAGCCTAGAACCTGCTTCCGATTCTGTGTCTCCCTCTCTGCCTCTCCCCCCCTCACACTGCCCCCCCTCAGAAATAAACATTAGGGGCGCCTGGGGGGGCTCAGTCGGTTAAGCTTCCGACTTCAGCTCAGGTCATGATCTCGTGGTTCGTGGGTTCGAGCCCCGCGTCGGACCCTGTGCTGACAGCTCAGAGCCTGGAGCTGCTTCGTGGTCTGTATCTCCCTCTCTCTCTCTGACCCTCTTCTGCTCACGCTCTCACGCTCTCTCTCTCCCTTGCTCTCTCTCAGAAATAAATTAAAAAAAAAAACATTAAAAAATTTCAAAAAGAATTAATTCTTCTGGAGAAATTTACATGAAGAAAGTTGCATTAAAAAGATTTGCTGGCTGGGGCGCCTGGGTGGCTTAGTCGGTTAAGCGTCCGAATTTCGCTTGGGTCATGATCTCGCGGTTCGTGGGTTCGAGCCCCGCGTCGGGCTCTGTGCTGACTGCCAGCTCAGAGCCTGGAGCCTGTTTCAGTCTGTGACTCCCTCTCTCTCTGACCCTCCCCTGCTCACGCTGTCTCTCTCTCTTCTAGAAATAAATTAAAAAACATTAAAAAAAAAATTAAAAAAAAAAATTTGCTGGCTGCATTTGGAAAATTAAGAGATGTTAACTTATTTCTCTATATTCTGTGAGAAATGAAGCATTGCTGTGTTAACCTCTTATACTTGTAAGATATGTACTAATGGTATTTTATACTGGTCTAATCACTGTTTAGTTTGACAGTCTTAGTGTACTCCTCATCAATCAACTTTGATCTGATTTCATTGAAATTCACCACTCTAAATTATTTACAACAGCTTTTGTTTCTGACCCTCTTAAGTATCAGAGTCTCTGTCTTGAGTACAGAAAGAATATCTAGCCCTGACTGTGACAGAGGGCAGAGAGGCAGCACTTGAAGGTACTGATCAGTACAGGGGAGTTAAGAGGTATGCACTTGGGATGATCTTGGAGACCAAAAAGTCTGAAGCGAGCAGACAGGGACCTTCTACAAGGGTAAGAAAAACAAAAAATTGTGATCTCTCAGAGGCAGATTTGATGCCCCACCCCCGCCCTGTCCTGAGGAGAAGCTATGCTCTTTTCCCTGTAGGATTTCAGTTTGGGCTTGCTTCCCTCGCTGTTTTCATTACAGTGCAGTCCACCTACCATGAAGGTAACCTGTTGTAACGAGGTTTAACTGATACTCAAATACTGAAGATGAGTAACCATATTGGGAATTGAGTCATGGTCACAGTGTGATACGTGATCTGTGAATAGGGAGAAATACTGTGTTGATATGTATAGAAGTGCTTTGCTCTCCTGCTGTACACTCAGTGCTTAATAATTCATCGTTCTTTGGGAATTCCTATTAATTTGGCCCCTTTGAGCCATAGTGGTATGGTATATTGAATATTTATGATGCTAATCTCAAAGCCTTACAGGATTTCCAAATTAAAGAGCAGAATATGAAATCTTTTAATGATGAGACTGTCTTACTGAATTACAGTTCTTTGAAAGCTAGTAATTTTAGGTACTTTAACATCAGAAAATTTGGTTTCTGATATACTTGTAACCATCCTGCATAATTTATTTTTATGTATTTCGTATGTCTTTGGCAGTAATTTGAAAAGAACTTAGTTTTAAAAATTTATCTTTCTATTTCACAAGTATAAAGTGGAAAACAATACATCTAAGCCGATAGAAATGGCATATAAATGGTGTATACCTGTGTATTAAAAATTAGGAAGCAGTGAACAAATATCTGCAGTGATAATCTCTGGATAATAGGATTGTGGCCAAGTTTCTTTGTACTTTTCTGTACTTTCTAGTTTTTCTAAGATTAAGATCTTTTTATAGGAAAAAGTTAAAAACAAAATATTCTTCTGTTCAGAGAACTGAGTCTATAATCGGACTGTTTGTTCTGAATTATCATGTGTTAAGAATATACTGTCTCCTGTGTGTGAATTTATTTCATTTGTGTGCAAGTTAGCTGTTGTGAGGAGACCATCTTTACTGCTGCCCACGAAGCCGTCCCGCCCACTGAGGGCTGCTCGTCTGTCTCATGGGGTCTGTAGTTCAAGGAGACTTTTATTTTTAAAACTCCTTCATTCTTCCTGCATCATTAGCCTCAGAAAGTCCTCAGCTTTCGTTGTTCCTGGCCCTTTCCTTCACTCAGTTTTTCATATCTTGACTTCAGACATGTGCATGTATTCTTAGGAAATGTTTATTTCACATAAAAATAAAGCTTCGTTGTGAGCATATATTTCTTTAATTTGAGTTGTGTTATTGAAAATTTGAATGTGGTCATAGTTTAAAAATATGCCATTATGTGGTGAATAGAGGTTGACAGTAATAGTTTGTGGCAATTTGTAAATTACCTGTGGAAAATTAAATAGATAATAATATGTTTGTAATAATGATAAGTTTGTGTTTAATGAGAGCTTCTGGGTTCATAATGTTCTATTTGCTGAAGTCTGATTTAGAAAGGAGAGAAAAGTCAAGGCTAAAAGATATAAACTATGTATCTGTGAAATGTTTCCAGAATCAGGATCCTTGTAATCCGTTGTATTAGATCTCTCTGTGTGCTAACATTTCGCTTTGAATTTTATTAATTTGAATTTAGTACCTACTTTCCCCCACTAAGGCCTAGGTAGATTTAAAAACCTTATTTTAAAATTTTTAAAACGTTCACCATCCCAGTGTTCCTTAAATATATCTGTGAGGTTTTGATTGTTGATACTTTTATTAGTCACCATTTTACAAGAAAGTCCTATTTCAAACTATAATTTTTTTTAACTAAAAAAAAGGGGGGAGATTGTACTGGTTGAGTTTCTAAGATCCCTTTAATGTGTAAAGTGAAGTGAGTATGTGACCAACTGTTTTCTCTATGAGAGGCTCTTCAGTGCTTGGTTTCTCAGACCAGGTTTCTCCTCATGTGCCTGGGGCATGTATGCTGCTGTTGACGATTTGCCGAAGGGAAGACGTTTTCATAATAGAAGAGACTTATATTTTGAAGTAAAATTACAGAGAGAGAGAATGTGTGTATGTGTGCCTGTGTATGTTTACACTAAACCGGGCATATTAAGAGTACTTTTACCATTGTTGAAGGCACCTTGGTCTACACCCCCAGATTCCTGAAGGAATTTGCATATATTTTCCATTATCAGGCTTTCGTAGTGTGGAAAAGTCTAAGAAACTGCTTAATTGTATGAGCTAGTGTGCCATCCATAAATATTAGTTATACAGCCATGCTTATTTTGGTGACGATTAAGAGGCAGATATGAATTTATTTCTTTATATAGAGTTTTTAGAGGAAAGTTTCAGACATATACAAAAATAGACATACAGTATATTGGTCATCCATGTAACCATCCTTCATTCAGCTTGAGCAAATATCAACTCATGCCATTAGGAATTTAATTTTATGTGTATTTGCTAAGATTTGCCAAGATAAGCATCTGTAAGGTCAAGGTACTGACATCAGAAGCATTTCTGAACAAAGATGTTGCAGTTGGTGGGTGGGTAAGACAGCGCTCAGCTGTTGTATAAGCTCGCAGAAATAGTATCGTCTTGACTTTAATCTTTCGGTTGTTCAGAGGTAGTGTGCATATTTCTGTTTAACCCCTGGAAACTTGCCAAAATAATTTGTATCCTCTCCATCCTTGGCACCTTGACTCTAAATCTAAATAGTCTATGAATAAAAGCAGCAAGTTGATATTAGGAGCCTGTTGGATAGAGCTGTTAAGAAGGAAAATCTTCATTTTCCATTTAAAAAACTTTTGTGAACTACCTGTTTTAATGTTTTGCATGCTATAAAATCTGTTTCATTTTTCATCTGTACACTTTACAGCCGTGAGAACATAGAGTCAGACAGACCTGGATTCAGATCTCTGCTGGCCTTAATTACTTACCTCTCCTAATCTCACTTGTTCAACTGTAAATGGGACTATGGATTGTTGTGTGAAGTAAATGAAATGATACATTCAACATTGATTATCCTGAAATGTCATTTGCACTCCATGATTGAATAGTTGTATGTCCTGAGGTCAAGTCATAGATGGATTTGTAGAACTGAAGTTGAGGAATTACTGTTAATAATTACTAGGCTACTTAGAAGAGCTATCTTTACTTTGTCGTGTCTAGTTTTCTGACTGGTAGGTATAAGATCTAAAGATGATGAAAGATCTAAAGATAGAAAGTGTTCTTTGAACAAATGCTATATTGAAGCAAAACATTGGAAAAATAATGCCTTACAGTTGTTTCTTATCAAATAATTACAGCAAACTCTGGCCTGTTCTATTCTAACTGCACTATTGAGTGAATTCTCAAGTTCAAGTAAAACTAGCAACATTGGACTCAGTATGGAATTCCATGGTAACTGCAAAAGAGTTTTTCAGGTATTGGTATTTTTGTTTTTACGTTTTATTAGATTGCTAACACAATCTTTTCCTAATGGAGTAAGAACACTTATTGTATCTCGTTTATACTTTGAAGATTTGTGTCGCAATTTCATAGTATTTAGTAAAAGGTAAAGGATAGGATAGGAAAAAGATTTTGTGAACATAGCTAACAATTTAAGATTTCTTGTTAATTCTAGTCTTTAAACAACACAAAAAGGAAATACTCCTCCAAACATCCTTAGAGTAGTTATTCTGTTCTTATTGCATTTAGATAGAACTAATTTCAATTGGTAGGACTCTGCTGGCCTTAAAATAGGCCTGGCAGAATGCCAACAAGGGCCATGTATTTAAAATGTTATTGCAGATGGTGTGGGCTCTTTGTCTCATATGTATTGTTTGGCTCTGAAGTAAAGCTATGTGAAGGCATTGGCTGAAATCCGAGGGCTCTTCACCAAAGCAACTGACCCTCCAGCCCCGTAGTGGTTGTTGAAGACTCGACTTCTCTGCAGTGGTAGATGCGCCAAAGCGGTGTCACTGGAAAGCGTAGTGTGCTCTAAATTATGAGCAGGCCTGAAAATGGAAAATGTTCTTAAAGAGGTAGTGGTTTCCATTGGAAGGTTTAGAGTTTTTGTTTGTTTTGTTTTATGGTTCTTAAATGGGAATACATTTTGGATAACCTTTTGCTCAAAAAATATGTGTGATTTATTTATTATAGGAAGAAGACCTTCGTCAGATCTTCATGTTAACGGTTGAAGTTCTTCAGGAATTCAGCAGGCGCGAAAACCTCAGTGCTCAAATGTCTTCGGTGTTTCAGCGCTACCTGGCACTTGCCAATCAGGTCTTGAGCTGGAACTTTCTTCCTCCAAATTATATCCTTTTAACACCTGAATAGTTTATTTGTGCTGATTTTTATAGATTACTTAATTATGGCTAAAAACATTTTATCTCTGCAGGTTTGGAAAGCATGTTGTTGAAAGAAAATATGCTTTTTTAAGAAATGAAATATAAGTTTTTTCATTTTATAATATGCAACGTAATGGACACCTTCCAAGATTTAAAATTTCATTTACAACTTTATAGAAAAGAATTCGGTAAACGGAAGCACTTAGTGGATAGCAGGGTCATTGCTAACTAAGGAATAGCAGTGTTTCTTAGGAGGGAAGTGCATTTTTATCAGGAAACTGAATCATTTTCTCTGTGTAACATGTAATTACATTGGATATTTTTTTTGGCTAATCCTAAGACTAATTTGGCATGCTCTAATTTGATTTTTATGGAAGGAGATATTTTTCAAGTGTGGATAACGAGGCAAGTAATATGCTTATTCTTTGAGGACCTTTTAAAATATAAAAATATAAGACTTTTATTTCTAGCTAATTATTAGTAATACAGAATGAGTTTAAGTGAGTTATATTGTAGGTACATATATCTGCTTTTTAAAAAATCAGTTATTGAAGTAGAGAAATTTACATTTTATAAAGCAGGTTCTTAGTTTAAGGTTTGTGATTTGCTTTTTAGAACATTTGCTGCCTGTTGATAGATTGAAAGCAATACTATCTAGTGTCTCTTAATTTTTTCATAGTTGAATCAGACAAATCAGGGTTTAGTTCTTAGCTGATGTTAGGCAAATTACTTAAAGACTCTGAGTCTCAGTTATTCCAAATGTAAAATGGGGATATGGATTGTTGAGTGAATCAAATGTAGTAATACATTTAAAACACTCAGGAGTTAGCTACTATTTATTGAGCTTTTAATAGTTTCTTTGAATAAAGAAGTTCATCAGCTAGCTGTCTGTGTTACGCTCTTTTTTTCTTGATCTGATATATGGGAAATTTCATCTGTTGTACGTGTCTTGATCAGTCTCTTCCTGGGGACCTGGGTGGGCGGGGAGAGGGAATCTATTTGGGAGAAAAAAGACAGACGATAAGCAAACAGGAAATACATGTTCAGCTGTATCGGAGATTTAGGATGAGCCTCCTCCTTACTCCAGCAGAGCCAAGCGCTGCTATGCTCATGTACGTAGAGATCACCGAAGGCTTTGGCTGGTCAGGTAGGGTGAGTACAGTTTTTTCTTCTCTTTTCAAGTTAGTACACTCACGTAGTGGAAAGCTGACTCTGAGGTGCTGTGTAGGGTGTGAGCCTGTGCTTCGAGCTAGAGCCTCGTTCGCCAGTGGTCTTGGCCAAGGCAGCCATGGTGGCTGCTGCCTCGTGGGACAGGGCTCATGGTGGCTCCCGCACTTTCCCTTTTCCCCTTGCTCTGTAATCATTTTTCTACCAGTAATTTTTGTGTCTTCAATATATTCTTTTTGGGGTTCTTAAAAGGCACATACTTTCTTCTTAAGTTTGCTTTTTTAAAAAAATTCTCTCTTTGAGTGTTGGAATATAATTTTTGCTCCAGTTTTTGTTAGTAAGAAAAGGAAAGATGTTGAAAAACTTAGAGACAGATTTAAAAAGTAACAGGCCATATGGAGCTATCAAAACATTAATTATATATGTAGGGAAAAATCAACAAAAGTTACACTGCATATATTGGAGCCAATTTTAAAGTCTCTGCTTTATGGGGAAATGTAGTTGGCTGAAGAGTGACTTTCGTAAAGGGAAACAGTGCTCTGGGAGTTTGGAAACAAAGTTTGTCTAAAGATACACACACATAAAATATTTTTATAAAGTATTTAGATAAAGCTTTGGAAAACCTGTCATCTGAAAATAATAATCACAGCTACAGTGTTCCCAAAGGAAACGATTCCTTGTTTACAGAAAAGTAAACCTTTATCTTGACCTTTGGATGTTCTACTTCATGACTTATAAATGAATTCTTACATGAGCGTAGTTTGCAGGCCACCGATTCCTTCCTTTAAATGGGTTCACTCTCAGTGTGGGAGAAAGAGCGTGGCAGTGGAGTTAAAGTAAGCTACGTTCTCAGTGCTAATTAAAGGGAATCCGTTTCATGGAATCCAGTTCTGATATAATTTCTGAACTTCAGGAATTCTTTGGTGATCTATTCAATCAGTAGGGAGGGAACTGGATAATTATTTAGCTTTGTACCTTGAAGAGAGCCTATAGAACAAGTTTAACTTATATATATTAAGTGGATGGCTTAAACATTTTTTTTTCTTTTTAATGTTTAATTTTGAGAGAGACAGAGACAGAGTGTGAGCACAGAAGGGGCAGGGAAGAGAGGGAGACAGAGAATCCGAAGCAGGCTCCAGGCTCCAAGCTGTCGGCACAGAGCCTGATGAGGCTCAAACTCATGGACCATGAGATCATGACCTGGGCTGAAGTCAAATGCTCCACAGACTGAGCCACCCATTTGATACAGCCCCTGTATCAAATATATTTGATCATTTAGAATGGTATCATGTTAAATGAGGCTGCATTAAATTGTCAATGTCAGTCTTTATAATTTTTTATAATTTGCTTTCTCTTTTGCATCTTTTTATTTTGATGTAATTCTAAACATTTGGAGATAACTACGAGAGTAATTCAAAGAATTGCTGTATGCCTTACTACCAAGATTCGGAAACATTTTGTCCCTTTCCTTATCTCTCTTTCTATGTCTACGTAATTTTTTGTTGTAAAAATAAGCCACATTTTTAATTTATCGACTGGTCAACTGATTGACAGTTGGGGAGTTTCAACTTTTTGGTTAGTATGAATAATGCTGCTCCTGTGAGCATTCATTATAAGTTTATGTTTGGACTTGCATTTTCATTTCTGTGAGATATACCTCGGGGTAGAATTGTTGGATCATATGGAAACTCTGTGTTTAACCTGCTGAGAAATTGCCAGGCTGTTTTCTAGAGTAGCTGTACCATTTTACATTCCCACCTTCATTATATGAGGAATCCAGTTTCTCCACATCCTGGCTAACCCTTCATAATCTGTGTGTTTATAGCCATCCTGTTTCATATGAAGCAGTATCTCATTGTGATTTTGATTTGCATTACCCTGATGGTTAGTGGTTATAGGCCATTGTTTATCTTCTTTGGAAAAATGCCTATTCAGATCCTTTGTCTGTATTTTAATTGGTGTATTTGTTTGCTTAAAATTGGGTTGTAATAGTTCTTTATGTATTCTAGATGGAAGTCTTTTAACAGATACATGATTTTCAAATATTTCCTCCATTTCTGTGAGTCGTATTTTACTTTTTTATGTTGTCCTTTGAAAAACAGAAAATTTGCATTTTGATGGTGTCCAGTTTATTTTTTCATTTGTTGTCATATCTCAGAAATCATTACCTGATCAAGGTCGTGCAGATTTGTGCCTGTGTTTTCTTCTAAGACTGGCTTCTTACATATAAGCTCTTATGTTCAAGGCTTTGATCCATTTTGAGTTAACGTGTCATATGTGATATGATACAGTGGTCCACCCAGCTTTACTCTTTTGCATGTGGATATCCAGGTATCCCAACCCGATGTTTTGACTGTTGATTAGAAAGGTAGAAGAGGCTGGAGAAGTAGGAAGCACCTGATACAGGTCATGGTGGTGAATGATTGCTGTATCTGTTAATGTGTAACTTAGTTGCCCTAACATCAGTTTCTAATTTGGAATGCCAAAAGAATTGATAGAATTATTCATATGAATCACTGATCTGTAAGGTGAGGTGTGCATGTTCAGCCTACCAATTTTGTATTAAGCAGGTATTATATTAAGTGTTTGTTGATAAATGAAAGGTCATGCTTGTAAACCAAACCAAAATATATATTAGATTGCTTGGAAGGAGATTGTGAGTAATTGACTGCTGAAACTTTTGGAAATTTCATACAGAGAAGTGTGTAGATTATGACATAAAAATGCTATTGTGAAGCCAGCGGACGTTGACTTCAGCAGTGGAGCGAGGATGTGCAGAGAGGCATTAATGAAAAGAACACACGAATTGACTATTGAGATATTTATTACTATTTAAGGGTATTAGTGCTGTCATACTTAATAACTTGCAGTGGTCTTAGATCAAGATTAATGTGCATACAGTGTTTCGCTAAAGAAATCATAACTCTATCAGCAGTGGTTCTCAGTTGGGGTGATTCTGCACATTCGGGATGTTTGGCAATGTCTGGAGACATATTTGGTTTTCCCAGCGAGGGGGGTGCTCCTCAGGCCACCGGTGAGAGGGCCCAGGGATGTTGTTAGACACCCTGCAGTGCACAGGACAGCTCCCACAAGAAACAGTCACTGGGCTCAAATGTCAGTAGTGGTCCATGCCAACACTTGCACATGAATGCACTTAGCAGTATCATTTATGATGGGCGAAAAGAGGAATGACCCACACAGCCATCAGCTCATGAGTGGATAGATGTGATTTACACACATAAAATATTATTCATCAGTAGGGGCGCCTGGGTGGCTTAGTCGGTTAAGCGTCCGACTTTCGCTTAGGTCATGATCGCGGTTCGTGGGTTCGAGCCCCGCGTCGGGCTCTGTGCTGACTGCCAGCTCAGAGCCTGGAGCCTGTTTCAGTCTGTGACTCCCTCTCTCTCTGACCCTCCCCTGCTCACGCAGTCTCTCTCTCTCTCTCCTAGAAATAAATAAAACATTGAAATATTATTCATCAATAAAAAGGAAGGCTGGTACGGATATGTGCAGCAACACGGATAAACCTTAGAAACATCATACATGTTAAGTGAAAGAATTCGTTCACAAAGACTGCGTGTTGTGCAGTACTGTTCGTAGGAAATGTTCAGAGTAGCCAGATCTATGGAGACAGTTGAGTGGTTACCTAGGGCTCGGGTGGTTGGGAGGAAATAGGAGGTGATGGCTTAAGTGCATGGGGCTTCTTTTTGGAGATGAAAATGTTCTAAAATTATATCACGGTGACAGTCACATAACTCGAAAAACCATTGAGTTTGTACAGTCAATGAGTAAATTGTGTAGTATTTGAATTAAGTCTCAGGCTTTAAAAATATGAGTCATGTCAGGGGTTAGAAATCTTGCCATATAGATCAACTGCCTCTTGTCAGTATAATATTATGGAGGGAGATTAAGGGTGAGGATAAAGTTTTGGGCAATACTCCGATTATGGAGCCACTGAAGTAAAGGATTGAGAAAGATCATTAAAAGAGAAGCAGAGAAGATCAGTGGTAGAGTCTTGGGCTACAACAGTAGTAAGAACCAGGAAGGAGCAAAAGAGACTGAGCCGGGCAGTGGGCAGTTGAGGTAAACAGAGGGGCTAACCAGGTAGGTGTTCTGGGAAGCCAAGATAGAGAGAGGTGTGTTTCAGAAAATAAAGGCAGTAGACATACTGTGTTGCTGACGGGGAAGATGTGGATTGGGCATCATGACACAGTCAGTCACGTGGAGACCTGTTTATGCATCGCGCAAAGGCCATTTCTGCAGTTGAGTAGTGATTGGTAATTGATGAGGTAGAAAGTGTAGACATTCTGTAGACCATGAACTGTGAGAAATGGAGTGGCGATTTGAGACAGTTGAACCTTTGGTTTTGTCTTGTACTTTATGCTTTGGAGTGATGAACCTACGCCCAAGGGGAGAAGTCAGAATTGAGGCAAGAAAGAAAATGTGATCTTACAAGTACTAGATAAGCCAATGATGTGGGTTTTAGGTCGTCCAGGATGCAGTTCAGGTAGTGAGGAAGATAGTAAGTGTCAGGATGCAGGGCACGCCTACCACCACGATCCGACCCAGGCTGCTCAGCTCTTATATGCTGCTTTCGTCAGCTTTGTCCAGGTTGTTCAGAAGTAGAGGAACAAAGTGGTAGAAATCAGTATCTGATAGAGTTTTTAAGTGAGTGTACGTGAAAGAGAATAAAATCATTGTAAAGTTTCTTCTTCAGGTTTTTTCTTTTCTTTTCTTTTTTTTTTAGTTCTTCCCCCAAGTGTTCTCTGTTTGTGCCTGGTATTGTACACTTTAAAAAGGAAAGTCGATCTCTAAAGTCATTAACCAGTGTATGAAGTAGTTGTATTATCCTTCCAGGTATATTTCTGCTTTACAAGGAACCCATCCAGGAGGAACCAGCCAGAAGAATTTCTGACTTCAGGCCACTAGAAGGAAAGGTTATGTTGAGAGTCCTTCAGTCTTAGGTTATGATTGATTATGCTGAATTATTGATATTTTGTAGTCGAACTTTGAACTTGGTAGTTTTTATATGTTTTCTTGCCTGTGATATCCCCTCTATTACATGTAGTTAATATCCCATTATGCATAGCATGGTTACATGTAGCTACCATACACAGCAGGGCCTTCGGTTGTAGGAGAAAGTTAACAAACTGCTTTTTTGATGTCAGCCTGCAGGTGTTTAGAGTGTGAACAAGAGAAGGCCCGATGAGTTGTTTGTTATTTTTTTTTCTCTTCCTACGCCCATGGATTTTCCCCTTACTACTTTATGCAGTTTGGATCCGTACAGGAGCCGCGAGGAATGGATGGGCATTGGAAAAAAGTCTCCCCAGGAGGAAGCTTAACTTCCATACTGTTTAACTCTCTTAATTGCTTAGTAATTTAAGGGCCACAGGCAACTTAACAGTTGAACCTTCCGTGCCAGGAGCAGCGGCGTGTGGCGCCCCTCCGGCTCCGTTAGCTCATTTATGTAGGTGTCTGTGGGGCACATCTGACTTCATTATTTTAATGCAAGATTTCTCATTAGAAAATGACTTTCTTGAAAATTATTTATTTATAAGGAAATCCATTGAGTTCTTAATTCCATGAACTGTCTAGATTATCAGTTCAATAAATTCTTAATGACTGCCACTACTTAGAAGGTAGTCCTGTGCTGTGCTCTGAAGCATCGAGTTTAAGATTGTATTATTTGTAAGGTGATATTGGGAATGGTAAGAGAGCTAGCTACTCAAGTCCCTGTTTTTCCCACGTGTTAGGTTTGAGTAAGTAGTGACTACTCAAAAAAGTACAGTAGTATAGAGGGATTTTTGTTTATTAATATCTAAAGTGAATTCTTAAAGTCCTTTCTAAACATTATTATTTTGATGGTAGGATTGGTTTTAGAAAGCTGTGGTTTAGAGAGAACATTAAGATCATATGAATTTAATCTTTTTAAAAAAATTTTTTATAGTTTATTTTTGAGACAGAGACAGAGACAGAGCATGAGCGGGGGAGGGGCAGAGAGAGAGGGAGACACAGGATCTGAAATAGGCTCCAGGCTCTGAGCTGCCAGCACAGAACCCGACGCAGGGCTCAAACCCATGAACCGCGAGATCATGACCTGAGCCGAAGTCAGATGCTTCACTGGCTGAGCCACC
The DNA here is from genome assembly GCA_017311185.1 of Proteles cristata cristata. Classification (NCBI taxonomy): domain Eukaryota; kingdom Metazoa; phylum Chordata; class Mammalia; order Carnivora; family Hyaenidae; genus Proteles; species Proteles cristata. The sequence continues at coordinate 288,748 of JAESUZ010005219.1, forward strand.
CAGGCACCCCTAATCTTTTTTTATCGGTTAAATAAACTGTTTTTGCCATGGGTAGAACTGTACTTATTACTCTCTACTCTGATCCTTTGTCTTGAGCAGATTTGGCCATTATTTGCACTGGGAAAAAGTGTTTGCCTTTGCGAATCTGTTACTATTAATGCAAGGTCATTGCTCTACTGGCAGTGGGCTGGTATTGTGATCTTTATTTGTGAAGGTCACGTGACCCCAGGCCCTAGCCGGTTCTTGTGAGACATTCCAGAGGTTAGTATTGTCTTTGTGGTTCCGCGGCATCCTGGTAAGAGGGAATTGGGCCTTTTCCCTCTCTTCACATCTGCTGTGATGACTAGCCCCACACTAGGATAGGTGAGTAGCCGGAGCGCCTGAGTGGCTCAGTCGGTTAAGTGTCCGACTTTCGCTTGGGTCATGATCTCGCGGTTCGTGGGTTTGAGCCCCGCGTCGGGCTCTGTGCTGACTGCCGGCTCAGAGCCTGGAGCCTGTTTCAGTCTGTGACTCCCTCTCTCTCTGACCCTCCCCTGCTCACGCTGTCTCTCCTCTCTCCTAGAAATAAATTAAAAAAACATAAAAAAAAAAAAAAAAGGGTAGGTGAGTAGCCAACATATGGCAATGGAATGCAGAAGAGCGCTAGAGAGCCTTTGAACGTTCTCTGTCCTGACTGTTGGAACATTTATCCACATCTAAATGTGTAGCATTTACTGTGTAAAAGTAATGGAAATGTAATCTGATTGGGGTAAACATGATATACTATAGTCTTTTGCATTTTTAATCTTGGGCGCTCTCTCTCTCTTTTTAACGTTTATTTATTTTTGAGAGACAGAGTGTGAGAGGGGAAGGGATAGAGAGAGAGGGAGACACAGAATCTGAAACAGGTTCCAGGCTCTCAGCTGTCAGCACCGAGCCCAATGTGGGCCTCAAACTCAGGAACTGTGAGGTCATGACTGAGTCGAAGTCGGACGCTTAACTGACTGAGCCCCCCAGGCGTTCCCAGGCTCTCTATTTTTTAATCCACTTAGGATAGTAAATATTCCTCACTGTGTATCAGATTTCCTTCACAAAAAAGAAGGAAGTGGGGAACTGTCATATATGGAAGACTTTAAGATTTTAAACCCATGTTTTAGAAGTCATCTAAAATGTCGGCTTGGTACATTATGTATGTCTTGTCGTTTCATTTAAAACAACTGTGTTCTTCAAGAATAGAACACGCAACTCTTTTTTTTTTTTTAATTTTTAAAATTAATTTAATTTTAATTTTAAAATTTTTTTAATTTTTTTTTAATTTTTTTTAATTTTTTTTAATTTATTTTGGAGAGACAGACAGAGAATCCGAAGCAGGCTCCAGGCTCTGAGCTGTCAGCACGGAGCCTGACAGGGGACTCAAATTTACAAGCTGCAGGATCATACCTGAGCCAAAGTCAGGAACTCAAATGACTGAGTCACCCCCATGCGGCTCTTGATCTTGGAGTTGTGGATTAAAGCCCTACGTTGGGTGTAAAAATAAAATCATTAAAAAACAAACGAAAAAAAAAGCCCTACAACACTATTCCTAATTGAATTCATATTTGAAAACTTATGTTTGGCATTTTAAAACAAAAGACACATGTGGACAGAGCATAAATTTTGAGGCCTAAGATATACTGTTTTTTTAAAGGCATGGTGATATAATTCACATACCATACAAGTCACACATTTAAACTGTTCATTAAAATTTTTTTTTAAAGTTCACTCAGAGTTGTGCAACCATCAGCACCATTGATTTAGGGAATATTTAGCATTCCCATAAGAAGCCCCATAGCATACCCTTCAAAATTCCCACGCTCTGTTCCCGCTCACCGCCACCCCCTTTTAATGGCAACTACTAATCTACATTCTGTCTCTATAGATAATTGTCATTCTGGATGTTTTCTTTAAATGGAACCATACAGGGGCGCCATACAGGGTTCCATCAGTTAAGCATCCGACTTGGACTCAGGTCATGATTTCGAGGTTCATGGATTTGAGCCCCTTGTCGAGATCTGTGCTGGTAGCTCAGAGTCTGGAGCCTGGTTCAGATTCTGTGTCTCCCTCTCTCTCTGCCCCTCCCCTGCTCATGTGCATGCCCACCTGCTCTCTCTCAAATATGAATAAAACATTAAAAATAATGAACAAACAAATAAATGGAACCATGCAATATGTGGGTTTTTTGTCACCTTCATGTGCCGTGTTTTTGAGGTTTATTCATGTTGTAGCATTATCAGGACTGCATTCCTTTTTATTGCCAAGTAATATGCTGTGTAGATAGTCCCATGTTTTATTTCTCTGTTCATCTGCTGATCAGTTGGTGGTCATTTTGAGTTCTTTTCCATTTTTTAAAGACAATTTTCAATATAGAATAACGCTGCTGGGAATATCTTTCTCCATACTTCTGGATGTGTGTTTCCATTTCTCTTAGGTGTATATGCAGGAATGGAATTGCTGGGTCATATGATAACTGTATATTTAACATTTTGAGGAACTGTGGGACTGTTTTCCACAGGACCTATACTATTCTGCATTAACATTGTAGTATATGAGTATTCCATCTTGTCTGCATCCTTCCCAATACTTTTTCTGTTTTTTTGTTTATTACTATCTAGTTTCATGCAAAGTGGTGACCTGTTGTGGCTTAGAATTGCCTTACCCTAGTGATAAATGCTATTGAGCATCATTTCATTTGTTTCTTTGGCCATTTGTGTATCTTTAGAGAAATGTCTGGTCAGGTCCTTTGCTTTCAAATTGATCTTTTTTAAGTCTTTGAATTGTAATATCCTGTATATATTATTAAAATCTAAAGTAAATCTCCTGTTGGTTGTCTTTTTTAAATGTTTTTATTTATTTCTGAGAGAGAGAGAGAGACAGAGACAGCTTGAGCAGCGGAGGGTTAGAGAGATAGATACAGAATCTGAAGCAGGCTCCAGGCTCTGAGCTGTCAGCACAGAGCCCGATGCGGGGCTTGAACCCATGAACCGTGAGATCATGATCTGAGCCAAAGTTGGACACTTAACCGACTGAGCCCCCCAGGTGCCCCTCTGTTGGTTGTCTTTTTAATGGCCTTTGAAACATAGACATTTTTAAAATTTTGATTTATTTGTTTCTCTTTTGTTACTGCTTTTGGATATATTTATAAGACAGCTTTGTATAACCCAAGATCAGATTTTTTTTTAATAGACTTTTTAAAGAGCAATTTTAGGTTCATAGCAGTATTGAGCACAAGGTGCAGAGATTTCCTGTATCCTTCTTTCCCTCTTATTTTTAGCAGTAATGATTAAACATCCATATGCAGGTTTGTGTGTGAACAAAAATTTTCACCTCCTTTTTGTAAATACCCAGGAGCACAATTGGTGGATCGTTTGGCAAGAATATGTTTAGAGTAGGGGCGCCTGGGTAGCTTAGTCGGTTAAGCGTCCGACTTTCGCTTAGGTCATGATCTTGCGGTTCGTGGGTTTGAGCCCCATGTCGGCCTCTGTGCTGACTGCCAGCTCAGAGCCTGGAGCCTGTTTCAGAGTCTGTATCTCCCTCTCTCTCTGACCCTCCCCTGCTCACGCTGTCTCTCTCTCTCTCTCTCTCTCTCCTAGAAGTAAAAAAAAAAAAAAAAAAAAAAAAAAAAAATATGTTTAGAGTATAAGAAACTGCCAGACTGACCTCAAAAGTGGCTGCACCACTTTGCTCTCCCACCAGCAGTGAGTGAGTCTTCTTTTAGCTCCATGTCCTTGTAAGCATTTGTCTGTTCCAGATTTTGGCCAGTGTCATAGATGTGTAGTGGTATCTTATCGTTGTTTTAATTTGCATATCTCTGGTGACCCATGATGCGGAGCATCTTTTCATGTGCCTATTGCCATCTGTATACCTTTGGTGACGTGTCTGTTATGGTCTGGCCCATTTATTTTAACCGGGCTGTTTGTTTTCTTACTGTTGAATATTAAGAATTCTTTGTATATTTTGGATAATATAGTAGTTTTACCAGAAATGATCTTTTGTAAATACTTCTAATCTGTGGTTAGTTGTCTTATTCTGTTAACATTGACCTTCACAAAGCAGAAGTTTTTTTAATTTTAATGAAGTTGACCTTATCAATTTTTTCTGTCATGTATTGTGACTTTGGTAAAGTCATTGTCAAATCATTGGTCATCTAGATTTTCTCCTATATTCTAGGAATTTTAGTTTTGTGTTTTACATTTAGGTCCATTTGAGTTATCCATTTTGAGTTAATTTTTATGAAGGGTGTAAGGTTTGTGTCTAGATTCATTTTTTTTCTTTTTGCATTGAATGTCCAGTTCAAATACTTTTTGATGAAAAGGCCATCTTTACTCCTATGCCTAATCTTTACTCTATGCCTAATAAAGAGGCATTACCTATGCCTCTTTATTAAAGATTATTTGACTACCTAGATGTGGGTCTATTTCTAGCCTCTCTCTCTGTTCCATTTATCTATTTGTCCATTCCTTTTCCAGTACCACACTCTTCTTGATATTTGTAGCTCTAAAGCTAAGTTGAATTGTGTCAATCCTCTGACTTTGTTCTTGTTCTTTAGTTTTGGAATGCATGAGCAGGAGAAAGGGGGGTGGAGAGAGGAAGGGAGGAGGGAGAGGGAGACAGAGGAAGAGAGGGAGAATCTCACGCAGGCTCCACATTCAGCACAGAACCCAGTGTGGGGCTTGATCCCATGACCCTGGTCTCATGACCTGATCTGAAATGAAGAGTTGGATGCTCAACCAACTGAGCCACCCAGGCGCCCTAATTTTGTTCTTGTTCTTAAGATCACAAAGATTTAATCTTATATTTTCTTCTAAGGGTTTTATGGTTTTTTAGCCATATAGTTAGGTCAGTTATACATTAGTCTGTCATTATTTTAAGTTAGTTTTTGTATATGGTATAAAGATCCAACTCCTTTTTTTTTTTTTTGCTGAGCATCCTATTGTTTCTGTATCATTTGCTGAAAAAAAAAAGTATTTTCCAGTTGTAAATGTGACTGTGTATTTCTGGCTCCTCAATTCTGTTCCATTGGTCTTTATGTCTGTCATTCTGCCACTGCCACAATGCCTTGATTATTATAGCTCTGTAGTAAGTTTTGAAATCAGGAAGTGTGAGTCCTCCAACTTTTTTCTTTTTTTTTTGAAGATCATTTTATCTTCTCTGTGTCCCTTGTATTGCCATATGAAATTTAGGATCAGTTTATCAGTTTCTGCAGGAAAGGCAGCTGGGATTTTGATAGGTATTGTGCTAAATCTGTAGATTAATTTGGGAGTGTTGTCGTGTAAACATTGTTAAATGTTCTGGTCCATGAACATGGGATATCCTTCCACTTATTTAGATCTTTAACTTCTTCCAACAATATTTTACAGTTTTCAGAATAGAACTTTTGGAATTCTTTTGTTAACTTTATTCCTTTTTCATTCAATTATAAATGGAGTTGATTTTAAAATTATTTTCATATTCATTGTTAGTGTATAGAAATACATTTTAAAATTTGTTTTTAGTGTTTATTTTTGAGAGAGAGGGAGAGAGGGAAAAAGAAAGACAGAGTGCGAGCAGGGAAGGGTCAGAGAGAGAGGGAGTCACAGAATCTGAAGCAGGCTCCATGCTCTGAGTTGTCAGCACAGAGCCTGATGCAGGACTCGATCTCACGGACTGCAAGATCATGACCTGAGCCGAAGTTGGACATTTAACTGACTGAGCCACCCAGGCGCCCCTAGAAATACATTTTTAATGTTAATCTTGTACCATGTAACGTTGCTGAATTTTTTATTAGCTCAAATATTATTTTTAGTGGGTTAAAATAATTTTATATATACAGTGTCATCTACAAACCCTTTTTATTCAGGACTCGTTACATGTAGGTCTTATATGTGGAGAAGGTGATTTATGAAAGTATCTTCCACCCCAGGGCTGGTGGAGCAACTTATACTAAGCTCCTGGGACTTGATAGATGTTAGAATCCCCCTATGGCGCAGTGAGCTGATTATAATTACTTGGCCATTGTGCCCCGATCTCACTCTTTTGAAGGAAACTGAGACAAAATCTACCTGCTTTTCATTCGGTTGCAGATCACTGCTGTCCAAAGAAAGTGTCCCTAGTCCTGTGATCACAGGACTTGCCTTACCCCAATGTCATGGCATCATCCCAGTCTAAAAACGGGTCCTACAATCCTGGATGGTCTGATCTCTGCCTATTTCTCAAAACTCTTCTTTGCTCATTTGTTAGAGGTGTTCTCACAGGCCGTTTCCTGTCTGCCGTGGCACCTTTTTACACGTGGGGTTTCCTGCCTGGACTTGTCCCCCTTTGCGTGATCACCTCCTAATTGTGCCTCATTTGTGTTTCTTTTGCTGTGGTTTCTCATATGCATGTTATATACGATTTTCTTCTCTTGGCTCACTTCTCAGCTGTAAGTTTTCATTTGTAGCTTATTTGAGTAAATTGTTTACTCATTTAGAAGCTCATGAGGGCTTGGGTTGTTTTTGTTCACTGTGTTGTTTAAGCACCTTGCACACTCTGGCATGTGTAATAGATGCTTAACAAATACATATTATTTAGTTATTGAGGTAAGGTGATTTGATTCCGAAGTGTTGTTTCAGTTCTTGGATGTTTGTTTATGCTGCTAAGATTATTTAGCCAGTAGTTCACCTGGTGTCCATAAATGCTTGAGGGTTTTGGCAGTGCTAATCGTAAATGACAGTATCATTTTGTAATAAGAATGCTTGGCAGGTATGTTTGGTATGTTGACTTTAATAATACTTCTTTTTTTAGTTTAGTTACACTGCTTTTTATTGATATTCTATTTTTGTGGATCTGATTTGGTTTTGATAAAAAAAAATTTTTTTAACTCCGTGTCTTGGGGAAAGTTAACTGGATCATAAAATAGTAATAGGTTATAGAAGCCTTCACCTAAATTAGGATTTCCAGTAAAGCCAATGTTACTATTTGCAGGGAAGGCTTAGGAAAACATTCAGGTGAGGTCAGTTCTCCTTTATTTCAAAGGACTTTTGATTACTTGGACAGAATGCTGCCTCTTAAGACCGGGCTCATTGGTTCTGTGTTGTGCCAGAAAGAGCAATAACTGTTTCTGTTGTTAGAAAAATTTATAATGACAGAGATTAAATAAGAAGAAACACATGGGTTCCCTATGCTTCTGAAACCTGGTTTTACAAATGAGGTGGCTTAAAAAGAATATGGGAAGATGGAGAAATGAAAGTTTTTATTACTTTTCTAAAATGTTCATTGTTGCTTACAAGATCTTCCTATATCATAAAGTATTTACAAGAATAAGCTGTGGAAGTTTTCAGTCTCTGTAGCTGCTTGAGGATGATTTGTAGTTACTGTATAACTCATTATCTTTTTACTGTCTGCTCCCACCACAAAATGATACTCTGATAAAGATATTAGATGAACAAGAACTCTTTTGCATATGTAAGGATCCATGTATTTCTGAAGATGCCTTTTCTCCTCTCATACTAAGATATGTGCTTATGATCATACTGTTTGCTGTTTGAATCCTCAAGACTTGTTTGGGACAGAAGACAGTGGGATTTATCTGGTGATGATCAGTATCAGGGTGGCAGTCAGTTCTGTCTTTTTGGCTCATAGCCTAGTATGTTTGTCTCTGGTCATATAGTTATAAACTAGGGCAGGTGGTACATTTATATGCCTCTGAGTTCTGAGCTTTCCTAAGAGAATTTTAGAACTTGATAGGATTCTTGTGAAACAGGGTAGAGAACAGAGAGCTAATTCTTCACTGTTCTGAGGTGCAGTTGAATTTACATCTGGCTGTAGCTGGTTTTCTAGAAGATAAGATAGAGTTGAGCTTAGATGGCTGGCTGGGTTTTAGCATTTGAGAATTTGACCCTTGAAAAGGGAGCAGACTTATGTTTGGTACAGTGACAGAAATGTCATTGTGCTGCTGTAAATTGTGATTTTTTTAATTTGGTGAAAATATGGGAAGGCAAAGTAAGATTAGATGTGGATGATAGATTTTTTAAAAGACAGGATGATGATGATGATGATGATTACAAATAGTTTATTGTCACGTTGGTTTCCATATAACACCCAGTGCTTATCCCCACAAGTGCCCCTCTCCGTGTCCATCCCTCACTCCCCTCCACACCCATGAGTCCTCAGTTTGTTCTCAGCATTCAAGAGTCTCTCATGGTTTGCCTCTCTCCCTTTCCCCCACCCTTTCCCCCCTTCTTCTCCCCCACGGTCCTCTGTTAAGTCCCTCCTAATCCTCCTATACGTGCAAACATATGGTATCTGTCCTTCTCTGCCTGACTTATTTCGCTCAGCATAACACCCTCAAGGTCCATCCATGTTGCTACACGTGGTCAGATTTCTTTCTTTCTAAAAAGACAGGATTATTAAAAGACTGAAAGCAGCTCTCTGTATGGCTGTCTTACTGAATTTTATTTTATTTGGTTACAAAAGAATTATTCTGATACAAAATATGAATGACTTGAGTTCAGCATTTCTCACAGGTAAATGTTTAAAGCCATAGCCCAAGAAGATTCTTGATTTAGAATCTGATTCAGATTTTGGTAAATGATGGCTATTTAACCAGTATCAATTTATTGTGAGTTGTATGGCTTCTAAAATCTGACAGGTGTATAAAATGATTGATTAATGAGTAAATAATCATTTCATTGTCAGACTTCTCTTTCATCAGTGAAACGTTTAGATATTATGACATGTTAATGTAGTAGTACAAATCAAAACTTTTGAAACTTTTGAAAAGGAAACTTGTTTTTAAAAGAAACTATTGCTTTATTTAAACTTTACATCATTTTTTAAAATGTCTTAAGAAGAGAAATACTAGATCTCTGAATTTTAGAGGTAGTCTTTTTTCTTTTGTTTTTAAAGTAAGCTACACTATGAATTATCTGGGGGAGAAGTGGTATTTTGGGGTGTCTTATATGCGTGTGTGTATATATGTATATGTATATGTATAGATAGACATAGTCAATTAATTGGCAATAGCAAATTAAAAATTGAAATACTTGATTTTTTTACATTTTGAATGTACAGATGTGGTCCAGATCTCCATATGACGGTTCTTTTCGCATTATGATGTGCTTCTCATTGTTTTTTTTTTTTCCCAAAGTCATACTTGTACATTCATAGTAACAATATTTCAGGTACTCAGAAGAACCCAACTAAAACATGTCCTTCTTGTCTGAATAGCTGTTCTTAAGAATTTGCTCCATCCATTATTATACTTTTTTTTTATGTTTAAGCTTTTATTAAAATGCTTTTGGGAATGGTTACATGTTCTTTCAGTAGAGATACTATTTGTAATTAAGTTATGTGGTTGTGTCTTACTGTGCCGACAAGCGTATACGTGCACTTTTATCAGGAAGAAGTGGTGTCAGTGGCTGCGCTGGGCGGACTTAAAACAGAAAATGGATAAGTTTGCAGTGTTGTGGACTAATTCTTCAAAGAACAATTAGGGTAACCTCTTAGCAAAGTCTGTTACAAACGAGCTTTCTAATAGAAGGCAAATACCATGCCAGAGATAAAAGTCCTTTCTAGATTTAGAGTTGGAAAAAAAAACTCAAATAAAATTTAAAATAATTGTGGGGGGGGGATTATTTCCTGATAGGTGTCAGATACTAACCTCACAGATCTCCATGTGCTGTTAGCAAAATGTAAAGAATTAACATTACTTAAAAAATATGCTGGTTGTCATATTTTAGAGCAAATTTGGACATACATACAGGGCACCAGGAAAAGTATGTTTAAAACAGACCAGGATTGGGGAAGCTGAAACCAGAATTTTAAAAAAATTAAATATTTGAGGATTATTTTGAACCCTATGTTTAGGCGAGCAATTGCAATTAATTACATTTCATATCTGGCAAAAGCCCTCTCTTGAAGGTATGTCTTTACATTTTCTCTTAATATAAATCTTTGATATCCACAAGAATTTATGAGCATATACTTTCTCTAGATAAAAAGGTAGAAAAGAGAATTAAATAAGTATCTTGGTTAGGTTTTGTTTCCTTTTGTGATACTTATTAATCTTTGAATTTACCACCTTGCACTCACTGAAGAACACTGGCCAACCCCTTGTTGAGTTGTTAGTTAGGGTTTGGGAGGTTCTCACTCTCTTGGAGTGAGATTTGCTTTATTTCCAGGACTAGCAGAATCTATAAATATTACTCCCTTTACTTTTGCCAATATTCTCTCAGTGTGCCCCCTTTGCACTTAAGCTCAGTTCTTCAGGGGTTTAGATTTTAACTTTCTCTTGCAGTTAGTTACCAGCACCTGAAGTATTTGCCTTTCTCAGAGCAGCTTGCATTTGCTGCCAGGGTGGCTATATTAACAAGAAAATGGACAAATGATTTGCTTTGAGATGAACCATTGTACTATGATTACATGAATTTGTCTCGTATCCCCCTAATTTAAAAATAAATTTATACCCTACATAAGCATAGAAAGTATTAATAAATTGTTATTTTTCTCGTTGAAAATATTTAGTAAAATTATACACATGTATTTTGTTTGTTAGATCTGGATATTGAACAAAATAAGTTTGTTACCATTTTTAAAAAATTTAACATTCATTCATTTTTGAAAAAGCGGTGGACTGCGAGTGTGGAAGGGGCAGAGAGAGAGGGAGACACAGAATGTGAAGCAGGCTCCAGGCTCTGAGCTGTCAGCACAGAGCCCCACATGGGGCTTGAACCCATGAACCTTAGGATCATGACCTGAGCTGAAGCCGGATGCTCAACCGACTGAGCCACCCAGGTGCCCCAAGTTTGTTACCATTTTAATGTAAGATTGCAGACTCCTAAAAAAATTGGAACTAGATTGTCAGGATTTTCTTTATGCATCTCTACTCAACATAGTACTCAGCATAAGTAATAAATATTTTTCATTACTGAATAGTATATATCAAAATCATTGCCTTTTTATTAATAAAATTGGACACTGAAATTTAAGGGAAATAAAACTGGAAAAGATTAAGTGAAATAGTTTGTATGAAGTACAGAGAATTTATTGCCTTACTCAGGTATTTTATTTCATACACTCAAGACTCCTCCTTTTTTTATGCTCCAACCTTTTATTGTGGAAAATTTCAAAGATGTACAAAAAAAAAAATACCCAGCTTGAACAGCTTTAAATTCTTGTTTCATCTGTACTCTTCCATTCTTAGATAATTTGAAGTAAATTCTAGACATCATATGGGTTCATCCACGAATATTTCAGTTTGTTTCTCTAAAAGATTATCAAGCCTTTGTTTTTAGATAGCATGTTAAATAAAATACGTAATATTCAGTCAGTACGTTCTGAGTGCAGAACACACTCTTAATAACGTAAGACCCAAATAGGTGCCTGGTGAGAAAGCGAAATCATTTTAACAACTATTGACATACTAAAAGCTCTTAGTATTCATGGGCTGATTTTTTTTTCCTCTTTTCAAAATCCAGGCTTCCTTCATTCCCGGTTCTAACAGTTCTTCTGGCTTCTTGCTCCTTCCCTGCACTTCCACAAGGGGGCAGATGAAGGAAGAGAACAGTGAAATTTAAGTGAATCTGACTTGAGTTTTCACTTTTATTCATCAATCAAATGGAGTTGCAGAACATGTGGGGGGCAGTTTTTCAGAAATAAGCAGACTTTGAAACAATTCGCAGTCTTCTCCTTGCTCTACAGAGACAAGATATTAGATATTTCAAAAGGGGGTGAAGTAATAATCTTTTATAAAATAGCTTCCAAAGCATTATCATGGTCTTTTAATGTTCTCTGTTAATGATTTGAGCTTTAATGAAAATACATCATTTGATCTTGTGCCTAATTTTTGGAAGCTAAAGTTTTGGACAACAGTGAAATTTCTCAGTGAGTAATGAAAATATTGCCTCGTTGATGTATTTAGCTGGACATTTGATTAGCAGTGAAGTGGCATAACTACTGTGTTTATGCCCATACAGCTCTCCCTTTCCTTAAAAACCTCAGTTTCTCCATCAGTGTCATTGAGTGAATTATGTTCGTGGACACTCATAAACATATTATAATTACTGGTTAACTTACATATGGCAAAGATACTGTTCTATTTGAAGTATGTTTGATGTTGAAACACTCGAACACCAGAAAAGTGGATTTTTAGGCTGCGGGAATTTTAAATGAGCATCTTTAGAGTTGTATGTGAACTAGGGGCGCCTGGGTAGCTCAGTCGGTTAAGCGTCCGACTTTCGCTTAGGTCGTGATCTCACGGCTCGTGGGTTCAAGCCCTGCATCGGGCTCTGTGCTGACAGCCAGCTCAGAGCCTGGAGCCTGTTTCAGTCTGTGTCTCCCTCTCTCTCTGACCCTCCCCTGCTCACACTGTCTCTCTCTCTCTCAGAAATAAATAAAACATTAAAAAAAATTTAGAGGTGTGTGTGAACTAGTTATTTGTCTGGAAGTGTGGTATTTGCATAATAATCTGTGGGAGTTTTTCTGCTTCGGTATGCTATATATTCTTGTTCTTTTTTTTGTTTCCTGATTAATATATTTCTTGTGGAAATGCTAGTTTTCCAAGTAGTCTATTAGGAGACTCATTTTGTATATGTGGTTTTAGCTGTTTTAAGATATTGGGGGGAAAAGGTGGGATAAATATGCAGAAATTGATTTTCCTTTTTTGTATGTATTTTGACATCTGTTTTACGTTCATGTTTTCTTTCTGTTGCCACCATTAACATCTCTGATTATCAAAGTTTTTATATCTCTGCAGCATGACATGGAATTCTGATGAAACTGTTATATTTCTATAGAGGTTTTTTTAAAGCACTTAATGCCTTTTATTCCTTAGCTTCATGCATGAATTATGTAGCATATGTGAAGAGGCTTAAACTATTTCCATTACATTCTTTCTGGATGGCTCCTGTTATATTTAGGATATAGTTATACTTTAGACAAAGTAAGAATGTTGTTGTTGACCTTGACACCAGATAACTGGGCAGACATTATATAGCTATGTTTGAATCTTCACAAAACGTGCTGTTAAAGCCAACGGAGTCTTGGCGGGAGACCCTTTTGGACAGCAGAGTTATGGAGCTGTTCTTCACGGTAAGTCATTTCCGGTTCTGGTGGTGAGGGCTGAGGTCAGGAGGGGTGCCCCCGAAAACAGTACGTGCTTCTGTGTTCTTCTCAAGCGCAGCGGGACAGGTGGCTTTCTCCTCCAGAGCCTTCTCTTCTAACGGTACATCTGCTTAAATAGAAATTATATAGAAACGTTCTTGCTAATTTATAAAAGAGTTACAGAAATAGGAATGTCTCAAGTTCTCAAACTCTTTGGTCTCAGAAGCCCTTACAGTCTTAAAAATTATTGAAGACCCCCGAAGAGCTTTTGTTTGTGGAGTTAATAGCTATTAATATTTACCACGTAAAATTTCAAACAAAAAGCTTAAAAAAATTTATTCATTTAAAAATAGCAATGTGAGGGATGCGTGGCTGGCTCAGTCAGTGGAGCATGTGATTCTTGATCTCAGGATTGTGGGTTCAAGCCCCATGTTGGGTGGGGAGATTATTTAAAATCCTAAAAAAAATAGTACCAAAACCATTACATATTAACGTAAATAACATTTTAGTGAACAGATAGCTATATATTTGGAAAAAGAAAAGTTTATAAAGAGTGGCATTGTTTTACATGTTGTACAACTCTCACGTCATGCTTAACTGAAGACCGCCAGATTCTCAGGTCTGCTTCTGCAGACGGTTGTGCTATTGCAGGTCAGGTAACCTCGAGGAAACGCCACTGTATACACTGTGACCATGAGAATGCAGAAGACAGATACTGTTAGTATTCGTGTGAAAACCGTCTTGCGCTTACAGGCGACCTGACGTGGTCCAGCAATGTCCAGGGTCCCTGGACCACACCTCAAGAACCACTGGAAGAGAGGAATGTACTTTATGTACTCATTTATGAGCCATGGGTTAAGTTAGTATGTTTGAATAGCCATTTATTTCAGTTATAACTTCAAATAGTCTTGTTTATTATCTGCTAAAAAGAAGTAGGTTCTGGGCGCCTGGGTGGCTCAGTCTTAAGTGTCTGATTTCGGCCTCAGGTCATGATCTTGCAGTTTGTGGGTTCGAGCCCCGTGTTGGGCTCTGCGCTGACAGCTCAGAGCCTGGAGCCTGCTACAGATTCTGTGTCTCCCTCTCTGTTTCTGCCCCTCCCCTACTGATTTCTCTGTCTCTCAAAAATAAATAAACATTAAAAAAAAAAAAAAAGAGGTAGGCTGTATGTTCCCATGTTTGTTCATGAGAGTCCCCAGTGTAATAGTCAGAGACTGGTAAAGATTGTGTGGAGGAAGAAGGATACTGATTTGTTGTTAATAACGTAAGCGCACAAGTTAGTTAGATATAATGACTGAGGCAAAAGCCCGATAAACACCAGTTAAGAAGAAAAAAAATGGAAGCTGTTTTACTCAATCCCAACCATTTGTTTCATACCTTTTTATTTGTTACAAAAATCTTATTTACTATCCTTACAACTGCCTTCCTTTCTTGATTAAACCATTTAAAATATTGTAGTTCAGGGGCACCTGGGTGGCTTAGTCGGTTAAGCATCCGACTTTCGCTTAGGTCATGAACTCGCGGTTCGTGGGTTCGAGCCCCGCATCGGCTCTGTGCTGACTGCCAGCTCAGAGCCTGGAGCCTGTTCAGTCTGTGACTCCTCTCTCTCTGACCCTCCTGCTCACGCTCTCTCTGTCTCTCCTAGAAATAAATAAATAAATAAAAACATTTAAAAATAAAATAAAATATTGTAGTTCTATGGTATATATTTTTATTTTTATTTTTTTTTTAATGTTTTATTTATTTCTAGGAGAAGAGAAAGAACAGCGTGAGCAGGGGGTCAGAGAAGATCTGGCAGGAGCTCCAGGCTCTGAGCGGCAGTCAGCACAGAGCTCAGAACCGCGAGATCATGACCTAAGCGAAAGTCGGACGCTCAACCGACTAAGCCACCCAGGCGCCCCTATGGTATATATTTTTAAATACCTAGAATAAGGTTAATCATTCATGGTTATACACATAAAAATCTTTTCTCTAGAAATGCTCAGACTTCATTACCTTGCAGTATATTCTTTACATCGGAGCAGTGATGAGTAAAAGCACTGTCAGTACCAAAGGGGTAATTGTAACTAAACAGATTCTGGCTCCTGCCACATCTGACAGAAGTTGTTTTGATATGTATCCAAGTTCACTTCTTTGTGTTATTCATTTGACTGAAAGAAGAACCCACTCTAGCAGTTTCTGAAAAGGTGACAAACTTGCTGGCAGTACTGGAAACAACCCCCCGGATCTGAACAGCTGTCTAGACAAACCAGACAGCTGTTCCCAGCAGCTGGGAACCGCCACATGCAAGTAGCTTCTGAATTTGAGACTTAACCCTTTTGATGCTGTGTTTGTGGCCTGCTACTTTCATTTAAGGAGCTGATGAACAATTTTAATTTGTAATTTGTTACACAAATGACATTGGCTAATCTTTTTATTTCATTCGTTTTTGTTAAATTTATTTTCGATCATGCGAATTCATTACTTAATAAAAAACAGTTTTCTATTATCCTCATTTCTTTAGATTTGAGTGTATAGACGTAAATGTACTATTGAATGGAATTGAAGCGTTAAATATGTTGGTCACGTCTAAATGGAGAAACACTATAGGTTACATTCTGCCCCTCAGAAGTTTACAAATGTCTCAGTTTTTCTTTCTTCCATAAGGTATTGGAAAAACCACTCTCATTAGTTTTTCCTCCTACCTTTTTCGCTGATCCTTGACCTCATTTATGGTCTTTCTTTTTTTTCTTTGCTCATTGCAAAAATATTAGTGTTGTATCTCAGTTTTCAACCTTGCTGGCTGTATACGCTTTCCTTGGATTATCTCTTCCACACGTAGGACTTGAAGCACCACTTCTGCTCCGATGACTCCTAAATCTATATTCAGCACGGGCTGCTCCAAAGTTCCAGAGCCTTATAATCCAAGTGCTTACTGGGTGCTTTAGTTTGGATGGCCTGCAGACATCTCAGATTGAGCGTGTTCCAGTAGAATTTATCGTCTTACTTGCTTCTGTTTATTCCTTGTCTTGCTTCACCATTCACCTCCGTGGGTGTTCTGCTAGGCTTTGCGTTTCCTTACCCTCTGCTTTCCCTATTCAGGTGATGAATTCCGTTTTCAATCTGTTTAATATAGTTCAGTTTTGGTAGAACTCATTTGCAGTACTGACATTGGAAGAAGGGCAGGAGTATACTGTATTATGCAGGAATTAATCATTGCTTTATCATGAGTTTTATATGGTTCATATTTCAGAGAACATAAGTTTGAACAGTACATGCAGCCTCTGTGGCAGTTTCTTGTTTTTATTTTATTACATGATCAGCATTAGCCATTTCAGTCATCATTTCTTTTGATTCCTTACTTCTGGACCAAGAACGAGCAACCATTTGGCTCTAAAGGGAGAAGAGAAGCCCTCGATTGTCCCAGGTGGCATCGTGTCCATTGGTTGCATCTGCCCCTGAGTAAGGTGCTTAATGTCGACTAGGTGAAACAGCTTGACGAAACTTAGTTTCAGTTTTCAGACTCAACTCAAGAATGAATTGTGTTCGAAAGTTCACGAATTGGACAATGTAGATTATATGAATTTGTGTAATATACTTTTCCTATATAAAACTTAAAATGTAATAGAATATATCTTGGGAAGCATTTGTGTTATTGTAGACCAGGGATTGGCAGACTTTTCCTGTAAAAGCCAGGTAGTCAATATCAGCCTTTGCAGGTCATGTTCTCGAGGCAGCTGTTGAGCTCTGGCTTTGTAGGACGGCAGAGACCTGAACAAACAAGCGTGACAGGGGCAGTGCTCCTGTAAAACTGTATTAACAGTCATCAAAATGTGAGTTCTGTGCAATTGTCAGATGTCTTGAAATTTTATTCCTCTTTGATTTTCTTTTTCCCAACCATATAAATATGTAGAAACCATTCTACAGGCCTTACAGAAATGAGCAGGAGATGGGATTTGGCCGTTGGCTGTGGTTGGCCAGACCCTGTTCTAGACCACAGAGGGTGGTTTATTTTACGCATCTCAATTAACTTTGTAACTTTTTAGTATTTTAAATTTCTTAGAGCCTTAAGAAGCTCAAGGCGTAAAGATTAATGAAATCAGTCAGCAAATAAGGATTTATTACCTGTTCGTGGTGTACCGTGTACCAAACGTATACCTGTGAATATTTACAAGAAATATTCCAACTGCAAGTAATTTATAAATGGTTTGCAGGGTCGAAGGGAACATAACTTGAAACAAGTAGAGCACAAATGTTTAAACTTTTGTGACACATTCAGAAAGCAAAGAAATTTGTGTAGGATCAGAAGGGCTGGAGAAGTCAAATGCTTGTGGAAAGTAGAAAATGGCTGCCATAAATGTGGTTGGTGGATTGAGATAAAAATTTACCTATATATATTTTTTTCTTTTAAATTTGCCCACGAGCAAGGGAGGGACACAGAGAGAGGGAGAGAGAGAGAATCTCCCAAGAGGGAAAGAGAGAGAATCCGCACAGAGCCCGACTCTGGGCTCTGTCTCAGGATCTGAGATCATGACCTGAACCAATACCAGAGTCGGCCACTCAACCGATTGAGCCATCCCGAGGCCCCTGCAATGTCTTTACTAAGTGTATTTTCCTTAATTATGTTTCATTATATCTGATTAAAGAAATGAAACATCTTAAAAATCTGGGAATATTAGTAACACTGTAAAATTAGGGAGCAGTAATTCATTTCCTTTATACAGAATACTGTGTACCAGGTGTTTCACATTAGTGCTGCATCATTGATATAAAACCTAGATGAGGTTTAAAGTGGACTTATATATAATTTAAACAAAATGTTTAAAAACTTAGCCCTTGTTAATAGCAGTGTGTATAGGATAGAATGTGATTCAGACAAATTGTGGGCAATCTCAGAGTTAATGAAAGAGTGTGCTTATGTACTAGTTGAATGAGTATCTGGGGACTGAAAGATAAATTGATTTTCTAAGCGTACAACTGTTTACTTCTACTAAAGCAGCATCTATATACTCTTGATTGAACTTGTCTGCTAACTTTAGCAAGAAGCTGTAGCGAGGCATAGTTAGCATAATACAGATGACTGTCGTCGTTGCTGTTTTTAGAAGAAGCAGTATGTCTGACTGGCTGGCATCTGTCTCTCTCTTTGTCATAACATCCTGGAGACAGTTCAATTTTCAAAATGTAGGTAGCCCTCAGTTAAAAATTACTTGATATGTTTAAAAAATCATGGCCTGTAATGCAAAGTGGACTGAGGGACAATTTTCAAATTTAGTGTGAAGTTCAGGAATTAATTTTCTAGAAATAACTGCTACAGAGAATTTTTCTCTTACCTCATTCGGCATGATAGACACGTGACCCTTACAAAAGAAGAATTTATTTTTATGGATTAGTAATTCTTTCTAACAGGTACATCGAAAAATCAGAGAAGATTCAGATATGGCACAAGATTCTCTTCAGTGCCTTGCCCAGTTAGCTTCTCTTCATGGACCCATCTTCCCCGATGAAGGCTCACAAGTTGATTATCTAGCACACTTCATTGAGGGATTACTGAATACTATCAATGGGTAGGTATACTTGCCCTTTGTAACTGGAAAAAGAGCTTTCAGTTTTTTCTTTATGTTTAACAGTAGAGGAGAAAAAGAAACTGGTGATCTTCCCTGTTTATATTTTAAAGTGTAGATATATGGGAATTTGAAATTAATACCCAGAAACATGCCTTTAAAAGCGAATAGGTGATAATATCTGCATGTTTGGGAATGAGTTCTTGGGACTTTTCTTCAACCACTTAGTAATACTCATTACTCGATTTCTAGAATTGAAATAGAAGATTCTGAAGCTGTGGGGATCTCCAGCATTATCAGCAACCTGATAACTGTGTTCCCTCGAAATGTTTTAACTGCCATTCCAAATGAACTTTTCTCGTCCTTTGTTAACTGCCTCACACACCTCACTTGTTCTTTTGGGCGAAGTGCTGCACTGGAAGAAGTGGTGAGTGACTATTGTAAAATAAATCCTATCTGTTTTTTACAAGGAAATTTGCGATGCCTCTGCCATGTTTCTCATGAAAAGTAATTAAGCAAATGCTAGGTACTGTTAAAATTGCATTTTTGTTTATATGTGAAAAATATTTGGTAATCTGTGTTTAGAAATCTCACTTTAAAATTTTTGTGGATTAAAATCACTTTTGTATATTAAATTTCTTGGTGTCAAGATTTTAACTTTGAGATAATTTAGTATCTGAATACAGGAACTGGAATGAAATGTTTGTATTAAGGATTATGTTGAAATCCCATTTTAACAGTGAAAGCTTTCAAGGACGCTGCTATCGTGTGGTTGTGATTATAATTTTATATTTTTGAGAATTTAAAGATTTTGGACTTATCTGGAAACTATGTAGGTATAATTTGGTTTATATAATTGTAACCATGCTGGTTTTGATTAGGCTGTGGTCTTTTAATTTTTTTGGTTTAATAGTGTATCTTGGTAGAACTTAATTTTCATTAAATTAAGACCAGTAACAGTACTAAAGATGTTTTTGGTACAAGTTTTCAAATGTATATTTTCCAGATATAAAACTTAATTTAGGAAACATGTACTAAAACTCCTTGACAACACAGCTGTGTTTGTAACAGTTAACGGTGAATAACTACATTACTCATGGGAAATAATTGATTTTTTTCCTCCATAGTGGTTCTTAAATTGTTGAAACTAATTTTTCTTTTTATGAACCAGTATGTGAATTTTTTTCAAAGACTGTAAGAATAAAAGGAATATTTGTCAATATCTGTTAGAATTTCATGTTAAATCCTGTGTCTTGTGGGGGTGTGGCAACGTCTGTGTGCGTTTTCGTATCCCTTTAAGGTGTTCAGAAGATAGAGAACTCGGGAGTGATTTACGTAGTTGGACACTTTGGTGGTTTGCTGAGGAAAGGAACCAGGTCAGGCAGATATTCGCGTGTTGGAAAAAAATGTAGGTAGTAAAGGAATAGAAGTTGAAAGGCATCGCACGTCAGATTTGAATTTCTCGGGGAAAATTATGTTCAAAGCATGGAAATCTAGGTCAGTTTTAAATATTTACGCTTTATTCAAAACCCTCTCCAGTTGTTACAAATTCTGAATCAAATCAGGTTTCATTTAACATGGTCTCATTGTGCTTTTCCCTCCTTGGTTTGTTGTCTCTTCCAAACCCGGCAGATCGAACAGTATGTTGATCACGTATTTAGCAACATAGCTATATTTTAGTTTCTGTTTGTGGATTAATAAGGAGGTTTCTGAACATTTTATAGAAGAATTCCCAGAAGATAGATAACATTCTTGTTTTGCAGATTTTAAGTGTAGATTTATTTCTACCAGGGACTGGCAGCTTGGAAAACCAATATTCTGTCACGGCCAGCCGAGACATTTTAGAAAGCAGCAGGTCTGGGTTCTCTTTCAGAATAGATGTGTATTGTGCGTGTTTCACAAGAAGGTGCGCTGTGGTTACATATACCTAACAGGTTTCACTGAAGAAAAGTGTTCCTTTCCTTTGTTTTATTAACTTCTTTTCATTGCTCTGCTCTGACATTTAAAAATGGTTTCAAAAGAATTGGTTATGTCCTTGAAAAGGCAACGGGGAAAGATTTGTCTAAAGCTTTGTATTGCTCCGAGTAGCCAGGTGGGCGAGGTTTGGTGAAGCCCAGGGCTAAAAGGGAGGCCCCTGCACCAGGGGCCCAGCTCCCAGGAGACTGAACAAATCCTCCTAAATGTCATCTCGGCCTCCTGCGGTTTTCATTCTGTCTTGTGTGTGCTGGGGGAGGGGTGGCTGGGGAATGCGCAGCCAGTACCGAAGTACATGGCCAGATCTCGCCAGACCAGAGTGGAAGTTCTGGGACACAGGCCCATCATCTTCGTTTCCTTGGGTGCCCAGTGATTGTCGTACTGGTACCGAATACTCAGTTGGTGACTTCAGATGGAAAAATACATAGTAAATGATCTTTTAAGTAAAACTAGAAAAATAGAGACGAAAAAGAACTGCTTTGAGAGTCAGTGATTGGGAAAGAAAGATCATGAACTTTGGAAGGAGACAGTACTGCTTAACCTTTTTTGGCCATGTTGGTCTTAGGTAGGATAATAATTTCTTCTTATGTTCTATAGGGTAGGTCAACAGTAGAGAGTGCCTGTACAGTATGCACAATAAAATGTGGGAGAGTAGCGATAAAAATGAGCCTTAACAATAATAGCATTTATTATTACTCAGAACCTGTATTGTGAGCACTGATCTTCCCAAGTAAGACGAGTTTTTGAGTTTTGTTGTTTTGTGCAAGCCAATAGTTTTAATATTACTCTTCTTCATACTTTTAATTTTGTGTATTGTTTACTTTTCTCTAAAGTGAAGGGGTTTTTTCCCCACAATAGGAAACAGAGTCTGCATATACACTTTTGTCTTATTGTGAGAATATTTTTTCAGAGCTGTACTTATTTAGGAATATATATAGATTGTCTCCTTTTTTTGAAATCTGTGTCTCTGGTGGTGATTATGTGGCTCTAGCAAGAAAAAACATATATACGTGGAAGGAGAAATTCTTGATACTAATGTGCATTTCATGAAGTATGTCCTTGCTGGGTGGCTTTAGCCTGTGTGAGGACTGTTATTTATGACAGCTACTTGACTGGCAAGCAAACTAGAAGTCTGTGCTCAGAAAGAGTGATTCCAGTTTTCAGCCACATTGTTCTGTTGGCTGTTAAAATTTCCTGTTCTTACTTGAGGCTTTCTGAGGCCAAGAATTTTTTCATTGCACCCCGGAAATCAAGTCACTGTCTATTGCTGGACTGAAGACGTGAGAATGACTATAGAGATGGATAATTGCCTTAAAAATCAAAATTCTAACGCAGTAATTGTTCATATCACATCAGTTGTTTCATCAGATGTTTATAATACTAGTACATCATTTGAATCAATTTAGTGAAATTGAACTCTGACTTGAACTCTACACTCCAGTTTGTTGGTTTCTTTTGTCAGTAGGAAGTCTTGAGTGCAGCCTCTGGTAGGTTCATCAGTGGTGGAGCCGTAGAAAATTGCAGCTTGGACTCTTGGTGGTTTTGTGGGGACAGATTTTTTTTAAGTGATCTATCTATAGGGTCCTTCTAACAGCTGCAGTTCTTGTCCACCAAATCAATTTCCCTTGAGGGACGCTAGAAGCCAGGAGTACTGTCAGCCGCATAGGTGTTCTGAAGTTAAATTAATTCTGTGCCTTCACAACTGGCTAGGAAAAAAACCAGACTGAATTAATTCCTTTTACATTTAACGTTCAAAGTATTCCTAATTCTTAACAGAGTTCATGAAGTTTCATTTGTGACATTTCTATAATTCTTTTTGATATTGCCTTAAATAATACAACCCCAGGAAAAGAATCTACTTAGAGCAGATGAATAACAGCATAAACTAATACAGTTCTTTCAGTCTTTCATCTTGTGTTTGTCTTTTCTTATTAATGTTTTACACTGTACACTCCATATATTATTTGATCTGTCACTGAACTTGCCTGTGCCAATGTACCAATGCCTGTATATTTTAAACTTACTGTGAAATATTTCATATAAAATAAAAACATTCACATGTGTATAAAAGTTGTAAAGAATAATGAACAACTGTGTACCAACCATCCAGATTAAAAAATGGTACATTAATAGGACCTTTTTTTTTCCTTAAAAATTTTTTTAACATTTTATTTATTTCTGAGAGAGAGAGAGACAGCGTGAGCAGGGGAGGGGCACAGAGAGAGGGAGACACAGAACCTGAAACAGGCTCCAGGCTCTGAGCTGTCAGTACAGAGCCCGACGCGGGGCTCGAACCCACGCACCGTGAGATCATGGCCTGAGCCGAAGTCGGACACTTAGCCGACTGAGCCACCCAGGCACCCCGATAGGACCCTTTTTTAACCTTTACATTTATCTGGAGTTTTCTTGCCCCTTTCTTTCATTGAAGACACAGTTTTGTCACATTAGTTATTTCTGCAAAATGGTTTTTCTTTTTTTTTCCATCATGTTTGCACACAAACACTGCTAGTGAGCTTCCTGGTCAGTGTTGCTGGCACTTTTTTCCTGGCCACTTTTAATCTCTGATTGTTTAATTTGTTTTCACTCCCAAGTCCTTGAAAGAGTAATTACAGTAGCAGCAGCCTCAGGCTGGAAATGTGGAATGCAGAGTTATAGAACGCTAAAGAACTTCTTAAAGATTATTCCTTAGAAATGGAATATTGTGTGTGAGAGTGAATTGTCCATACCCATTTTACTGGATTTTTAATGTCTGAATCATATGCTGCTTTTTTTATTAACTCATGTAATTATGTTTACATATGAAGAAAATACTGATGATCAAAGAAAGAGCTTTTCAATTTCATGGAAAAGATTTGGAGTTCTCATGTTGGTTCTCATGTTGGTTATTTGTTGTTTGTAGAAAAAAGGTCTGGTATAGTGGGATGGGTCATACCAGCTGCCCGGTAGTGACCATAGCTCTGCTGTAGTTAGGAGTAGGTTTGGACTTGGTTGCAGTCAACGTAACAGTAAAATTTAGAACCACTGTAGCTTGAGATGTATTTTCAATACAAGATTTATCTTGTGTATGTTTATAATACCTCGTATTAGGTATACACACTTACATTATTTTTTAGGACAGTTTTAGATTCACAGCAAAATTGAACGAAAATACGTAATTCCCACACCCCACCCGTCACCCTCCCCCGCCCCTACAAATGCACACAACCCCCCACCTCTGTGGGAAACATTCGTTACAGCTGATGAACCAGGACTGACACACCCTTACCCCCCGAAGTCCATAATTTAGAGCTCCCTCCTGCTGTTAACGTGTTTGTGGGTTTTGAGAAATGTGTAACATGTATTCACTATGGCAGAATCATGCAGAATGGTCTCGTGGCCCTAAAAGTCCCTCGTGCTCCACCTGTTCATCCCTCCTTCCCCGTCCCTAGAAACCACGGATCTTTTCCTGTCTCCAAAGTTTTGCCTTTTCCAGAACGTCATATAGTTGGAATCAAATAATTATGGTAGACTTTAATTTCTGAAACTCCATGTCAAAAAGGGGGAGCAGGTTCACATATATTTTTAGAAAGCCTCATTTGGTAACATTTTCATAAATAAACGTAACCACTGTTTTTTTATATTCACATAGTTACCAGACACAAAAGCAGATGTTTTTCTGTGGCTGAAGGGCTGCGGATTCACTCCTCTATACACTTCTCAGTTAAATAATGGGCGTTGAAATGTAAGTGCTGTTATCATAGTTTGATTCCCTTCTCCACCCTCCAGTCCCAACTAGAGTAAAGTGGGGTCAAGTAGTCTCATAAGCTCTAAGCCCCTTTCCAAAGCCGTTCTGGCAGCGGGCCTGACGGTGCTTAGGCCATGAGCACACGGTGTCTAGCTTGGGCTCCTTCGTCATCCCTGTGCACGTGCTCTGGCTTGGCTGCTGGGTGCTGGCCAGAGTGCCGTGGAGCAGGGCCAAGGCATCATGCATGAAGAAGCCCTTGGTTAGGGTTCCGCTCTCCGTGATTAGACTGAAGGGTTTAGTTGCCAATTGTCATCAACCAAGTTTCTCACACTTTGCCTGATGAGCTACTTGTATTGATGTCCAAAAGGAACCAGAAGGCTCTAGAAGTTTTTAGTTCTTATTTTAAATCACCATCCAGTGAAATGGGGCTCTTACCAGTCTGTGATCTTCTGGCTTTATAGGAGGGATTATTGCTCTTTCAATAATAAAAAGGCTTAAAAGGTGGCTTTCACATTTTATTTTTATTTTTTACATATGAATAATTATACTATGATAACATGCATTATGTATGTACTAGAGAACAACTAAGATAGTTTTTAGAAAATGTCCCACTTCTTCCTTTTGAGATCCTAGAGGTCAGAGGATGGTGTTCCATAAGTTCCTCTTAAGATGTGTTACCAGTCTGTTTATTTTGGCAAGATAAACTGTTAAGACTTAACAAATGATGTCTGCAAAGCACGTGCTTTGTTAAGTATATAAACAGGCCACAGATGTTTCTTTGGGAAGAAACTATTTTATTCATCTCTGTATTCCAATGCTGGGCTCTCAGCATTCAGCATATTTTTGTTGAAGGCGTAAAACCACGCTTTTTTCCTGCTGCTAATAACACATTGAGCACTCTGCATGGCCATCGTAGCTGTCTTTGTTCGTTTCCTAAATCTTTTTTTTTAGTCTTCAAACCACCGTAGATAATTTTATTATGTCATATTTGATACAGACAAAAACTAAGACATGATGTTCTGAAGCATTTTGAAATCATTGTGAGTGAACCCATGACCCATCCCAAGAACGTTACCAGGACCGCATTGATGGTGCCACCACACTCAGGCTAATCCCGTGACCCCAGCTGCTCCCTTCTTCGACCCCTGCAAGAGAAGCGCCCACTGTTCTCAATGTTGTCATTCTCTTGCTTTAAAAATTTGGGGGGCGCCTGGGTGGCTTATCGATTGTGTGTCCAACTTCGGCTTAGGTCATGGTCTTGCTGTTCATGGGTTCGAGCCCCAGGTTGGGCTCTGTGCTGACATCTCAGAGCCTGGAGCCTGCCTGGGATTCTGTGTTTCCCCACACCCTCTCTGCTCCTTCCCCACTCACGCTCTGTCTCTCTCTTAAAAATAGATAAATATTAAAAATTTTTTAAAAAAGATTTTTGCTCATTTCTATGTAGAAGATGTATCATTGTGTGAATGTTACACCAGTTTTTCTCCATTCTGCTGTGAGTGAACTTTTGAGTTTCCTTTTTTACCATTACAAACAGCATTGCAGTAAACATTCTTCCACATGTTTTCCTAGTATATATTTGTGAGAGTTTTTCTTCTTCTTTTTTTTTTTTTTTACAAATAGTTTATTGTCAAGTTGGTTTCCATATAACACCCAGTGCTCATCCCCACAAGTGCCCTCCTCCAGGCCCATCTCCCCCTTCCCCCCCACATCCATCAGTCCTCAGTTTGTTCTCAGCATTCAAGAGTCTCTCATGGTTTGCCTTTCTCCCTCTCCCCCACTATTTCCCCCCTTCTTCTCCCCCATGGTCCTCCGTTAAGTTCCTCCTAATCCTCCTATACGTGCAAACATGATATTTGTCCTTCTCTGCCTGACTTATTTTGCTCAGCATAACACCCTCTAGGTCCATCCATGTTGCTACACAGGCCAGGTTTCATTCTTTCTCATTGCCATGTAGTATTCCATCGTATAGATAAACCACATCTTCTTGATCCACTTAGGCTCTTTCCATGTTTTGGCTATTGTGGAGAGTGCTGCTATGAACATTGGGGTACATGTGCTCCTATGCATCAGCACTCCTGGATCCCTTGGGTCAATTCCTAACAGTGCTGTTGCTGGGTCATAGGGGAGTTCTACTGTTAATTTTTTGAGGAACCTCCATACTGTTTTCCAGAGGGGCTGCACCAGTTTACATTCCCACCAACAGTGTAGGAGGGTACCGGTTTTGTGAGAGTTTTTCTAGGGTCTAAACCTAGCAGTGGAATTTTTGGATGCTAGGATTTATAAATGTTCACTCTTACAAGACAGTTTCAAATTGATTGCTGAACTGATGGGACCATCTGCATGTTCAGCAGTGGTGTGTGTGAGTTCTCATTGATCCATTGTCTTCACCGTCATAGTTTTGCCAAACTTGTAAGTAGTATATGATATGGTCTTAATTTGCTTTCCCAGGTGCTGATAACATTGAACATCTAACATTGAAATATATATATCTTTTCCATGGTTAGTCTTATGAAATGCTTGTTCAGTCCATTGCCCATTTCCCTATCAGGTTGTTTCTCTTTTTTTTTTTACTGCTTTTTTTTGTTTGTTTGTTTTTAATGTTTATTTTTAAGAGAGAAAGAGAAACACGGAATCTAAAGCAGGCTCCAGACTCTGAACTGTCAGCACAGAGCCTGATGTGGGGCTCAAACTTACAAAGTGTGAGACTGTGACCTGAGCCGAAGTCAGATGCTTAACCGACTGAGCTACCCAGGCACCCCTTTCTTACTCCTTTGTGGAAATTTTTTATATATTCTGTACACTAATTATTTTCTCAGTTACTTGTTGCAGATCTATCTTCCTGGTTTTGTGGCTCTTCTTTTCCCTTTATGGTATCTTTTTTCTTATTACTAACTTGGAATAATTTTAGATTTACAAAAAATTGCTAAGACAGTTCTTATGTAGTTTCCTCTATCACTATCATGTTATATTATCGTGGTACATTTGTCAAAACTAAGAAATTAACATTGGATGTATTGTTATTAACTAAACTTACAGGCTTTATATGGATTTCATCAGTTTTCTTCCTGTCATTTTTCTGTTCTAGTATCTAATCCTGGACACCATATTGTATTTAGACATTATGGTATCTTTTGAGGAACAAATGTTCATCTTAGTGTGATTGGACTTACTGACATTTGTCTTATTAGGGGTGTCTGGCTGGCTCAGTCAGTAGAGTGTGTGGCTCTTGACCTCAGGGTAGTAAGTTTGAGCTCCATGGGCGTAGAGATTACTTAACAAAATGATTTGCCTCATTAGTTCCTTGTTTCAGACACCTACCCTTCCTGTGTTTTCTTCTAAATGTTTTAAAAGTTTGCCTTTCATCTAAGACTTTACCATCTTAGAAGTTAATTTTTAATATGGTATCAAATAGGGATCCAGGTTCCTTTTTTTCTCATGGATAACAGATTTGCCCCAGTTTTATTGAGAAATAATTGACATACATTCCCCTGTAAGTTTAAAGTGTAGAGCATGATGGTTTGATTTACACATCTGTGAAATGATTGCCACAATAGGTTTATTAGTTAATACCCATCATCTCATATAGGTACAATAAAAAGACAATTTTCTCCTTGTGATGAGAACTCTTAGGATCTACTCAAATAACTTTCCTGTATATCACACAGCAATGTTAACTGTAGTCATCATGTTGTACATAACCTCTGCAGTACTTATTTATCTTATAACTGAAAGTTTGTACCTTTTGAGTACCTTCCTCTAACCATTCACATCCTCCCCTACCCCACCTCAGCGCCTCCCCACATCTGCTAACCACAAATCTGATGTATTTTTCTGAGTTTGGTGGGGTTTTGTTATTTTTTGTTTTGTGTTTTTTATGTTCTACATTTAAGTGAGATCATTGTAGTATTTGTCTTTCTCTGACTTATTTCACTTGGCATAATACCTTCAAGGTCCATCCATGTTGTCACAAATGACAGATTTTCCTCATTTTTTTTAAGTGGCTGGAAAATATTCCATTGTGTATCTATACCATAATTTCTTTATTCGTCTGTCGATGGACACTTATGTCGTTTCCATGTCTTGTCTGTTGTAAATAATGGTGCTATTAACATGGAGTTGCAGATTATCATTTTGAGTTTATATTTCCTTTGGATATATTCCCAGAAGTAGAATTGCTGGATCATATGGTAATTCCGTTAATTTTTTGAGGATTCTGTATACTGTTTTCCATAGTGGCTGTATCAATTTATGATCCTACCAGCAGTGCATAAAAGTTCCCTTTTCTCCTAATCCATGTCATTATTTTTATCATTTGTTAATTTTTTAATCTTTTTTAAAGAGAGCTTATCCATCTATTTTGAGAGAGAGTGTGTGTGTGGGAGAGGCAGAGAGAGAGAGAATCCCAAGCAGGCTCTCTGCGGTCAGCGTGGAGCTTGAGGTGGGGCTTGATCCCACGAACTGTGAGATCACGACCTGAGCCAAAACCAAGAGTAGTTGAACGTTCAGCCAACTGAGCCATCCAGGTGCCCCACCCCCATGCCATCATTTAGTATCTCTTGCCCTTTTTATGATGGCCATTCTAACAGGTGTAAGGTGAGGTCTTTTCACTTTGTTGCTGGTTTCTTTTGCTGCCAGCAACATTTATTTAACAGCCCTTCATATCTCAAAGATACACAACTACTGCTGTCACATGTCCAGTTTTCACATAAGAGTGGATGTTTCCTGAGCTCTCTAGTCACTTCCATTGGTCAGTTTTCTATTTATGCACCTAAGGGGATGTCTACACATGTGATAGGACATACCTCCACCCACATCCCCACTGCCTGCCAGTTCTTCAGAAGAGTCTTGGATGTATTTGACTTTTTATTCTTCCATATAAAATTTGTGGATTTCTCAAGTTGGATTGTGGTAAGGATTATGGGGAATCTTTTTTTTTTTTTTTAATATTTTTTTATTTATTTCTAGGAGAGAGAGAGAGAGAGACAGCGTGAGCAGGGGAGGGTCAGAGAGAGAGGGAGTCACAGACTGAAACAGGCTCCAGGCTCCGAGCTGGCAGTCAGCACAGAGCCCGACGCGGGCTCGAACCCACGAACCGCGAGATCATGACCTAAGCGAAAGTCGGACGCTTAACCGACTAAGCCACCCAGGTGCCCCGGATTATGGGGAATCTTTAGTGAAGAATGGATATCTCTCTTATATTCTATCCATAAATGTGGTATCTCCACACTGATTTAAATATAATTCATTGTCTTAAAATAAAAGCTTTTTTTAGTACCTTATATTTTTGTTACTGTTGTGAATAGTGTCTTTTTTAAACCTCATTTTTCTGATTGCTGCTGGCATAGAGAAATAGAGTTGGTGTTTATATATTGATCTGATATCTATCTACTGACCTTTCTAAATTCTTACTGGTTCTAATAATTCGTCTTTTCAGTCTTCTCTGGACAATTGTATCATCTGTGAATAATGAAAATTTTGCTTTTCAGACTTCACAATTTGTATTTCTTTCTCTTCTAGTATAATACATTTCTTTTTCTTCTTGTACAGTGTAGATACAAGTGGTTATAGAAGATATCTTTTCTGGTTCATCATTAGGAATAATATTTTCTCTAGGTTTTTGAGCTATCCTTTATCAGAATTGCTAATAGGCTTTTGTAAAACAGGAATGAGTATTGAATATTATTAAATGCATTTCTGCTTAATCCGTTAATGAACTAAGTTGTTTCTAATAGTAAAATTACCCTTGCATTTCGGAGTTGAATCGAACTAGATGATCACATATCATGGCCTTTTATGAACAGTTGGATTTGTTTGTTGTCAGAATCATAACAGCTCCACCGATCACTCTCCAGTGCTTTCTGTTTTCCTCTTCTCTGGACTAGTTTGTATAATGTTGATTGTTTTGTTTTTTTCTAATTTAGTAGATCTCACCTGTAATTCTGCTGAGCCTGGTGTTTTATTTTACATAAACCAACTAAAAATTTTAAATGAGTAGTTGTGGGAGTATCCAAGTTTTCTTTTTCTCCTTGGTCCATATACCAAGTCACATTTTTTTCTAGGAATGTGTCCATTTTTAAGTTTTTACTTCTACTTTTTTCTTCACATTTATAATTTTAAATTTGTTAACTAATACCATTCGAGAATACAATTTTAATGTAAAAATGGGATATGCTAATTGGTAAAAGTAATTCAAACAGTGTATAAAATTAAAATTCTTCATAAGACCTATTTTACTTATCACTTTCTTGGCATCTCTTTACTCACACATAGGTTTATAAACCCCCTCCCCATTATGGACATTTAATATTCAATAATTGCTTTTAAAAATTTTGGCGGGAAAGCAAGTAATGAGAATTAAACCAAATCAATTACAGTTTCACTTTCTGAAACTTGTTACTATTAATGTTTTAATGTATTTTTTCCAAATTTTAAGGCGTAGAAGTTCAACTTGTTACATAAAAACAAAATCATTACTTTTTATTTATAATATTATGACCACTATTTCATGTTATTGATTAGTGTTAAAAATCATGATTAGGGGAATGGTTCATAAGTTTATTGGCATGGATTTAAGTAACACTGCAGCAAACATTTTTAAGTTTATTTTATTTTTTTTTTTAAATGTTTTATTTATTTCTAGGAGAGAGAGAGACAGCGTGAGCAGGGGAGGGTCAGAGAGAGAGGGAGTCACAGACTGAAACAGGCTCCAGGCTCTGAGCTGGCAGTCAGCACAGAGCCCGACGCGGGGCTCGAACCCACAAACCGCGAGGTCATGACCTGAGCGAAAGTCGGACGCTTAACCGACTAAGCCACCCGGGCGCCCCATTTTTAAGTTTATTTTTGAGAGAGAGAGAGAGAGAGAGCACATGCGTGCCTAGAGAGTGGGGGAGGGGCAGAGAGAAAGAGAGAGAGAGAGCACGAGAGAGCCCCAAACAGACTCCCTGCTATAAGTTGGTGCCAGATGTGGGACTCAAACCCATGAACCGCGAAATCATGACCTGAGCCAAAATTAAGAGTTGGATGCTTAACTGAGCCACCCAGGCGATCCCAAACATCCTTATATATAAGTCACCATGTGACTCTGCTGTTAAATAGACATTCTTAAGTCAGTTTCATCTTCAGTTAACCCTTCAAATGGTGTCTTGTTATACATTAGGCCTTTCTTCACAGCTGCTCTTCCATGAATGAATCAGGCTTTAGCAGTGGCTGTGTTCCAGAGGAAAGAGGAAGGGTAATGAGCATAGCAGTTGAAACTATATTTGAGATTATTTTATGTTTTCATTACCTCCTTTGTTTCGTAGAATATTTCTGGTGGCATTTAAAATGAAGTAATCTTTTAAAACTTGCAAAAGACAGTCAGAAATAAGAGTGGTAACTCAAGATTAGAGAAAAACCGCAATTGAGAGATGCAGGCTATAAGCTTACTGGATTCAGCAGTAAATTTGACTTCTTAAATTTCTGTTTGAAGTGCCCTATAATTTGTTCCTACAGTTTTTTTCCCTAATGGAATGAGATCTTTTCCCCCAATTTTAACCTGACTATTGTTGGTATAAAAGAAATGTCACAATGGGTTTATTTTCTTTATATCTAACCACCTTACCAAATAACTATTCTAATAGTTCTAAGTTTAATTTCTTTCTTTCTTTTTTTTTTTTAATATTTTTATTTATTTCTAAGAGAGGGTGAGAGAGACAGCGTAGCAGGGGAGGGTCAGAGAAAGAGGGAGATACAGACTCTGAAATAGGCTCCAGGCTCTGAGCTGTCAGCACAGAGCCCGACACGGGGCTTGAACCCACGAACCGCGAGATCATGACCTAAGCGAAAGTCAGACGCTTAACCGACTAAGCCACCCAGGCTCCCCTCTAAGTTTAATTTCTTTGAATTTCTTTTTCTGAATGTCATCTGGAAATAATTGTCTTTTTTTTTTTTTACTTTCCTTTCCAGTATTTGTACTTACTCCTTTTTCCTCCTGTATCACCTACGCCCTCCAGGTGTTAAGTAACAATTGTATTAGGACTCCCTATTTTACTCCTAAGCATATCACCATATAGGGGCTCCTGGGAAGTCCAGTTGGTTAAGTGTTGGACTTTGGTTCAGGTCATGATCTCACGGTTCATGAGTTCAAGTCCTGGGTCGGGCTCTGTGCTGACAGCCTAGAGCCTGCTTCAGATTCTGTCTCCAGCTCTCCCTGCCCCTCCCCTGCTCATGTGTTTGTGTGTCTGTCTCTCTCAAATATAAGTAAATATTAATTTTTAAAAAATTTTTAAGTCATTTTTGTGGAAAATTTACGTAAGAATGAAGGGTGAAATGAAAAGTCCTAAGGTAATTTAATAAGGATTTAACGCCTATGAAGTTCTCTCTACATATTCTTAAATATGCTGATGAGGCCAGTCTATTTTCATCATTCTTCACTTTTTCTAAAATCATTTAAAAGTGTATAGTAAGTACACATTTAGTATTTTTATTCTAATAGTTCTCTTGACTACAGAGAACTGTTAATATGATTTTTATTTGAAAAATACATGTTTCACAAAGAACTGAACAGCTAGTTTTCTAAAAAAGTAAACATTAATTTTTGTTTGCTTAAGAATTATCTAGATTAAGTTAGGAAGATTTTAGAAGGTATAATAAAAGGCGTACACATTTTTACTGCAGTGTTTGATTCATTTTAGAATGCTCTCAGCTAGATTATGGAAAAACTGGGAACCTTTGCTGAAGGAACAACTCAGGAAATGATTTATCTGTATAACTGTAACTCTTGTTATAATTCCCATCTTATTTCTGTAGCCATTTGCTTTATGAGTGTTGTTTTCTCTCAGCTTGACAAAGACGACATGGTGTACATGGAGGCGTATGACAAGTTGCTGGAGTCCTG
The DNA here is from genome assembly GCA_017311185.1 of Proteles cristata cristata. Taxonomy (NCBI): domain Eukaryota; kingdom Metazoa; phylum Chordata; class Mammalia; order Carnivora; family Hyaenidae; genus Proteles; species Proteles cristata. Next base: position 321,932 of record JAESUZ010005219.1, read on the forward strand.
GCTAACTTTGGTTCAAGATGACAAACATTTCCATAAAGGCTTTTTTACCCAACATGCAGTTCAAGTTTTCAACTCCTATATCCAGTGCCACCTCGCTGCTCCAGACGGCACGAGGAATTTGGTGAGTTTCAAGCTGGACCGTCGGTACAAATGTATTTCATCACAGCTCTGTTTCACCTTTTATCCTATTACATATTGTGTAACCCTAGAAATTTAGGAGGAGCATCATGAGAAGATGTGCTGAGAGCGTTAGAGACCAAAAGTAACCCTGTTGTCTAAGTGAGTTCATCCTGGTGGGGTGCTGCTCGTAGTTACCCCGGCACTCTTCAGTTCAGTGACCCGCCTGGTCTTCCTAGTGGCCGAGTGATATAAATGACTTCTTGTACATAAAGGATCGTGAATCTTCAAGACGTCCAATCTTTTCAGTGACAGAAGTTAAATTCTCTGGGGTGGGAGGTGGCTTGTGAGCGCAGTTTGCTGTGTTTACGTACATGCACTGTAGGGCGATACCTTCTGTTTCTTTGTCTTCTGTACCCCCCCTCCCTTTCTGGAACAACTAGCACGGTCAGCGCAGTTAGATAGCAGGGCCTGGACCGCTGGGTTGGCTCTGCCCAGCTCTCCTCGGGAGCAGTGCTAAAGCTGTGTCACGGTGCAACAGACGTGCGGGGTTTCTTCAACAAAGGAGTGCAGCTCCTCACTTTTTATTTCTTTCATTGACAATAGACTGCCAATGGTGTGGCCTCTCGCGAGGAAGAAGAAATAAGTGAACTTCAAGAGGATGATCGAGACCAGTTTTCAGATCAACTAGCCAGTGTAGGAATGCTAGGAAGAATTGCTGCAGAGCACTGTATACCTCTTCTGACAAGGTACACACAGTCCAAAGAAACCCCATGGAGCAAATGTTCTCTATTCACAATTCCCTGGAGAGCACTTTAAGTGTTTACAGACTTTAACACCCCCACCCCGTGCCCCAGCACATGGACCAAGTGGACAGAAACATGCTCATGGTTGCATTCCTTGGCTTGTGCACATGGAGCCCAGGCCCAGGCCCTACAGCATAGATGGCAGAGTTGTGGAAACGTGGTATGAGATTGGTTTGACCCGTATCAATAAAAACGTGGAATAACCAGTTTTCAAATGCCTGTTGTAAACTTGATTGTTTGTAAAGCAATGTTTTAATTCTGTGTCATAAAGAATAAATCACAGTTCCTAAACTGCTCTGAGAACAGTTGTGTACTACAATAAATATCTTCATATATGTGCTTCTGTGCTAACATCTTAATTTATGTTGTCTAATAAATGGAAATTATGTATATGATTTGTTCTAGCTTTTGTTTAGTGAACTTTATGAAACTTTGGGTTTTCCCCCCTTTTTAGTTTATTAGAAGAAAGAGTCACCAGGCTCCATGGTCAGTTACAGCGCCAACAGCAGCAGTTACTTGCCTCACCTGGCTCAAGCACCAGAGACAGCAAGATGCTTGATGATCTCTATGAAGATATTCACTGGCTTATTTTAGTTACAGGTTGGTTGTTTATTTCTTTGTAAAATGTAATTGCCACAACTGAGCAGTTTAAAGTTCTTAGATGTTAGAAGAAGCTTCATATGTTAAAATAAATTCCACACGTAGTGTTGGATGAACTTTGAGTACAGATGCTGTGTATCACAGAGCTATGGATGCATTTTTAAAAAATATTGTCTAACATGTATATTTAATGCCTATTGCATACCGAATACCTTATGTGGCGTTCATTGCAGCCCACTTAGTACTGTTATCAGGTTTCATTATTATTATTGTCCTCATCTTATGAATGAAGGCGCTGAAAGAGAGTTTTACGAAAGTAGCCCATGGTCACACTGCTATTAATTTTTGGAGCCAGAATGCAAATCTAGGCAGTCTGACTTGTAGGGTCTTCTTTTATAACCGTACTATCAGTGTTTCTGTGTTTTTAATAATCAGGGGAAAAAAGATCTTAATTTTGGAAAAGGCATTCCCAAATATTGATTTTTTGATATAGATAATAGAATTCCTATTAAGTTTACAGAATATAGTACTAAAAATTATTAAAAGGTAGTAGATTAAAAAGCCTACATGTCAGTATGAATTATAAAATTGGTAAATAAAACATATGTCCTTTGTATTTTGAGAGTTAATTATCTGAGAAATAGTTTCTACTCATCAGACTTGAAATTAACAGTAACATTTATAATTTACTTTTACATCAATTTAATATGTATATAAATCAGATAAAACTGAGAACATTTATAGTGCAATTTGATAAATGTAGATTTGTTAAGTGTTCATTTTTAATTTTTTTTAAACTGAAGGCTACCTCTTAGCTGATGATACTCAGGGAGAGACTCCGCTAATACCTCCAGAAATAATGGAATATTCCATTAAGCATTCATCTGAAGTTGACATTAATACAACACTTCAAATTTTGGGATCTCCAGGAGAAAAGGCTTCTTCCATCCCAGGGTACAACAGAACAGATTCTGTGATTAGGTAATATGAACTCTATAGCTGTGCTCTTGTAATTTATACTGTTTTATAAATTCTGAGTTGATGGGTAGGTGACTCCTGTGTTAGCCACGTTGTAAATCTGACACATGAAAGGAAATAAAACTTGGAGAAGCCTTGAAATACACAAGGATGGCAAGTACTCGGCATGTTTTGAGCAGTGCCCCTCCGGTGAGAATTGACAGCTATATCCCGCACTGAGGAAGACACAGGTGACATTATTCTGAGTACAGGGTAGCTGGGGAGGGCCGCGTCCCTGGCCGTCAGAGTGCAGCGCTGCTGCGGCACAGGCGCCCTGACGAGCGAAACACAGCCTGTGACACTCCCAGGCACCCGGTGAACGCTAGCAAGTGTCTGTTGTTCACGAGCTAAAGCTACATGTCAGCGGCTTTCTGAAGGAAAACTGTGACTCGTACCTTACAAAATTGAAGTATTTGTTCTGAACATGTGAAGCTTGAGTGTCCTGTCAGGTAAAGTTAGAAGATAGTAGTGTGCCTCAAATGAGAAGTCACTTTGATCTTCCTAGGAGTAGTGGCAAAATTTCCATTAATTGTTCATGGTGAAATTAAGGAAGGATACACCTAGACCAAATATCCTCCTAAAAGTGAATTTAAAAACAACATCTGAAATCTCAGTATCTTTAAAGTGAGGTTGCAGACAGATACACCAATAAGGAGATAACATTGGTTTTTGTCAGTTGCAGAATCAATAACTCAAGCAGGGTGCTGTCCCCTTCATCACTTTAATTTAATTCAAAAATACATGGATATCATTTATACCTGTGCAGTAGAAAATAGAATTTTTTAAAAATGAACTATCAAATGTTTAGGAATTTATTCCTTTATTGTTTATTTTCTTGTTTGAAGTAAAATATCAGTGCTCTATTTTTGGAGAATTTTTATCTCTTTTTTGGGATTACTACAGGCAGTAGGTTAATTGCTTGTGAAAATCATTGCCTTTGCTTTGGTTTGATTCATGGTGAATGCTAATTTCAAAAGCAATTCATTTCAGGGTGCTGTCATATTATATTTTTTGTCATATTTCTTGCCTGGGCAGTACCATCAGGAATGCTTTCCTTGTATTTTCAGTGCTTTTTCAATTTTTGCCAGTCTCAGGTATCAATGTGGGAGCAAAATATTTTTGCATCTGAGAGCACAGACTATGGAGGGTTGAGGTGAGGTTTGGAAAACAAAGAATCGCCTTTTTTTTTTTGTAAGTCCAAAGAATTAATGTGAAATTGAAAGGTGTATGAGAGAAACATTCCTTGTTTGACTAAAAAAGTTAACATTTCTTGAAGAATTTATCTTATGACAAGTAATTAATTAAGTACCAGGTACTGTTCTAGGCATTTGGGATGACGACAAAAATCATCCCCCTTTAAAGCTCCTCGTGGGGGAAAGATGAATGGATGAATGAATGAATGAATGAATGAGAGAGAGAAAAAGAAGGAAGGAAGAAATAATAGTATGTTAGAAGACTGTACGCACTCTGGATAAGAGGGTGAGGGGAATTAGTAGTACAGATTCCTGGGATTGTGTATAATTTTAAATGGTGTAATCAGTATAGGCTTTATTTAGAAGGGGACTTGTCGGCAAAGACTTGAGGTTGGTAAGGGAGGCCATGAAGGCCTGGGGAAGAGCATTCCAGGAGCGTGAACAGGTGATGCAAAGGTCCTGGGGCACATCTGGCATATTCAGGCAATAGTAAGAACTGCCATTGTGGGTTGAGCAGAGTGAGGTGGAAGTTTGTCAGGAGGTGAAGATAGAAGGGAAAATAGAAGGACAGCAGATAAAGTCTTTAGCCTTTGCTCTGAATGAAGTAGGATGCCGTTGTAAGGTTTTGAGCAGCACTTAATGTGCAAAAAGGTTACTCTGCTGCACTGAGAGTAAACTATGAGGGACAAAAATGGAAGCAGGGAGACCAGTTAGAGGCTAATTGTAGTAATCCAAGGGGAAGATGACAGCGGTCTAAATCAGTGTTAATAGTCGATGTTGTGAGAAGCTAAAAAGCTCTGTTAGATGCATTCTGGAGACTTTTGGTTTATGAAGCGCAAAGGTAATTCAAGATTGATTTGTACAGTATGGGAGACTGAGTGCTGTTTGAAATATAAAGCATGTTTTTTTTTTTAATGTTTTTTTATTTATTTCTAGGAGAGAGAGAGAGAGACAGCGTGAGCAGGGGAGGGCCAGAGAGGGAGGGAGTCACAGACTGAAATAGGCTCCAGGCTCCGAGCTGGCAGTCAGCACAGAGCCCGACGCGGGGCCCGAACCCACGAACCGCGAGATCATGACCCAAGCGAAAGTCGGACGCTTCACCGACTGAGCCCCCCAGGCGCCCCAAAGCATGTTTGTTTAGATAGCATACTTAAGAAATTAAAGTTGCATTAGAAATTGGAAATACCAACAATTAAAAAAGGTTTTGAATGTAACCTTGTGTGTCAACTACACTTTAATTAAAAAAATGCTTTGAGTTGTTTCTTCAGCTCCCCTCCCTCTATTCCAGGATCTGAGGATCCAGTAGGAGTCTGCTCAGAGTGACAGAGGCTCGCCCGGGTTTGCCCAGCCCGGCGGCAGGGAAGGACCCAGGGGCTTTGCGAGACGCGGCATTTGGACGCATAGTTGAGGGAGGAGGAGATACAGCAAAAGGCCAAGAGCGCACCAGGCCGGACAGGCGCGGAGGCAGGGCCTGCACGCGAGTGAACGGGGAGGGGAGGCGTGTGAGGCCATGGAGGAGGGGGTGGCGCTGGGTTGGGCCAAGGAGGTAGGAGTGAGACTGGCGAGGAGGACGGGAGGCAGGGCAGTGAACTGGTCAACCCGAGGCGGCAGGATCCTCCCGTGGAAGATGGTCTAAGGGATGACCAGGAGGGTCAGGAAGCGTTTTCCTCAGCGGAAAGAGGCAGGTGCATGTGAGAGGCTCCATCGGGTAGCCCCGGGAGAGAGTGCCTGACGGGTGGGCAGGGGAGGCACGGGGGCGGGCTTCCTGGGCTGCTCTTCTTTACCTTGCTCCTGCTGTACGGAAGCAAGGCTGAAACGCTCCCTCATTCTGAGACCTAACGAGATGGGCAGAGGGCCAGATACAGGGCCAGGGCCAAATAGCGTGGTGTCGGGCGTGAATGACTGAGTAATGGATAACCACTGATTTTACAAGTCAGGAGGTATTTAGCCCTTTGCATTAAAGGACTTTGAAGAAATCAAGTCATCAGTTAATATTGATAATTACAAATAATTTTTGATGGTAGATCTTTGAGATTTTTTGCATAAAACTAGGAAGAAGTTCAAATAATTGAGGAACCCTGCTATTTAAAAAATGCTTTTTCCATTTATGTGAATAAGCTTTCTCTGTTTCTATAAAAATGAAAAAGGAATCAAATCAAATTATGCTCAGCTCTTATTCTGGGAATAAGTAATATATATACATGTTTTTAATGGCTGCTAATGTTTTTTAATAATTTGTTAATTAGTAATATTTTTTCACAGATGCATGAACTAATTTGGAAAAACAAAATCCTGCTACAGTAACCTCATTCACAAATGCATAAAATTTTACTTTTATGTGTAAGAATTTTTTAAACCTTTTTTAATGTTCATTTTTTTGTGTGAGAGAGAGACAGATCGCGAGCGAGGGAGGGGCAGAGAGAGAGAGGGAGACACAGAATCCGAAGCAGGCTCCAGGCTCTGAACTGTCAGCATAGAGCCTGACGCAGGGCTCAAACTCACGAACTGCGAGATCATGACCTGAGCTGAAGTCGGACGCTTAACCGACTGAGCCACCCAGGCGCCCCTATGTTTAATAATTTAAGTTTGTGTTATACTTCACTCAATTGTGTACTCATAAGTATTGCAACAGTAGATAACTCAGTCCAAAAGACATTTTAAAGCAAAGTCAGGGTCACTGGGAACTTTTTAAAAATTGCATTTCAGTAACTACACATATTTCTTTCAGAGAAGTATGTGATGTGGTCAATAACATGAGTATAAAAATGTAAGATAATCTGTGGGGAAATGAAATAAAAATTTAAGGAGACAAAGAATGTATTAAGTTCCCAACTGTTAAAGAAAAACTTGTTTTTCAAATGGATGATGGTGGGTATCAAAACAGTGATAATTATATTCCTATGCATAAATTTAGAAAGTTACTGTAATTATTCAGTTCAGATTCTGTTAGGCTGCAAATTATATCATTTAAAACTATTCTTACCGGAAAAATCTGATACATTAACTTAAATGTAATGTGAGGTCCTGGGGTGTTTTTGTTCATGTCCACCCTAAAATAATTTTTGAAAATTTGAGCACTGGTAGTGTAAGGAGTATGTATTATAAAGGGAAAAAAGATGTTCTGGGAGCAGAAACTTAACAATGTCTTGTATGGGTCAAGGGAAAAAATTATTTCAAAAGGACAGAGTGATAAACATTATCTAGTAGTTTAGAGATCTAGTGGACAAAGAACTGAAATGTAAGATTTCATTACAAGGAAATTATCTCAAGTCGTCTTGAGAACAGTAAGGAGAAGTAGCAGGAGCCAGACTTGAGGTGGTTAGAATCCCTGTCTTGGCAGGATATCTATAAAATTATGTTCAAATGGATTCTTTGGATTCCATCCTTTACTGCTTTGCCTTTTAGCTAAAGTCAAGTTAAATGTATCACTTCTGAGTCTGTTCTCTCCTACTTCTGCCCCCAGAACAAGACTTCTTAACTTGCCTGCATATCATGCTCTGTTATTAACAGCACACAGCCATACGAATTATGTAGTGTAGGAGAGGACAGTACGTATGCTTACATAGATAAGTTTTTTAGCAAGATTTTCATTTTAGAATACCATTAAGAATCAAGTTAGGAAGTATACAGGACTATATGATTTAGAGGCAAGATTTAATATTCAAAGCATTTCTAGATAAGTCAGTTACCAGATCATCCACCATAAAATGACAAACGTATAAAAATAAACAGTGCTAAGCACAGAGTTAAGTAGTGATGGAGTGCTGAAGAATGTAGCCGTTACTCTGAACTTTTAATTGTATATAGTTCTCCATTTTGAATGTGAAAAATCTCTTTAGATAATAGTGCTGAGACTTCCACAGAAAGGTGTCTCCATCCGGGACACTTAGTCTTGTTTCCTGCTTCCTGATAGGTCAGCAGTAAAATGGGGCATTCGTCTACCATCCTGCTGAGGAAAATTCCAAGTTATAGGCTGGCCTAAATTCAGAGAGTTGAAAAAATGAAACAAAAAGGACTTTTAAGAAAAAAGTAATATTAGTGAAATAAACGAAAGAATAAATGACTTCTCTTTTATACCTACAGGCTATTATCTGCCGTTCTGAGAGTTTCAGAAGTTGAATCTCGAGCAATAAGAGCAGATCTCACTCACCTACTAAGCCCTCAGATGGGCAAAGACATTGTGTGGTTTCTAAAACGCTGGGCAAAGACTTACCTCCTGGTGGATGAGAAACTATATGATCAGGTCAGAATATAAAACAGACTTTGGTTTTATGCCGATGACAGTTGTGGAAATGAGAATAATTTTCTTGGTGATTGTCTCCTCAAAATGTAACTAAGAGCTTAACATCTTCCACATTGGCGAGAACTGTATTAATGGTGTACGATTTTAATAACTCTCCTTAGAGCAAGCATATCATTTGATTCAGCTTATTTTAACTATATTAATTTACACATTGCTGGTGGGAATGGATTCATTTATGTTCTTCGTATTTGGTGTAAATATCATGTTAGGGTGTTAAAGAGAGTAAAGTTAATGCACACTGGAAGATGTTAGTGGTTGAGGAGGTCTTCTTTCGGACTTACAGAAATGAACGCATTTATAAAATTGACGCGAAGTAAGCAGTACTTCAGATTTAGATGCTAATTTTGGTTTGATTTTTCTGTGCATTTCTTTTTAAGCTGATCTTTCTGACCTTAACAATTTTGTTTTCTCTTTTAAGATAAGTCTGCCGTTCAGTACAGCATTTGGAGCAGACACAGAAGGCTCTCAGTGGATTATTGGCTACCTCTTACAAAAGGTCATCAGTAACCTCTCAGTGTGGAGTAGTGAGCAGGACCTTGCAAATGACACTGTGCAGCTCCTTGTCACTTTGGTGGAAAGAAGAGAAAGGTAAGCCAATTATAGGAGGCTGACTGTGTGTGTGTGTGTGTGTGTGTGTGTGTGTGTGTGTGGTCTTTCAAGTGGCAAACAAGTACGTGCTCCTAAGGTACAAATAGACCCTGAATTTTAGACCAGTGTACTTAAAAAAACAAAAACACAAACAGCCAATATCATACTACTCCTATAAATTCAAATAGAGCTTTCCCTTGGTACAACTGAGGATTGCATTGACTATTCAAGGATTTGTCATCAAAGAGTCGTATAAGAAACATACGTGTTTTTTCAGATATCCTTTTATTCTGTTTTAAAGATGAGAAAAACTTGGGGCATTTGGGTGCCTCAGTTGCTTACGCGTCTGACTCTTGATTTCGGCTCAGGTCAAATCATGATCTGTGACTCACGAGTTCAGATCCCACATTAGGCTCCATGCTGATAGCACAGATCCTGCTTAGGATTCTCTCTCTCTCTCTCTCTCTCTCTCTCTCTCTCTCTCTCTCTCTCTCTCTCTCTCTCTCCGTCAAATAAATAAACTTAAAAAAATAAAAATAAAGATGAGAAAAACGATAATTTAATAATTTTGCAAATTAAGAGTTTTAGTGTTTTCTATAACAAACTCTGGAAATGTTTTTCTTCTTTCCTTTTTTTTTTTTAATGTTATTTTTGAGAGAGAGACAGACTGACCACAAATTGGGGAGGGGCAGAGAGAGGGAGAGAGGAAGACACAGGATCTGAAGCAGCTCCAGGCACTAAGCTCTAGCACAGAGCCCAGTGCGGCGCTTGAACTCACGAACCGTGAGATCATGACCTGAGCTGAAGTTGGACGCTTAACCGACTGAGCCACCCAGGTGCCCCTAAACATTTTTCTTACTACATAGGAATGTCATTGTTATTACTCTTAGTATTGGCTCTTATTTATTGAGTTTGTGTAATTTACTAGGTACTGTTTCAATCATTTCATATATAGTATTTAATTTTATTGTAACTATTTAATTATAGTACCCATATCAGCCATGAGAGTTAAGGCTGTTATTAACATTGTTACCCTGTTTTACAGATCTGGAAACTAAATCAGAGAGAGTAAATAGATTTTACATTGTCAAACAACTAACGGGATTTGAACACAAACTTGTGTGACTCCAAAGTCTATACCAGTTTACTATATACTGTACTTGAAAAACTAATTAAATTCAATTACCTTCCATGTCTGTTTGTTTGTTTGTTTTAATTTTTTTTAATGTTTTATTTATTTCTGAGAGAGAGAGAGACAAAGAGTGTGAGCAGGGGAGGGTCAGAGAGAGAGGGAGACACAGAATCGGAAGCAGGCTCCAGGCTCTAAGCTGTCAGCACAGAGCCCGACGCAGGGCTCGAACCCACGAACCGCGAGATCATGACCTAAGCGACAGTCGGACGCTCAACTGACTGAGCCCCCGGGTGCCCCCCTTCCATTTTTGTTTACTTGGTATATATGTAATACATCTTATGTTTTGTTATTCCTGCCTATAGAGCAAACTTAGTGATTCAGTGTGAAAACTGGTGGAACTTAGCTAAGCAGTTTGCAAGTCGAAGCCCACCTCTGAATTTCTTGTCAAGTCCTGTGCAGAGGACACTGATGAAGGCTCTTGTCTTGGGTGGTTTTGCACATATGGACACGGAAACCAAACAGCAGTATTGGACAGAGGTAATAGTTTCCTTTATTTTGAGTGACCTTCTAATGTTTTACCTTGTGTGGTGGCATAAAATACTCTGTGGAGACATAAACATTTCAGCTGTCACTTTCCTGATATTTTCCCCCCGTAATGGAATAGGTTGAAGCTTTTTATTTTACAAATACTATCTCATAATTTGTCCATATCTGCATCTGTGAGGACTCTGTCAAACGTTCTGTAGTTTGGGCACATTTTTGCCCACAACTCAAATGCGAGTCTGAAGAATCCATGAAATACCCCCTTGTCTTGAACAAAGAGGTGCATATTAACCACTAGGGCTCGGCCTGCGGTAACAAAATGCCACAAACGTAGTGGCACAAATAGCAGAAATTTATTGTCTTGAGTTGTGTAGACCAGAAGTCCAAGATCCTGGTGTTGGTAAGGTTGGTTTCTTTTGTTTTTTTTGTTTTTGTTTTTGTTTTTTTAAATGTTTTATTTATTTTTAGGAGAGAGAGAGAGAGAGAGAGACAGTGCGAGCAGGGGAGGGTCAGAGAGAGAGGGAGTCACAGACTGAAACAGGCTCCAGGCTCTGAGCTGGCAGTCAGCACAGAGCCCGACGCGGGGCTCGAACCCACGAACCGCGAGATCATGACCTAAGCGAAAGTCGGACGCTCAACTGACTAAGCCACCCAGGCGCCCTTTCTGTCTCTCTTTCTAAGTAAAGTTTTATTGAAACACAGTCATGCTCAATTGTTTACATTTTATCTGTGGCTGCTTCTGTACTACATTGCAATTGTAACTGGATCGTTGGGCCAGAGTTGACATATTCTGCAAAGTTTATATTTACACTCTGACCCTTTGGAGACTTAAATTTCATCTTTTGGAGGTTGGGGGTTCTGCGGTTAATCAGCTGGAAAGAGATGGTGATAGTGACAGAATTCTGTGAATGGAATTGATTGACTAAGTCATGTTCTGTGATTTGTGGTTTTTGGAACCTGAATTACTTCACGAAGTGAGAGGATAGCATGTACTGAGTTGCATTTCCATAAATAATACCTTTTCCACTTTTATTGAGACAATTGACATACATCCCTGTGCAGGTTTAAAAGGTGTACAGCACGGTGGTTTGACTTACGTATGTTATGAAGTGATTCCTGCAAGAACTTTCATCAATATCCCGGATCTCACATAGATACAATAAAAAGAAACCACAAAAGAACATTTTTTTTCTTGTGATGAGAACTCTGAGGATCTACTCTGTTAACAGTTTTCCTATTCGTCACACCGCAGAGTTACCTGTCGTCCTCACGTTTGCATTGTACTCCTGGTACTTCCTTGTCTTATTCAAGTTCAAAGCCCCCTTATCCCCCCTCCCCATCCTCACCTCTAGTAACTACGAATCTTTTTCTGAAAGTCGGGATTTTTTGTTTGTTTTGTTATTTTATTTTATTATTTTAGTGTATGAAAATTCCTCATGTAAGTAAGATCATATGGTATTTGTCTTTCTTTGTCAGACTTATTTAATGTGTACCCTCAGGGTTCATCCATGTTGTCACAAATGGTAGGATTTCCTCTTTTGTGTGGCTAAGGATACCATTGCATGTGAACCACAGCTTGCTCATTCATCCACTGACGGACACTCAGTGTTCTGTGATTTGTGGTTTCTGGAACCTGAATTACTGTTTCCATGTCTTGACCATTGTAAATAATGCTTCCATGAACATGGGGTGCAGATATCTAATCAAGTTACTGTCTTCGTTTCCTTTGGATATATTCCCAGAAGTGGGATTACTGGGTCATACGGTAAATCTGTTTTTAGTTTTCTGAGGGGTCCTGCTTACTGTTTTCCGTAGTGGCTGCACCAGTGTACAGTCCCCACCAGCAGTGCATGGGAGTCCCCTTTTCTCCACATCCTTGCTAGTATTTATCTCTTGTTCTTTTGATGGTGGTCATTTTAAAAGGCGTGAGGTGATGTCACCTTGTGGTTTTGATTCCCATTTCCCTAATACTAGTGTCCTGTGTGCCAGTTGTGTATGTGGGTTAGAAGTTATGACTCCCCTCAAAGCAAGGAGATTACGTGTGGTTCAGATCATTGTTTTCAGTGCTTTTAGAAATGCTTTAGAAAGTAAGTCTTTATCCAAGTTGAGGAGGTAAAGTTGATGTAAATGAAGCATGTGAATCAAACTTTTAGAAGATTTGTGCTTTGTTTTGGCAGGTTCTTCAGCCCCTTCAGCAGCGATTCTTAAGAGTGATAAATCAGGAAAACTTCCAGCAGATGTGTCAGCAAGAGGAGGTGAAGCAGGAAATCACAGCCACACTGGAGGCCCTGTGCGGCATTGCGGAGGCCACGCAGATTGACAACGTGGCGATTCTTTTTAATTTTTTGATGGACTTCCTTACCAATTGCATTGGACTGATGGAAGTTTACAAAAATACCCCAGAGACGGTCAATCTCATAATAGAAGTGTTTGTTGAAGTTGCTCATAAGCAGATATGCTACCTGGGAGAGGTTAGCGATTGCTAGCTTTCCTCTTTAGGGCTGACAAACCACAGACACTTTGTTTTAAATTTAATGACTCTTGTCTGAAATAAAATAATAAGCCTCCAAAGGAGTTTTCAAAAAACTTCAGAACTTTTCAAAGGAGCTCAAAATCCAGGGGGGCTCAGTCGGTTGAGCGTCCGACTTTCGCTCGGGTCACGATCTCGCGGTTCGTGGGTTCGAGCCCCGCGTCGGGCTCTGTGCTGACGGCCGGCTCGGAGCCTGTGTCTTCCTCTCCCTTGGACTCTCCCCTGCTCGTGCTGTCTCTCTCTCTCAAAAATAAAACATAAAAAATTAAAATAAAAATAAAAGAACTCAAAACCCAGAGGAGGGTTTATTGAAGGAAAGTCAATTCTGCCCTAAAACTGTTAGTAAAATCAGTAATTCCTTTGAGATTACAGTATTTTATTCAGTCAGAGTCATTCAAATGAGGAATGTTCGGTAAGACAAATCATAGAAAAATTTAACCAGTTTCTATTGAAAATCTTGAGGCTTAAAGTTTTAAATGACACTTTGTATCTTTTTTTTTAGAATTTTTTTTTAATGTTTTATTTATTTCTAGGAGAGAGAGAGAGACAGCGTGAGCAGGGGAGGGTCAGAGAGAGAGGGAGTCACAGACTCTGAAACAGGCTCCAGGCTCTGAGCTGGCAGTCAGCACAGAGCCCGACGCGGGCTCGAACCCACGAACCGCGAGATCATGACCCAAGCGAAAGTCGGACGCTTAACCGACTAAGCCACCCAGGCGCCCCTACACTTTGTAGGGGACACGCTAACTTCTTTTATAATCAGTAAGCACAGGTGCACTTTTTATTTAGAAATTACTTAGAAAGCTGTTTTTAAACTGCCTTAAAGGAATATATTTGTATTTGTGTGTCGATTAGCCTAACTCTTGTTTTAAATCATTTCAGGTGGGTTTCTGAGTTGTAATTTTGTTGTTGTTAGATCAAAGGCCCTTGCTCGAGAGTAAGATGGTTTTATAAATGTTGCAGACGTAGTCACAGGTGCAGGACTGAGAGCGCCGGCCATCGCCATTCTGATATTTAAGACCATGGCTTGGTGGTCTGTGCTTTTGCAAGTTAAATGGTTTTAAGTCTTAATAAATGTTACACACAAAGGTAAACAGCAAGTAAAACAGTTGTGTTGCCAAGATCTCGCTGTGTCTCTAGTGTGTGTTATCAAATGAACAAAAACTGGCCGTCAAATTTTGTTAGAAAACTGCTAACTTTTAAAATATAACTGCAGTCTTTAATGTATGAGGTCTTATTTTTCTTAGTGTTTTGTGATAGTTTAAAATAAGCGTAGTTGTATTTTAACTACCTTTGGGATCCAGAGTAAATTTATTAGATTATAATTTTCAATTTCTTTTAGGGTTTATATTTTTTTCCCAACTAAGTATGACTTCTGCACGTTCTCTTGCAGTCCAAAGCTATGAACCTCTATGAAGCCTGCCTTACTTTGCTGCAAGTATATTCTAAGAATAACTTAGGGCGGCAGAGAATAGATGTTACAGCAGAGGAAGAGCAGTACCAGGACCTGCTTCTCATTATGGAACTTCTCACTAACCTTCTGTCAAAAGAATTCATAGATTTTAGTGATACAGGTAAGCTGTAGTGTGTTGGTTTTAAACTTTGTTTTAATTGTCTTTTCTTAAAGCAAAGGAAGATAAAAATAAATAAATAACAGTGGGGGGAGGCTCCTGGGTTGTTCAGTCAGTTAAGCACCCAACTCTCACCTTTCTGAGATAGATCCCCACATAGGCCTCCTCTCCTGGTGTGTGCGGATTGGGGTTCTCTCCCTCTCTCAGCTGATGTGCAGTCGCACACGGTCTCCTCTCTCTCAAAATAAATAAACTTAAAAACATGTAAATGTTACCATTTAAAAGTCATTTTTAATTCAATGAATCAGAAGTATTCATTAAAGGGGCGCCTGGGTGGCACAGTCGGTTAAGCATCCGACTTGGGCTCAGGTCATGATCTCACGGTTTGTGGGCTCGAGCCCTGCGTCCGTCTCTGTGCTGACAGCTTGGAGCCGGGAGCCTGCTTCAGATTCTGTGTCCCTCTCTTCCTCTGTCCCTCCACACTCACTCTTTGTCTCTGTCTCTCAAAAAGAAACATTGAAAAAAAATTTTTTTTTCAAGTATTCATTAAAAATTTTCATTGCTTCACTAATGATTGCAATGAACTGTTTTTCATGGGGCTTTGGGTTTGATAGATGTTTGTGGATTTTGCTCACTTACCTATTTAGGTCTTAGGATTCTAAACTTATATGCATTTTTATGGATTAAGAATTTTTAAGGGATTAATAAGCCTTTTGAATATTGGTGGTTATTTTTTAACTACTATTTTCTGTAACATTTTAATTTGTTTTCCCCTATTTCTCTCCAGCGCAGAAAAATTTCACACACCTAAGAGAGAATATAGATATTACTGTGGAAATTATTTAACCCACAGTATAGCTTCTGTTGTCTGTAGAATAGATTTTGCTTTTCCAAACAGGAAGCATTAGTTTTTTTATCATTGTAGAATAATAACGTAAACACAGAATACTGCATCAACACCCTGAAAAGTGGAATACAAAAGAATGATCCAAGGCAAGACTGACCAGATGTCCACTCATAGATACATTTTGGCTTAGAGGTTTTAATCTTTCGTTACTTTCTCACAAAGGTAGAATACAGGCAACTCTGTAAGTATATTGACGTTGCACTTCGAAGACTGCCTTTGTGTTTTACTAGATGAGGTGTTCAGAGGACACGAGCCAGGGCAAGCGGCAAGCAGGTCTGTGTCCGCAGCTGACGTTGTTCTCTATGGCGTGAACCTCATCCTGCCCCTGATGTCCCAGGACCTTTTGAAGGTAATTGAGGACAGTGAGTGGGAAAATCCAAACTGTGCGCTTGGAATTCAGGGATGTTTTAGACAAGAACATGCCCCTGGCTTAATTAAGGGGTATAAGTACCTGCTCGTCTGCTAAGTACCCAGGAAAATCAAGAGCACAGGTTCCCACCTTGTGTCCTTCACACTCACGCGTGCAGCTCAGTACATGGTTTGTGCCCTCATGTAATCCTGCCCCACAGTCCTGTGTTCACTGATAATTAGTGACAGAAAGAAATCTGGTTCTTTTAGAAACTGACTTCTACTGTTAGCAGTTTTGATTCCCTCATCATTTGTCATTAAGCAAATTAAGTTACGTGTTTAGGTGTGTTCCACTCATACTTTTGAACATCATTCTCAGATTTTAAGGACTGAGCCGCAGAAGGCATTTTCCAGCAACCCCATGTAGAAATGGGATGGTAAGAAACCAAGACTAACAGTTTTTAAATTTGTGGGCATCCTGACGATGTCATGTCTTGGTGTCTTCAGTCAGTATTGCGAGTGTGGTGGTGACGGGGCTGCCCAGCTGTCTCTAAGTACCGCACAAGGGGGGAGTCCCAGAGGGGGTGATGGTGGGAAGAAGAGGGAGCTGCGTGCACATGTGTGTGGAACACGAATAAGGCAGAGTGGGAGAGGGAAGGAGAGGTCGGTCTTGGGAAGGAAGAAAATAGAGGTTGAGAAGTGGTTAGAGGTTGCATTTCGGAATAGGAGGTGTTGTCCGATCCCTGCAGGCTGGGGTGGGACCGCGCGCTTCTCTCCTTGACAAGTGTCCTTGGGAGATGATCCTGATGGCCTCTGGTCATGTGGCCACAAGTAGGAGGGGCAAGTTTAGGAAGCTCTGGATGTTGCTTTGCTTTTAGGGTGTTTGATTTTGAGGGGGTTTTCTCATGAAATAAACCATTAAACATTTAGGCATGTATTTTTTTAAGAGGGTCTAAACTGGAGATTGCCTACTTTTTACTTCAGTTTTCCAGGACTCTCCAACCAACTTTTGGAAGTGTGAAGAAGTGAATACTCTATTCCATGCATAATCTTAGTCTGTATTACCTTCCTGTATTTTTCTAACATGCTGGAAATCAAACACATGTGTAAAAGGGTTTTAATTACAGGTCATTTAATAATTTGAAATTTGGCTGCTTTGTCTACTTTTTCAAGGTAAACAGGACTATCTGGAATTGGCTGTAGCTTTTATTAACTGTCCAGAAGATAATTGCTTCTACTGTATATTATTTTCATATTACTAAAATATTTCCTTTCTGTAACTCATTTTTACATTTAATTAGGTCTTGTTTTCTATATCTTGATTGTTTTAAAAGAAATCATTATGTTTACAAGTTTGTTGGTTATTACTTTGTTTTATTGCATTAATGAAAATAGAAATTATATATCATTAAACATCTAAATATTTAATATTTCTTTTTCAGTTTCCAACACTTTGTAATCAGTACTACAAATTAATCACATTTATCTGTGAGATTTTTCCTGAGAAGATACCACAGCTCCCTGAAGACCTTTTCAAAAGTCTGATGTGCTCTCTGGAACTAGGCATGACATCATATCCTTTAAGTGAACATCGTCACTCGTGGGGGGATCTTCCCCGAAGAAGTTTTAAAAATTTGTATTTTTAAATTTTCCTTTGTGTTTAATTTTAAACTGCCCTAATTCTGCGTTTCTCTTGTTAGTTTGCCTCATCGTGTCCTCCTTTCACAGATTAATCCCAAAAGCATTTGGTGCCTGGTGGTGCCTAAGTCACTCTTTCGTTAAGAACCCCGATCACTAAAGTCTCTGCTGTTGCCGAGTCTCTGCTCTCAGCTGCCTGGTAGTAGAGAGAAGTAAGGCTTTTTATCAGTTGTGTGCTCGTGGTCGGAAACACACGAGGAGTCTACAGTCTGACGTCCTCTCAGAAACGCCGGAAACCGTCTGTCACCTAACTCATCACGCCATAAAGACATGTTGCACGCTAATTGCTCACCTCTCTGTAGTCCTTCCTAGAATTTGATGATAGCTGTAATTTTTTAATCTTTTATAAGTTAAATATACCTGGTTTGTTCCTTGACCTTCCTGATCAGAATGAGTTCGGAGGTTTGCCAGCTCTGCCTGGAGGCATTGACGCCATTAGCTGAACAGTGCGCCAAAGCGCGAGACACGGAGTCACCCCTTTTTCTAGCAACACGGCACTTTCTCAAGGTAAGATGGTTGGGTGGCCTGTCCTGAAACCACCTGCCGGGGTCCAGTCAGCACCCGTGAATCTTTGTTCGAATGAGGAGATGTGCATGTATTCATAGGGCAGGGAAGAATCACTTTCTGTGCATTGTGCTTTCTGGAGTCCGATTCCCTGGACACCTTGTTCTCCATTTGTGTGTTCTTGAAAATTGATGGCACCTGTAACAGACAGTCTGGTCATTTGATGATTTCACATGTCACAGCAAGGATCAACGTCTGTTATTAAAATCCTTGGGTGTTTAAAGAGCTGTTTTCTTTCATTTGCAGATTTATTTAATTAATAAGAACACCTACCAACTCTTTGTCTTTTTGGAATAGGGACAGGCTGGGAGACTGTAGGATCATCATATATTTTTGTTTAGAGGTTTTGTATTATGTCCTTTCAGCTGGTTTTTGATATGCTGGTTTTGCAAAAGCACAACACAGAGATGACCACTGCGGCCGGGGAAGCTTTCTACACGTTGGTGTGCTTGCATCAGGTACCAGACGCGAGTCTCTCTCTCCACTCCGCCCCCACCCCCAGCCGGGACACTGTTGGGGCAGGTGGTGGGCCTTCGGTACTCCCAGTTCTTAAAGAGCCTGTGACTCAGCGCTTCTGTTGTTTCAGTGAGGGCGTAGTTCTGCACCTCCGCGTTAGCTCTTTTGACAAGCTGTTTGCCAGTGAGTAAGCACGTGCTTTCCCTTCTCCACTGTTACGGACCCTCCTTTGCCCTGGTCACTGCCCTGGAGCTTGTCCTCGTAAACAAGTGTGCTTGGAACCAAGAGTCACCGTGAGGGAGTAGTAGAGGCATGGTTTCTGTCCTTGAGGAAGCTGCGGTTTTGTGAGGGAGACAGAGGAGTAAGACCGGGACCAGAGGATCTGCCTTGAGGAGGCGTGGAAGTCGACAGGGTGTTACTTCCTGCCACCGTATGGGAAGTGTATGACTTCATACTGCACTGTGGAAAGGTCTGTGTTGTTTCGTCTTATTCTGTTGAGCCTTTAAAGACTCTGAAGCACTCACTTGCTGTTTGGGGTTAATGTAGTGGAGGAAAAGTTACACTAGCTCACCTGTCCCTTCCCTCTTCCAGTGGAGTAGGCGCCCGTCAAGTGTATGAGAAGACCCACATTAGCTCGTCAGCTGCCCTGTCTCCCAGCACCCCTTTCCCATTGTTTGATCTCCACACCCCCACCCACAGGCACATGCACACACCTCAGTGTGACTCAGTGATCGACTTTTTTGTTAAAAGCTTTGACTTTCTTTTCCCCCCTAAAGCATATAGAGTCCATCGCATTTGCTCTTAGTGGCACTCGGGGCTTGATTTTATTTACCTTCTTAAATAAAAATAGGGTTTTGAGGCCTTTCACACTCCTTAAAGATTCCATTACTGTAGACCTTCTAGACCTTCTAGACCTTCTGTACCATGTCCCCTCCAAGCCGAAGGTCCCTGTGTCCTCTCTGCAGATGATGCCCATTCTCTGGTCTGTGGCCTTTTTCAGTCATTTTACTTCGTTGTTGCTCACTGGGAAGATGGACTTCTTGTCCCCGTGTGTATAAGCCATTGCATTCCAGATGCCTTTAAAAAACAAACAAACAAACAAACAAACAAACATATTTACACATTGTAAAAAAGAGCGCAGGCTTAGGTTTGAATAGGGAAATGGTGTTGAGTCTGTGAGCAGGTCTGTCCCTCGGATGGGTGTTTCAGGCGGCCGCCCTGGCTCCCGCGTGTGGGTCCTTGTGGGTCTGAGATGGCATCCTATGCCTTGCTCTCCTTTTCCAAATGTAATTCACATCTCATTGCACCCTTTTGTCTGTTATGATATCCCAAGAAGCTAATGAAAAGGAGCGTCAGACCAGCTCCAGGAGAGCTTATCTTAGAAAGCTGTTTCGACTGAAGGTCCCTTAACCCCACACCCTCTCTTCTGTGCAGGGCTGTATTATAGAGGGCATTAACGATGGAAGCGCTCCTCACGCACCCCACCCCTCCCTGTTGTTATCAGGCCCCTTCTGCCCTTTCTCCCAGAGCCGCTGGGTCCAGTGCTGGTTCGGAGCCGCACTTGCACATTCAGTGTTCACTGTCGCCTGGAGAGAGGACTGACACACCCTCTCCCGCGGTAGGCCGCCGCCTCCCAGGCAGCTCCTGCCCGCCTTCCTGCAGGTGTGCCGTTCTCAGGGCTTTGCTGGTAGGGCGCCTGGGGGAACCCTGGGGAACCCCTGAAAGTCAGGTTGCAGACTTAGGCTGTGCACAAAATGTCAAATACATATGAAGAATGCAGTTGAAACCAGAAGAGAGACAATACAAGGCGGGTAATCCCTTGGCTTCTGGAGCCAACAGCCTGGATCGTGCTTAAGCGCAGCGATCTCGGGGTGGCTGGGCGGCTCAGTCGGTTAAGTGTTTGACTCTTGCGTTTGGCTTAGGTCATGATGTCACAGTCATGGGATCAAGCCCCGTGTTGGGCTCTGCGCGGAGTGTGGGGCCTGTTTGGGATTCTCTCTCTCTCTCTTTCTCTCTCTCTCCCCCCCTCCCCCCCCCACGCTTATTTTCTCAAAGTAAATAAACTTTTTTAAGTGTGATCTTAGTCATGTTAGTTAATTTCACTATATGTATTTCCATGTGTGAATCAGGAATGTAACTTTTTGTACTGCCGTTCATAGGATTGTTATAAACAGTGAGTTACTGATGTCAGTAACCAGAGCAGTACCTGGAATAGAGTGAACTTTCAGTAAATCTTAATCATTAAAAAGAGCTGTTGTGATCATTTCACCATGTATTCAAATACGGAGTGATTGTATTGTACACCTGAAACTAGTATGATGTTGTATGACAATTGCACTTTAACGTAAAAGAAAAAGCTGTTGTCAGACCTGCCTTTCAGAATCCCACAGTCTAGTACCTGATAGGATCTACTTGTGTGACATTTGAGGAAGCTAAGTGTTCTCACGTCTATACTTTATCTCTTCGATAGGCTGAATATTCCGAATTGGTTGAAACATTACTGTCAAGTCAACAAGACGCGGTCATTTACCAGAGATTAGCAGATGCCTTCAACAAGCTCACTGCAAGCAGCACTCCTCCGACGCTGGACCGGAAGCAGAAGATGGCCTTCCTGAAGAGTTTAGAAGAGTTTATGGCAAATGTTGGTGGTCTCCTTTGTGTAAAATAAACAACAAAACTTTATGCTTAATTTAGAGCCTTTCTGCAAAGTGCACTGAATTGCTAAAAGCTGACTTGAGTCTTGTCCTGTTCTTCAGTTCTTTGGCCATTTTGGACTTCGGAGAGCCTGAAAGTTCGATACGTAACGCAGTGAAACAGGAGAGGTCACCTTTGAATCAGCTTCCACTGTTGGGCGTTAGCCACAGTCTGTCATATTTGTCTTGTAGATTTTAAATGTTGATTTTAAGATTTTCAATTCCGTATGTGTGCAAACAGATATGGGCACCATGAAATGCACATTCAGTGCCTTTCCCCCTTTATCAGAACATTCGGTGGCTAGCCAAAGTTTAGATTTTCTGTTAAATTAAATACATTAGATGGACATATGCTCAGCATTGTTTCTCAGAATGTTGCCCACAGAGCACCTGCATCACTCGAGGAGCTGGTTGGAAAGGTAGATTCCTGGGCCCAACTGTAGACCCTCCAAGTCAGAGTTTCTTCTTGTTGGGCCTTGGACTCTTCATTTTAACAGGCTCCTCCCTTCTGCCACCCCAGAAGTTTTGAATCAATGCAAAAGACATTGGAAACTCCTAAGAGGTTTTGTGCTTTCAGACTTTTCCTCCCTTTGATGGGATGATTGGGTTTCTCACTCAGCAGGAAGAAGAGACAGCAGTGTTGTTGGCTGGCCTCTTGAGGCCCACGCTCTCGCTCTCTGTTCGCTGTGACGTCAGCCTGGTGCTGCAGGTTTGTGAGGTACAGGTCTCTAGTCAGACTCTGATGCCTGAACTTCAGGAGGAAAATGGGTGTGTGTTTTTGTTCCATAAAAAGAACTTTAGGAACTGTAGCCATTTCATTGCCTTAATTTTAAGAAGAAAATACAAAAAAGAGATTTGTTTTAGTAAGAAATCAAGTCTTGATGCTTCAGAGTTGGTTCAGGGTGTTAGCTGCTATGAACCCGGTGCCCTTTTGATCGTGTATTTATGTTGGGTTTAGAGTGAAGTGAAAGTCTCATTCACATGTAGTCTAACTTTTTGGGTATGTTTCTCTTCAGCCATGGAGCCCGTGGCTGGTAATCTATTCTGAATGGCTTGCTTAAGCAATAACTATTTTAAAGGATGTGAATTACTGATTCATACAGACTATTATACGTTGGGGCATTTGGGGCAATAATTACGCTGGAGTGGACGTTCTCATTTCACAGGAGCCATGCACAGTTCATTTAAGAGACTAAAAAATTCCTGTTTAGGTCCCTCTGGTTTGATTTTTCTAATCAGGAGTTTGGCACCTGCTGCCGTGCTCTCCTGGGCTCCGCGTGCCGGCTCCTGCTGCGGAAGCGGGAGCGGACAGGCTGACTTCTAGACTGCAGGGTCAGAGCCCACAGCACAGTGACAGCCAGGGGGCGGGCCTGCTCCCGCCGCCGTGCCCTCAACCCCGGCACGCCCCGCTGTCCCTCCAATGTAGTCTCCACATCTGCATGGCGTCTAGTGTATGCACCTTGACACGTGATGCTGTGCAGAACTGTGTGTAACTCAGTGCTACTAACAGTTAACAAAACAGGAGCATCTAAATTACAGCCAGCCTGGCCATGTGATGTTAGACACGAGTGAATGCAAAGGCGAAGGCCGTAACTTTTTGAGGAACTTTACTCCTAAATTGATGACTGCTGATTAATAAATGAGGTGGAGCAAAAACATCTTAAAAGACAGCTAGGAAAAGAAAATTATCACTCTTCATGAAATCCACATATTGTATTTTTAAGAACACTTTGAACAAGTGCATTTATTCTTAGGTTTCTTCTTTTTTCCCCTTAACTTGTGGCAATATTCTTTCTTGGTGTTTTGTGCTTCCCAGCCCCCTCATGCTTTCTTAAGAGTTGTGAGCAGTGTGTATCTGTGTGTTCGATAAGAATAGTCCCTTTGACAAAGGACACTGAAATACACAACCGAGTGGGTAGGTCTGCCACGACAAAACTATAATCAATTATTACTATAAATAAAGATGAGTAGGAAAGAAATACCTTGGTAGATAAAAAGGTGTCAGTATTTAATAACTTCTTCCAGACAGAAATGTATTTTATAAATTTGTCCAGATTTTATTATAGTACTGCAATTTCATTAGATCCATTTCAGTTAAAGTGAGACTTACTTCAGATTGGACCAAATAATGTTTCTGGTATCACCTTAACGTTGATTAGTGGCAAACTGGAGGAAGAAGCAACCCCCATTTTCTAGGTAATGGGGATGCCACTCTAATTGCAGCGGCTAAGACTTCTTTTCAGGGTGTTTGTGTTAATGTTTGCCTGATTGAATACTCGTCCAGTTTTGTCTTTGGCTATGTGTTTTGACTCTAGTTTGTTGGGGGGGCGTTGTTTTCATGTTCTTGGCCCAGTGGATATAAAGAACACTGGCTTAATTCTAGTAATTTGATTTTTACTGTCAAAACTAAGTTGTTAAAAGAGTTTTAAAAACATCATCTGTGCCCCCCTTTTTGTGTGTTAAAGGGACACTGTCAACGATATGAGTTTTAGAATTCTGTGTTTTATAAAATTTCTTTTGTTTGTGTATAGCATCCTTTAACTTCTTGTTTTCAGTTCTTTGACTTATTTCTTATTTTATTTTCCTTGCCCATTTGTTTCCCAAAGGCACAGTCACTAAGGACTTGGTCCTTACACACTTTGTATCCATATAACAGCACCTGTAACTATTCTTGTAACTGTTCAAAGGACTGGTTTGTTTTTTGGGTTCAGTGGGAGGCTGCCTGGGTAGCTAAACTGCTTGGCGGGATTTCACCGTGTCCTTCCCAGCTGGGTCTTTTCTGCCTTGCCGTCTCTGGATCTGCTGGAAGACGGGGGCATGTTAACGTCACTGCATTGAGTTTTTTAAACGCTGGTTTAAAGCGTGACATCTTAGGTAGAACGACAACAACGAAAAAACCTTTGCAATATTTTTTAAAGAATTTAGTCTTCCCCGTAAACCACGTTTCTAATTACATTACATTACTCTGTTCAGATATGATGGTTACTGCCTTTTTCAGTTTTCACTTCAAAACCAAGCATCTCTATAATTTCCCCCCAGTCAGCAATATTTAACACTCCCCTTATGTCTTCAGTGAACCTTTCTCTTTTACCAAGATGTCAAGTCTTTGTCTTTCTAATACCACCATATATCCTGTTTCCGTTTATATCTGTGTGAATCCCTCGAGTGTTGAAGGTAACTGGCTTTCAGTTTCAAGGGTTTCGGGTTGGAGTCTCCTACTATTAAGTGTCAGTTGAACCCTTGACAGACTCTTGTCTGTTACAGTTCTGCTTGTTGGCCACTTACCACCAGAAGTGGCCGTCATTAAACCTCACTAAGTTAGCGGTCTCTGACGGGTAATTATCATAACTGGTTCCTGAGTAAAATGTTAGCTGTTAAAGGCAGAAGGGACCTAAGTCTTTCTTAGTGGTGGTGTTGGTTGTTGTTTTTTTTAAACCAGAGAATAAGGAACTGATTGGATATAAGTTTTTAACATAATTTTCTATAAATTCTTCTACAAAACAGCATAGCTGATCTGAGGATGTAATAATGTTTTAAATTATTTTTAAATGTAAGTGGCTATTCTCTGATTTGGCAAAACACTACATTTAAGAATTAGTTAAAAACTGATTTTCTAAAATTAACAAATGTCCAAAGTAAGCATATTGGCTGAGCTCAAATTGATTTGAAGTGCCCTGGTTCAGGCTGAACTTTAGATGTGTAATTTGGATGTGAGAAATGTGAGATATTCCTGACTGATTATATTGGGAACCCATGACATAGCCAAAGAATCTGTTTGGTCCACGTGAAGACACAAATTTAATCATGGCCGTCCGTTCCGTTTTAAAGAGGACGGAGGAGCTGTTTCTGGCCCATAGTGCTCTCTGCTTCGGAAGGACAAACACGCCACGAGGGCTTTGGTGGTGGTTGCGAGGCGCAGCTTGCACGTTACACTCTGGAGACACACAAACCATCGTCATCCACATCCACCGGGGCTTTACTCCTTACGTATCCCAGGCCTTCTCACCGGCAGAGAGAAGTTTTCTCCTTCTCGGTCTTCTTAGCTATTAGGAGCTGTCAGCTATGTACTAATAGCTCATTTTCCTGGCCTGAAAATAAAAATACTGTATCCGCACTATGTACCTGATGGGGATCTGACCTCAAGTGTGTTCTGAGCCCAGGCTTCCTGGCGTGGTGTCTTTTACCACACAAAATTATGACAAATGGCAAATACTGGTATTGTGATTTGGTTCTCTGTACAAAGAAAGAAACTCCACGCAGTGAGTTTGTGGTTTAATGGTCACAAAATGTTAGCACTGCTACCATTCAGCACGTGTAAAATTTTTTAAATTTATAAATATTAAAATT
Source organism: Proteles cristata cristata (assembly GCA_017311185.1). Classification (NCBI taxonomy): domain Eukaryota; kingdom Metazoa; phylum Chordata; class Mammalia; order Carnivora; family Hyaenidae; genus Proteles; species Proteles cristata. The sequence goes on from JAESUZ010005219.1 coordinate 347,342, forward strand.
TTAAACTTACACTAAGACTTTTCAGTTTTTTGAAGAGACCCAGGGATGAATATACTGTTTAAATATTTACCTCTATTAACATTACTAATGAAGGTATAAAGTTGCATTTAATTTTGCAAAAGATGCTACAATATGATTTTAGGAAGTAAATCAAGGCTATGTATTGAGCCAGTTACAAGCTGAATATCAAGTTGATAAAATTTTATTTGTATTTTTTAAATCCGTAAATGGGAGTTAAAAATGTGTCTTTTCACTAAATATTTTTATTACATTTTTGTTTTGACCATGTGTGATTTGTTCATGGGTATTTAGCTAGAGTGTTTTATGAAGCTTGTTGAAATGGTGCTAGTTCATTTACACTCATAGGATGGTTGACACTGGGGACATTTCACAGTCATAAAATAATTTTAAATAAAAACATGAGACATATCTGTATAGATAAAGATCTGCATTACCTTCTGGGAAAACACCCAAACCTTAATAGAGTATTCAGGATTCAGAAGGAAAAGATTTTGTTTATATATTCTGTACTACTGAGCATATTTATTTTGATCTCACCTCCTGGTCTTCGAAATAATTTCAGAGTTACTAGTTAAATCACTGGACTTGGGCATATTTGCAGTAAATATTTTTAGTAGTTTGGGTCTTTCTTTTCGGCCTTTTCAGGAAAAGTGGAGAATTACCATCCTGCTCTGTGTGAGACTTACAGACCCAATCTTAGATCTTGTAAACATGTGCAGTGGAAAAGTAATATTTTTAAGAAAAGGAAATGCATTTTGAAATATATTTATTTTAAACTTGATTTTGCTTTGAACATTCATTGATTTATAATGGTATTTCTTAGGTTATGTTGAAATGTGATTCTGTTCCAAGGGTAGGGAAAAAAAAAAAAAGCAGGTTAAGAGGCACAGTGAGTAGAGCGCATGGGGAGTTTTTGTTTCCCCTCTTATATTAAGGGGGGACTCCAGCACAGGCTGATCACCTGTCTTTGAAGAGAGCCATAAATGATTTTAAAGGTCCCATATATAAAAATTGATATTGATAAATTTAATATTTATCTGTAATGGTTCTCTCTAAAAATAGTCCTTTTCTACTGAATGGTTTGTGAAGAATGCCTTTGGTGCATTGATTAGGTTATGTGACATTTTTGTTTGTGGTTAAGCGTCGCACTCCAGATTAAGTCTTGTGCATTCATTGTAATCTAAGATGGCAGTTCAATTTGACTTTCTATTGAAACTAAGTGGAAGTTGGGGCGCCTGGGTGGCTTAGTCGGTTAAGTGTCCGACTTTCGCTTAGGTCATGATCTCGCGGTTCGTGGGTTCGGGCCCCGCGTCGGGCTCTGTGCTGACTGCCAGCTCAGAGCCTGGAGCCTATTTCGGAGTCTGTATCTCCCTCTCTCTCTGACCCTCCCCTGCTCACGCTGTCTCTCTCTCTCTCTCCCCTAGAAATAAATAAAAAGATTAAAAAAAAAAAAAACTTTAAAAAAAAAAAAAGAAAAAAAAAGAAACTAAGTGGAAGCAAAGGCATGTTGGGTGAAACTAACAAATATTTTTATTTCCATAGTAGTTAGCGGTTTTAAGTTGTGATAGTGTTCATTTGGGCTTTGCCAGCTCAGTCTTCCAGTGTCCGGAGATCTTAGACTGCAGTATTTGTTTGTACCTGCTTATAAGTGCATTGCCCTGGATAGTCCTTTCTGAGGACTGAGCTGGTAAAGCCATTTGAGCTGGTACAGTACAGGGGAGAGGCGGAGAGACCTAAATTCGATTCCTAACCACATCCTCTATATCATAAGACCATAAATGTCAATTCTTCCCAAAGGGAAAATTTTAAACATGGTAATGGATATAATAGTAGATGCTCAAGAGATTCCATGATATTTAAAGATTGTTTCTACAGGCACATTTTGATCCATCAATGTGTTCTGATACAAAGTCTAATATCTGATAGTCATTAATTTTAAGCACTGTAGTATCTCCACATCAATAAAATGTGACCTAGCCACACCTACCATGTTGGTATTGGGATACAGTTTACCATCTTACTTACTGTTTCTTCTTTTCTATATGAGAAAATTGATCTACTTAAGTTGGTGGTTCCAGTTTCTGTTGAATATTCAGCTCATAATCCTCCAGTAACAAAAATCATAGCAGTGATTCCCAAAGTAGGTTTCATGAATCACTAATTCTTTTTTTTTAAGTTTATTCATTTTGAGAGACAGAGTGCAAGCAGGAGGAGAGAGAGAGGAATAATCCCAGGCAAGCTCTGTGCTGTCAGTGCAGAGCCCAACATAGGACTCGAACTCACAAAACTGAGATCATGACCTGACCCAAAATCAAGAGTTGGACACTTAACTGACTGAGCCACGCAGGTGTCCCAATCACTAATTCTTTATAACTTAGCTGTTACCAAATAAATTGGAGAAATGAAACTTTTTTTTCCCTATGTGAAGTTAAAGCTTTGCTACACTAATGCACATCAGAAAACTTCAGCAATACAGTACTTGACAAATGGAAGAGTCTGTTCTTGTCATTATAAGTAATTCCTAGTGACTTTTTAGAAAAGGAAAAAGTGAGTCTAAGTTCATCTTAAATAATCTTCATTCCTTTTATGCACCATTTCTGAAGAGTAGTGAGATGAACAAAAATAATTCTTGAATAAACAAAGGAGTCATTCCTGAATTGATTTGAAAGCATCTTTCAAGACTAGTTTAACTTAACAAATAATCTTCACTTCACTTTAATACCAGTCAAATTGATTTTGATGTTTTACGTTTTTCTGTAATTTTAATAACCATTAAATTAAAATGCAAATGTTTCACCAGGAAAATCCTAATCTTCATGTATTAGTGAGACATGCTGTCTGGCCAGTCAACACTCTTGGTGGAAGTATAATTATATGAACTTTCTGACATCTAAGTCACTTTAATTATAAAAAAAACATGTCATACACATTACATGAAGGTAACTACTGTAACTCACATGATATGGCAAAGCAGCTGACCAAACAGTATCCATCATTTTCATGGAGGATGTTGTTGTCTCATGATTGGATTGCTTTCCAAATTAGTAGCTGGTCTTCTTTCAGCATGAAGACATCTGTTTACATCATCTGTTTACCAATCAGATCTTACACTCATTTACATCTCTTGCATTTTTTGCAGCTAACCCCCAAATGAAAATGCATACAGCTGGACTTACATTAACCACATTAAGTTTGGGTAGGCAAACCATACTGAGGAGGAAATCTGACCAAAGTGCAGGGTTTGAGGGTTTTCCTAACCCAACTCATAAAGCCTCAACTTAGTGTCTTAATTCCTCTAAGACCGAGTAAACTAGAGAGATGCCTAAATTTAATGTTTGCGAAACGTACTAGTTTCGAGTCCAAAACAGGCTACTTGGAATACGTTTAACTTGAAGGGAATTTAATTAAAACCTTACCCCCCTTTTTAATTGCCACCATTGTTGGGAGGTAATTTATAAACCAGAGAACACGAGAGGGGACAATCCCATCAAGAGCAAGCCCTTGCCCCCGTCACAGCACGACTGGAGCGCCTGGAGGAAACTGCGTCCCGGGTCTTCCGGAAGCGCCCTCGGGCTGGAGGGTGTGCGCATGCGCGGACGCGGCGCGGGCCCACGCAGGCCGGCCTCCCGCGCCTGCGCACCTGAGGGTGACTGCGCACGCGTGGCTACGGAGTGGACGGACGTGGGCGCGAAGGTGGGGTCGCCTGCGCGCTGGTCTGCGGCTTCGGAGGCGGTTGTGGTTCTTTTTCTGTTTGTCCCCTTCTCCCGTGCTTACGTGAGGGCGGGGGGCTCAGTTCAGAGTGTCTGGGGCCGGCCGGCGAGCCCAGAGGAGCCGGGTTCCTGCTGTGCGGGCCGCGGCCTCGTGGGCCTGGGCCGCGACCGGCCGCGGCAGTAGGAGGACGCGCCTCCGGCCAGAAATGGGACGGGGCCTGCTACCCTGACTTCCTGCCCAGGGCGTCGGGCCCCCACACCCGTCCGCTGCGGCCTTCAGAGGCGGCTCCTGTGCTGGCCGCGCGGCGTCTGGGGGAGGTCCGGGGGCTGGGCGGAAGGGCGGTACCGTTGGGGGCGGATGGTCAGAGTAAGGGACCCACCGGGGGCCGGGACGCTTCGCTTCCGGCGTGGGGAGGGGCCGATGTGTAAGACCAGGACATCCTGACCGGGTTGAGGTGGCGTGGAGGTATACACAGCAGTTCATCGCATTGTACACTCAGGATCTGTATGTACTTCACTCTGGCTAAATCTGACCTCACTTTTTAAAATTAATTTGATAAAATAACAGGATAAATAGAATTTTAGAAAGCGAGAGGGAGGGAAGCATTTTAGGCAAGGGTAACTACAGAGGCAAAGATGCAAAGAAAATGAAAGATTATGGCCCTTTCCCGGCAGCAAATCAGATTAAGGGTAGAAGCATAGGGCAATATGGAACATCTAGGCTATTCTTACCTATTCGCAGAGGGAGCCTCACAGGCTACCTCGGATTTCCCCTCTCTCCCACCGCACACCCCAATTTACTCAGGTGTCTGGGATGAATTAATGCTCTTTCCACTGGATCACACTTACTTGACCAAAGTCACTTGCAGAGGCAATAATGATACTGTGTGAGTTTATACAGTGTGGGAGGGAGTGGCTTGCTTTAAGTAAAATTGATCTATGGAAATTGTAGAAATTTATACATTTGAAATGTAATTAGATTTATATATTGCTTTTTAGGATTACGTTAGTTGTATTAAGTACTGTTTAAAGCAATAGGAAGCAGCCACAGTACGAGGGGCCTCCTAATCCCTGCTGGTGCTGCACATGGATGTGTCCAGCCCTTCACTCATGCTGTTCCTTCTGTAATCCTCATTCTTCATCTTTTCTTCTCCCTCAAGGCCAGGTTAAAATGCCACCTCCTGTTTCACTTCTGTTCTCTGCCCTTGCATGCTCTCCATTTTAGTCCCATGGCGTCAAATGGTGCTTTTCTAAGAGAAACATTATCACAGTCATTGGTCTCTCTCTCTCTGCCATGGCCCTGTAGACATTTGGGGCTGGATCGTTCCTTATTGTGGTGGACTGTCTTGTACGTTGCATTTGCCAGCATTCCTGGACTCTACCCGTAGCATCCTCTCCAGTCCTCACAACCAGAAGTATCTCCAGACGTTGCCAAATGTTCCCCTCCTGGGGTAGGGGATTGCGGGATCTCCTGTGAGAACCGCTGATCTCACGTACGGGCCAGACGTGGTTCAGCATCAGTTTGATAGTAGTATGTATGACACAGCACTTCCCAACTCTTTTCGACTTGAAAATCTCTTTCACATCAATTTTATAAACCCACTTAGAAAATTTTTAAACAACATTAAAGATATGATGAAGTAGTGACTTAAGTAAAAAAAAAATTAGTATTTAAAAACTGAAGTTCATTTGGGGCGCCTGGGTGGCTTAGTCGGTTAAGCGTCCGACTTTCGCTTAGGTCATGATCTCGCGGTTCGTGGGTTCGAGCCCCGCGTCGGGCTCTGTGCTCGCTGCCGGCTCGGAGCCTGGAGCCTGTTTCAGAGTCTGTGACTCCTTCTCTCTCTGACCCTCTCCTGCTCGCTCGCTCTCTCTCTCTCTCTCTCTCTCCTAGAAATAAATAAAACATTAAAAATTTTAAAAAAAACCTAAAGTTCATTCAATTTAATCTGTAGCAATGTTTATTACATAAGCGGATTTCAGTTTTCCCATATAACAAGTGATGCAGTCTTGAACTCACTTTAGTAATGTAGGAAGCAGTCTGTGATTGCTAAAATTGCAGCCCCTCCATTCTCCACATGTTCCTTCATTGATCTTATCATCATCCAACACATACTTTATTGCATATAGTCTGTCTGTGCCTCACTAGAATGTAATCTCCAAGGGAACTGGGGTATTGATTTCCATCATCAAGAACAATGCTTAGTACAGGGCAGTACCTCAGTAAATGGTTAGCAAATGAATGGATTTGATCCGCTTTAAAATAAAATTTTATTTTGAGACAAAATTCATGCTAAAATATATATTGAAGTGTATACTTTTTACAACCATGAAAGTAGACAGTTTTCTTAAACTCCTTTTTGGAATTCTTTATTTTGCACTTAACGTCACCTGGTTTCTTTTTATGGTTTTTCATGTTTTATTTCTAAATGATTAGCTAACAGATTTCAAGCTGCAGTTTGAAAGCCCTGTTCCACATATGCAGCTGTGGAAAGTGCTTAGTATTAATAAAAAAAAAATTCAGATATTCCTGTCTGTGACAAGGATATATGAATGTATGTGCCTGTAGGAATGTATATGGATGTACACACAGACCTTATATCTGTACATACATACATTAACACATAACATACTTTTCTTTGTCCTTTACCTCTTCTAGTCGGTATCGTGGTACAGATTTGATCAGAAACTGGTTGTTCACTTCAACTCTGCCAGGAGACGTTGGATTTTAATAGTTGCCCGATTCTTTTCCCGAATGAAAGGAACTTTTAATCCTGAAATACCAAACCAAAACAAGACCTTTTAGTAGTTTGCAGATCAGTTTGCTCTGTTTTCTTAGCCTTTCTCGGTCAGGCATGCATACACCCCAGTCTTTGGAATTTCCACCTGGAAGTTCTCCAGCCTGATAGCTCCTGGTATGCTTCCCTGAAAATTTATTCTTTGTGCTTTTTGCAGTAAATGAAAATTACGGATTTAAAACCTTCATGCCGTTCCTCAGTGGGACTGCTGCAGACGCCTCAATGTTGACTTAAGTTATTTTTATTCTAAGTTAAACCCTCAGAAATAAATAAATCATCCTGCTTTTGATTCTTCTACAACTATAGAACTTAACACATTCTCAAATTCAATATAAACAAAACCATAAAACAACAAAATTCATTGTGGACGTCGTTTTATTGCTGAGTTAGTAGGCAGTTCTTTTGAAATTATGACTAATTTCTTTCAGACCACATAATGCGTCAGCTCTTTGCCAGCCATTGGATGCAAATACTGTTTCCTCTGCTCTTTCACCTTTCTTTGCCTGTGGGAGAACTTCTTCCTTAGAGCCTAGCTTAAATATCACTTCTTCAGGGATGCCTGTGGGAGAACTTCTTCCTTAGAGCCTAGCTTAAATATCACTTCTTCAGGGAATCCTCTAACAACCAGAGCCCTGACAACAGTCTAATCACCTTACTTAACAGGCAGTTGATCTCCACTGTGATGACATTTCCCCCCAATATTTTTATTGTGGGAATATACACGTAACATCAGATTTACCATTTTCCCTGTTTTCAGTGTGCAGTTCAGTAGTGTTAATACATTCGCACTGTTGCGCATCCATTGCCACCATCCGTCTCCACTTTTCATCTTGTTAAACTAAAACTATATACACATTAAACCGCTTTCTATTCTTCCCACCGCTCAGCCCCTGCCAACCTCCATTCTACTTTCTGTCTTTGCGAATTTGACTATTCTAGGTACCTCATATCAGTGGGATCATAGAGCATTTGTCTTTTTGTTACTGACTTTTTTTCACTTAGCATAATGTCAAGGTTCATCCATATATTAGCCATGTATCAGAATTTCTTTCCTTTTTAAGTCTGAATGATATTCCTTTATATGTATATCCATTCATCTGTTGATAGATGCTTGGGTATCAGTCTCTTAAATCATATAGAAAACAAAAAGTAGAGTTGTAAATTGAATACTAGCTTTATAATTGCCCATATTTACCTTTACTGAGATCTTTATTTGTACATATGGTTTTATACTGTCTAGTGTCTTTTTGTGTCTTTATTTTTTTAAGTCTATTATCTTGAGAGAGGGAGAGTGCACATGGAGGAGGGGCAGAGAGAGAGGGAAGAGAGAATCACAAGCGGACTCTACACTGACAGTGCAAAGCCTGTGAGATCATGACTTGAGCCAGAATCAAGGGTCAGATGCTTAACTGACTAAATCACCTGGGCGCCCCTAGTGTGCCTTTATTTCAACCTGCAGGACTCACTTTACCAATTTTTGCAGGGCAGGTCTAGTGGTAACAAACTCCCAGCTTTTCTTTATCTGTAAATGTCTTTCTTACTTTCTTCCTCACTTGTGAAGGACATTTTCATCATACTTAGGGTTGCTGGTTGATTTTTTTTTCCTGTGCAGCATTTTGAGTATACCAGTCCAAAATTTCTGGTGAAAATTCTACTGATGATCTTAGTGGTGATCCCTTTTATGTGACAGTATGTGACAAGTCACCTCTCTTGGTGCTTTCAAGATTCTCTCTGTCTTTGGCTTTTAATAGTGATTATGTGTATTGGTGTGGGTGTTTTGAGTTTATCATATTAGAGTTCATTATGTTTCTTTCATGTTTATAGTTCTCTTTCACCTAATTTGGGAAGTTTTCAGCCATTATTTCTTTAAAGAATTGCTCTGTCCTTTCCCTTCTCTTTCTGGGACTCCCAAAATGTGTATTTTGGTCCACTTGACACTATGCCCTTGGGTTCTGTTCACTGAAAGTCATTTTTTCTGTCTTTTCCACAAACTCAGTAATACCAATTATCTTCAAGTTTGCTGATTTTCTGCCTACTGTAATCTGCTTTTGAATTCCTCTAGTGGATTTTTCATTTCAGTAATTGTAATTTCCAGCTCTGGAATTCCCTTTTCATATCTTTTTATGTTATCTATCTCTGTTGATATTTCCATTTTGTTCATACATCATTTTATTAGTTTTTTGCACATCTTCCTTCCTTTAACTCTCAGACAGCATCTGAGACAATAAGTCTACCGTCTGGTCTTTCTCAGGGATGGTTTCTGTTGTTTTCCTGTGAATGTGCATTATTTTCCAGTTTCTTTTTATACCTTGTAATTTTTTTTGTTGAAAACTGGATATTTGAATCTCGTAATGTGGGAACTCTGGAAGTTAGATTCTCCCCCTTCCCTAGGATTTGCTGTTTTTGTTGTTGTTTTATTTATTGTTTTTGTTTTTTGATTGTTGTAGGGCTGTGTGCACAGAGTATCAGCCTGAGGTGTAAACTTAAGGTCTTCTCAGTGTTTTGCTGAGTCTCCGCCTCTTCCTGGGCCACGTACAGTGACTTTCTAAATTCCCCTGTGCATACAACTGCTTTGTATAATGATCTAGTCCTTAAATGTCTGGCTCCCAAAAGGAGAAAAGAGAAAAATAAAGCAAGGAGAGGTGTTTGCCCTTCAAATCCCCTCAAAGTGGCTTCAGCTGGAGGTGGAAGTAAGGACGACAGTGGTGTGGTAAGGGCTGCCTGACTGTGCGTCCTGCCTCCACAGTCAGAAGCACCAGGTAGTGATCAGAGCACAGGTCCCCAGTATCTGAAGGACCGAGCGCTTACCGCACATCTCGGCTCCCACGAGCTGTGTACACACCGCTGCTGGAACTTTTGAAATTGTGTGTCCTTGGGTTTTGTATTTGTCTATTTGGTGTCAGTTAACTGCAGGGCCAAACTAGTGGTCAAAGTTGTTTACATCTTTGCTGCAAACCAGCTCTCATGGGCACATCAAAGCCATATCACAAAGCTCCCAACCACAAACTGTAGAATGTGTGTTTTTACCTTACTCGCAATAGGGGACATCCCCACCCAGTTCCTTCCCAGCCATCTTAGCAGTATAAAGGCAGAGTTCCAGGTCTCTCTGTCTGATTCCTTGTCCCCACATGTGACAGGTTTCGTGTGGCCCTTCATGGTGCACTGTGCCTCTCATTCCTAGGGGAACTGTAATAATAGGAAACACTTATTGGCATAGACCTCTCCATACCCTCAGTCACCTCTGCATATTAAGACCAAACACAAAACAGAATCATGTGCACAGCTTCCTGACACAGGAATAAGACGTAGGGGATAGGTAGCCACTGCTGAGCTGTGTGCCAAAATTAACCGAAATTAACTGGAATTTGCATCTTTGGGGGAACGGCCAGCATTTGAATAGACTCTAAAGTTCTAAAGTAGCTACATCAGAGGCACCTGGGTGGCTCAGTCCATCGAGCACCCAAGCCCCCCGCCGGGCTCTACACTGAGCCTGGAGCCTTCTTGGGATTCTCTCTCACTCTCTTTCTCTCTCTGCCTGCCCCTCCCTGCTCATGCTTTCTGTCTCTGTCTCAAAATAAATAAATATTTTAAAAATGTTCCTTCAAGCATTTAAACACGTCAGACAGATTGTGCCAGCACAGTTACCGACATAGGGAGACAGTCTCCCCAGAACCTCTAATAACACACTCGTTTTCACCATTCATTCCCATGGATACCACTAAGTGCCAGCCCCCAGGAGAGCCTCACCTCTTTCTGACCACTTTATTTTGATGCTGTAAAATGATGGTACTGCTGCATGGAGGACTCACTGCATAATTGCCTACAATTGATACAGTGATGACTGTTTCATCAAATCTGAGGTGCCATGGATTTATATAAAAATGTATATAATAGGGGCGCCTGGGTGGCTTAGTCGTTTAAGCATCCGACTTTCGCTTAGGTCATGATCTCGCAGTTCGTGGGTTCGAGCCCCACGTCGGGCTCTGTGCTGACTGCCAGCTCAGAGCCTGGAGCCTGTTTCAGTCTGTGAAACAGACTCTCTGACCCTCCCCTGCTCACGCTGTCTCTCTCTCTCCTACAAATAAATAAAACGTTTAAAAAAATATATATATATAATATATATTATATATTCATATAATGTAATTTATAGAATTTATAATATAAACATAATATCTAAAATAAATTATATATAGAAATATAAAATAATATAATAATATATAATATATAAGAATACCATCACTTTAAGAAAACATGCTCACAATTAAACTTCTACATCATTATTTTAAAGTTACATCTTGATTTTAGAGTTGTTGGAATGAGGGGAAAAAATAAGTCAACGATACTTGGACCTTTGTTAGTTTCCTGTGAATCTATAAATATTTCAAAAAACAATGTAAAACTGTACATAGATGTTCATAGAACTTTATAATAACCAAAAGGTGGAAGTAGTCTTAGTATCGTTTAATGAATGAATGTTTAGATAAATTTTAGAACCAGCATATTAATTTCTATTTTAAATACACACACACCCTGTTTAGGATATATTGAATCTATCTATTGGTCAATTTGGGACAATTGATACCTTAATAATACTGGTTCATCATTCATTGTCTATCTTTCCTTTTATTTAGGCCTTTTCTAATTTCTTTCAGCAATGCTTTGGAATTTTCAGTATTGAGATCTTACAGTCTTTGTTTTTTTTAATGTTTATTTATTTTTGAGAGAGAAACAGAGTGGGAGCGTGAGCAGGGAAGGGGCAGAGAGAAAGAACAGAGGATCTGAAGTGGGCTCCATGCTGACAGCAGAGCCTGATGCAGGGTTTGAACTCATGAGCCCCAAGATCATGACCTGGGCCAAAGTCAGACACTTAATCCAGGCACCCCTCCCCCTCTTTTTTTTTTTTTTGTTTAATGTTCATTTTTGAGAGAGAGAGAGCAAGCAAATTTAAGAGGCAGACACATAACCAACTGAGTCACCCAGATGCCCTGAGATCTTACAGCCTTTATGTCAAATATATTCAAAAGCATTTTTATGCTATTTTTTTGGGAAATTGCTTTTAAATTTAATTTTTCTTTATTTGCTGCTAGAATGCAGAAATGTAATTTATTTTTTGGTATTGACCTTGTATTCTGAAACTTCGATAAACTCACTTATTCTAGTACTTTTTGTTGTTGAAGTTGCTTATGCTTCCTTAAAATTTTCTAAAAACAAACTTTATAGGGGCATCTGGGTGGCTCAGTCAGTTAAGCTTTGGACTTTGGCTCAGGTCATGATCTCACGGTTTGTGAGTTCAAGCCCCGCATCCGGCTCTGTGCTGACAGCTCAGAGCCTGGGGCCTGTTTCGGATTCTCTCTCTCTCTCTCTTAAAAAAATTTTTTAATAGACCTTATTTTAGAATAGTTTTAGATTTACAGAAAAATTATGAGGATAGAGGCTTGAGTTCCTATATACCTATACTCAGTGTCCCCTGTTACTAACATCTTCTGTTAGTATGGCACATTTGTCACAATTAATGAACAATATTGCCACACTTTTATTAACCAAAGTCCATACTTTATTCGGATGTCTTTAGTTTTTATGTAATACTCATTTTCTCTTCTAGGACTCCATACTGTCTTTCCTGTAGTCATCATATTTCCTTAGGCTCCTCTTGGCAATGACAGTTTTTCTTTCTTCTTTTCTTGTTTTTGATGACCAAACAGTTTTGACAAATACTGGTCAGGTATTTTGTAGAATACCTTAACAGTTGTCTCTTAATTGGGGTGTGTCTGATCTTTGGTCGTGCTTACACTGGGATTATGTTTTTTGAGGGGAGGACCATTGAAGTGAAGTGCTATTTTCATCACTACATGTCAAGGGTACATGCCATTGACATGAATTATCACCGCTGATGTTGACCTTGTCACCTGGATGGAAGTAGTGTTTCCTTGGGATTTTCTCTGTGAATAATCATATCTACAAATAGGGACATTTCTTCCTTTCCAGTCTTTATGCTTGCTTGTTTTTGTCTTTTTGTTTGTTTTGGTTTTTGTTTGTTTTGCCTTCTTGAATTAACGGGAAAGGCCAGGGTAATGTTAAATGCATGTGGTGACAGTGAATAGCCTTCCCTTGTTCCTGAGCATAAAAAGCATTCAGTGTTTCACCCACTAAGAAAGTAAGAGGCTTATGTTTTTTGCTGCCCATTTTCAGACTGAGGCTCCCCGTTATAGCTAGTTTGCTCAGAGGTTTTAACATGAGTGGTTGCTGAATTTTGTCAGATGCTTTTTTTGATTCATGCACGTGGTCACATAGCTCTTCTCTTTTATACCAACTGTGAAACCAGGAGTCGGCAAACGTTCTGTACAGGACCAGATAGTAAATATTTTAGGCTTATCATTAAAAACAACTGTAGGCAAGGGGGACAGGGTGGCCCAGTAGGTTAAGCATCTGACTTCGGCTCTGGTTGTGATCTCATGGTTTGTGGGTTCAAGCCCCACATCAGGCTCTGTGCTGAGAGTGCGGAGCCAGCTTGGGATTCTCTCTTTCTTCCTCTCTCTCTGCCCCCCACCCCTCAAAATAAATAAACTTTAAAGCAACAACAACTACTTTAGGCAATATGTAAACGGAAGGGTTTGGCTGTTTTCCAGTACATTTGTTTGCAAAAACAAGGCACAGGCTTGATTTGTCCTGCAAGCCATAGTTTCCTGTAGCTAATATTGTTTGACCAACCTTGAGTCAGGCTCCTGAAGCTTCTAGGCCCATCTGTGCACTTTGTAAATTCTAGTTTTAGCAAGAACCCTGCTAAATCAGTTTAACCAGAAACTGACCACCACCACCACCATCAATGCCCACAGCCCCCTTTGACATCTGATCACCCTCAAAATCTGATGGGGAGTTGAGCCCAGTTATATACTGACACTGTTCATGTTATATTTAATCAGTCTGTTGTCTTCATTAAGCAAGTTGGGAGGTATTCCTTTCTCCTCTGTCTTCTGAATAATAAAATTATCAACATTTCTTCTTTAAATGTTTGAAAGAACTCATTAGTGACTCTTCCCAGCTTGGAGTCTTCTACGTAGGAAGGTTTTAGTTACAAAATTAGTCCTTCTTTGATAAATATAAGCCTATGTGTTCCTTAAACAAATAATTTAACGTTACTTGTTTTTGAACTTTATAAGTCTGTCATAGTGTATATACCTTGTGTTTTTCTCCTTCTCTTCTTAGAGGGGAAACTGCTTGTTCATAGAAGGCTTATTTATATTTCTAGGTTAATTTGTGTGACCAGATGTTGTATTAGTGAACTTTTACAGACAAGTCTTTGATGAGGAAAAGAAAGAAGGAATCAACAAACTATTTGGACTTCGTGAAAATATATTGCTTGTCAATAGTTGGTATATACAAGGGTGTTTTGGTTTTGGTTTTGTGGTTGTTTTTAGGATCACTGTTTTTAGGAATGACTGCCTCTTTGATTTTGAAAAGGAGAATAAAAGCATCATCAAGCAGGTATTTCTCATTTGAAATGGCTGCTTGCATCTTTTGAACTCTCTTCTTGAGCCTCGGGAATTCTCCAGGTTCAGATGGTGTTTTTCCAGCTGCCCTCGGTGGTAGCACAGGCAGGAGGCCACGACTGTCGGTCAGATACACCCCTTGAGGCCTTGAAGGAGGAAGGGAGCAACGTGATGGATTTTCTTGAATGATCTTTAGCACCTCACTTGATGTAAAATGTAGACATGATATTTTAAAAAGCAAATAAGATGTTGTTATGCTCTTAGATACTTTGACTTAAGAATGTGTTTGGTAGGGGCGCCTGGGGCCTCAGTCAGTTAAGCATCAGACTCTTGATCTCTACTCAGGTCATGATCTCACAGTCAATGAGTTTGAGCCCCATGTTGTGCTCTGTGCCAACAGCGAGGAGCGTATTTGGGATTCTCTCTCCCTCCCTCTCTCTCTGCCCCTCCCCCACTCTCTCAACAAATAAATAAACAAAAAAAATGAATTTCGCACCTGTCTAATAAGCAATACAACCTCAGTCAAAGGGAGGTTTGGCCTTTGTCATCGCTCTTGGGATGTAACCTTGAAACACTTAAACTCTCCCAGGTGGTGGGAAGGTCTTAGTTATTCCGGGAGGGCCCTCAGGTCAGATCAAGCCAACCTCTTGGTGGGGGAGCTGGAGGCCCACTTCAGCCAGGCAGTAGTTCCGTCCCTCAGGCCACGTGACGAAGCCTTAATAAACGCGGACACGGACACTCTGCAAAGCTTCCTTGGCCGGCAGGACTCAATGAGTATTGTCCCACATCCTTGCTGGGACAGTGATGCATCCGGAGGGTAACGCAGCTTCCTGTTTGGAACTCTCCTGGACCCTGCCCTACGCACCTCTTCCTTTGGCTGGTTCTCAATTTGTATCCTTTCCCTGTAGTAAATGCAACTGTGAGTATAATTGCTTCCAGTGAGTTCTGAGAGTCCTTTTTGCAAATTAGTGAATGTGAGGGTGGTTTTGGGAAACCCCTGAACTTGGAGAGGTCAGGAGTCTTGGGTAGATTTGCTGTCCGGACCAACCCCGTGCCTTGACCTGGCAGTCTGGCTAGCTCCAGAGGCACCACAGGAAGTGAGCGGCCTGGCCTGGCCATCAGTTCCCACAGGACACCTTTCTTTTCTCCCTCCCCGTGTTTTACTTCTTCCCTTTCTCTTTGTTATTCCTCTACATTTCCAGACTTCTTTCTACGCCCCTCCTTTATCTATCCATCACTTACCCTGTCAATAACACCCTTGAGCCTTAGATCACCTGAACACTAACATTCAAGCGTGGAAGGATCTCTGATTCAGAGACTCTACAGTGAATGTCCGCACACGGCCATTGGGGTGCCTGAAGAAAGCAAAAATGTCTTTAGATATTTATGGTAAAAAAAAAAAAATTCATTCTGCAAGGAGTTTTAAAAATGGGAGAATCTCATTTGTAAAAATGATAGATGTAAAGGAAAAGCCTGTATATGTTAAGCTGTAGTTGAGTAGGAGACCTCTGTAGATATTTGATCTCGGAAATTTTAAATATGAGTTTCCCTTAGAAAACCCACTTCCAGGGGTCCTTGGGTGGCTCAGTCAGTCGGCTGGGCTTCTGAGTCTTGATTTCAGCTCAGGTCTTGATTTCCGGGTTCTCAGACGTGGGTTTGAGCCCTGCATCAGGCTCCACGCTGAATGTGGGAGCCTGCTTGGGATTTCTCTCTCCTTCTCTCTCTGCCCCTCCCATGCTCACTCTTTAAAATTAAAAAAAATTTTTTTTTTTAATTAACGAAAAACAAAAATCTCACTTTCAGTTTGGATCCCTCCTGTGAGATAAAAAATTTCTTAATTGCTATTTTTGTAAGTTTATTTTGAGAGACAGAGAATATGTGTGTAGGAGGAGAGGTGGAGAGAGGGGGAGACAGATATTCCCAAGCAAGCTCCGCGCTGTCAGCCTACAGAGTCCAACACAGGGCTCTAGCCCACGAACCGTGAGATCATGACCTGAGCCACAATCAGGAGTCAGACGCTTAGATGACTGAACCACCCAGGTGCCCCCCTAAATCACTATTTGATGGGAAGGGAAAAAATAATCCCACAACATCTCTGCTCATTTATTTGCAGGTTACAGACGATTTGCGAAATGAGTGACTCTGACGATGATGACATTCCCCGGCTGTCTTCCCACACCTTAGCGGCCCTCCAGGAATTTTATTCTGAGCAGAAGCAACAAAGCGACCCAGGCGGGGATGATAAATATAATATTGGAATAATAGAAGAGAACTGGGTAAGTCAGTGGCCTCCCACGTCTCACAGGAAGCAGTGGTGTGGTGCTTGCTGATTCTGCACCTGCCCCTACCTGTCTGCACCTGTCCAGCCGATCTGCTGTCGGTGTGCGTCCCCCTTACACCCGCGTCTGTCTCACCTGCCCCTCACGCCTGTGTGTGCTGCTAAGCCAGAAAGCAGTCCGTGAACATTTAAGACTCTAAGTGCAGATGTTCCTGGTTCTGATGGTCAGGCTGGTTGGTGGTCAGACAAGGGGACTTTTCAGGGGGGAACTTTTCAGCATGTCATTTATGACCAGCACAGACTTGTGCACAGACCCTTGCTGTTGGTTTTCCTGGCACCCGTCATCCTTGTGGAGGGGGTAAAATATAATAGTGCAGTAAATGGGGTAACTAATTTAAACGTGCAATGAAAAAAAAGACGAAAGGGAATTCTGAAAAAGATATTAATAGGATCTTGTGCATAGTATGTATTTAAATTGTATTTTTATGGTATAAATAAAAACATGAATTGAAAGAAAATAAAGGAGTGGAGGGAAACTGACGTAAGCTAGAACCTAGAAATGTAAATATGTGAAAGACACGGTTGAGAAATAGCTGAAGCTTGGGCTTTCTGTCTCTGCCTGCCCCTGGACACTCTGTGCATCACTTTCCCCCTAGAGGGAAGCTCTCATATGCCTATTCTTTTTTTTTCTTTTTAAACAGGCTTTTACATTTTGTGTTGAGTTTGGATCCCTTAAGTTGTTTAAAATTCTCCTATTTACCATCTGTTTGAAACTGACTGATAAAAATGTTTTTTTACATTTACACTAAATTTTCCACCTACACAAAAGCCTCTAACAGTTTCTCTTCTTCAGGTGCTTTTGTCTTCTAGCTCGATGCTTCTGTAGGTGGTGACTATCAGAAACTTGAAGGACTGTATTATTTTCCCCTTTCCCTCTGCTTAATGTTTTAAGCATTATGTGCTTTTTTTTTGATTCTAAAAGTAATCCATGGTTGTAGAAAAAAGGTAGAAACATGAATACAAAAATGAGTTATTCCTAATCCCACTACTTAGAATTAAGTATTTTTCTAATTTTGATATGTTCTTTTGGTTTATTTTGTTTTGTTTATAAAATTGAGGAAATCTCCTAGGAAGCAGAAAGAGAGGGAAGGAGGGAGGGAGAGATGCAAGTGCTGGAAAGAAACCATTTTCTACAACTAGAGGATGAATCCAGGAGGCTCAGTCTTTAGCTAATTGGATGGAATTCTAGAAAACTAGAACAGAAAATAAAGGGTAGAGGAAATTTTAAAAGATTAATATCAGAAAATTTCTAAGAACTCTAAGTAAACATTAAAAAAATTTTTTTTTTTAAAAAAGGGGAGCGGGGAGTGCCTGGGTGGTTCAGTCAGTTAAGTGTCTGACTTCTGCTCAGGGCATGACCTCATGACTTAGGAGTTCGAGCCCAGAGTAGGGCTCTATGCTGACCGCTCAGAGCCTGGAGCCTGCTTTGGATTCTGTTTCCCTCTCTCTCTGCCCCTCCCCTACTCAAGCTCTGTCTCTCTAAAAAAAAAATAAACGTTAAAAAAAATGTTCTTTGAAGAAAATTTCCCAGAACTGAAGATTCTCGCTGAGACACATGTTTATATGACTTTGGAAATTCTGTATGCAGGTGACAAGATCCTAGAACCTTCCAGAGGAAAAGTAAGTCACCTACAAGTCTCAGGATGAGTCACACTGCACTTCTCAGTAGCTTTGTTAGAAACCAGAAGAAAGTGGAGCAGTGCCTTCAGAATTTTGTTCAGCCTAGATTTCAGCTTACTCCAGTGTGAGGGATAAAACATAGGCAGATCTCATGGTACTGGCCTCGGCGCACTGCTTCTCCGAAGCTGCCAGAGGACGTTGGAAGAATTGGAGGTCGGCTCAGAGAAACAAGCAGATGACACGTTTATTAGGTCCAGGAAAAACAGAAAGTTCCATCCTGGAAGGAAACGGAAGCATAATGTATCATTTGGCCCCACAATGAACACTGACAATGATTTTAACCAAAAATAGGTTCCTGCCATACGGGGAGCGTGAGGGATGGAGGAGGGTGTGCCTGGCAGAGCAGAACCCTCAGGGGCCCTGATAACCACACAGTATAAGGTAGAAAACTCGAGAGAGCATTCAGGGATGCCTCCCTGGCTCATTTGGAAGAACGTGCAACCCTCAGGCATGGGGTCGTGAGTTCAAGCCCCACATTAGGTATAGAGATCACTTAAAAATAAACTTAAAATGAGCGTTTAAAGCATAATACTTGGAAAGCTGGGGACAGATGATCAAAGGAAGAGCCGAGAGTGGAAAGGTGCTTCCGAGGAGTGGAACTCGCCGGGGAGACGCGCCGGGCAGGGGCTGTTTTTCTTTGTGAGCCTAGAAGTGCATTTGACTCTTAAAGCCGTGTGGATACAACACATCGATTAAAAGGAAGATTTTTATGTTTTAGAAGGGTACGAGGAGAGCCGCAACCCACGGCTGGGCAGACGTGGCCTCGTGTGCACGCGTGTCCGCGTGGGTGTGTGCGTCTGCTTCGGCAACGTTTGTCCGCCTTGGGGTTTTGTAGGTAGACAGCCACACGATGTGCAAGTGTCAGCAGCTGTACTACTTTCTTGTCACTCACTTCCTTTCTTGCGTTAATGCAATGCCTAGATCTTGCGGTAGAATGTTGAGGAAGAGTTTTGAAAGCAGGCATTCTTGCCTTCTTTCTTAAGGGTAAAAAATAGATCTTCCATCTTTTCCCCTAGATACCCATTATCAGTTTAACAGAAGTTCCTTACTAGTCCTGATTTTCTAAGAGGGGTTTTTTTTTTTTAAACTCATGAAGCAGTGTTGAAGTTTATTAAATGCTTTTCTTTTTATGTTTGTTCGGATGACGATATGATTTGGAAACATTTTTAAAGCTGGATTTAAGGGCCGTCAGCAGACACTGGCCGCACACACTCGCCCCCTCCCGGCACGGCCTTTCGGAGAGAGGCCTGTTGGGGAAATGGGCCCATTCCATTGCAGGAGAATCCACTTTTCCCATTAAAATATAATTTATAAACATGAGTGGGTAATTAAGGATCACTAGAAACTTAAAATCATTTAACCAGCATGAAGAGAAGGAGCAAACAGCTTAGCCCCTAGGGAAAACCCAGTAACTCAGGAAGTACTCACTAGGTGAAGTCTGGAAGTACTCATTAATTAGGAAGTACACGGACTGCGCTCCTCTCCTCCCTGTTCTTCCATCCGCTGTGTTCTGCCAATCGGTAGTTGATCCTAGAGGCTTAATCAGATGCAGGTTCAGTGTTTTTTGAGCCAGAGTCACACAAAGGTGGGGGTGTGTTCTTCCCCAACACAAACATTCACAGGTTGTCTCCTGTGGCGTCAGCAGCCACTGACCTCAGTGCCTAGATTCCAGTAACTAATTAAGGTCTTTTAATTTAGAATAATTCCAAAGAATAATTAGTTTTAAAAAGAAAAAGAAAACTTGAAATCTATGCACACCGGAATGGTAGCCATAAATTAAAAGGAAGGAATTTATGGCGATTCCAGAATGATTTCCACTCATTGCTCTGTTACAGCAGTTGAGCCAGTTTTGGTACAGTCAGGAAACCGCTTTGCGACTCGCGGAGGAAGCCATTGCAGCCGCTGGACACCATGGCCGGTAAGACCCAGGGCTTGTTTCTCTTTTGACTTCTTATCTAAAGTAATATTCAGAATGTCCTTCCAGAATGAGCGATGGTTTGTAAGAAGTGGGAAGCAAGGCTGTAGTTCATGGTTTGCATAACGTGCTGAATTAAGAATTGCTGCAGTGTTGAGGGTAGGAACAGTCAGAAACCCATTCACTGTAAGATGTCCTATCTCTTCTTTAACATTGTCTAACCTGTTTCTTACCTTTATATTTCTAAAGTTTGTTTTCCTCTTTAAAAGAAAAACTTTTTTTTTTTTTTTTTTTTTTTTTAACATTTCTCTAGTTTCGAGAGGCACCTGAGTGGCTCAGTTGGTTAAGCTGCTGACTTTGGCTTAGGGCATGATATCACCGTTCATGGGTTCGAGCCCCACGTCGGGCTCTGTGCTGACAGCTAGCTCAGAGCCTGGAGCCTATTTCTGATTCTGTGTCTCCCTCTCTGACCCCTCCCTGCTCACGCTGTCTCTATCTCTCAAAAATAAATAAAACATTAAAAAAAAACCCACCACATTTCTTTATTTTTGAGAAAGAGAGCATGTGTGAGCTGGGGAGGAGCAGAGAGAGGGGGGAGAGACAGGTCAGGTCCAAGTCAGGCCCCGTGCTGTCAACCTGTAGAGCCTGATGACATGGGGCTCGAACTCACGAACTTGTAAGATCGTGACTTGAGGTGCAGTCGGTTGCTTATATTATGCCAACATAAATGTTCTGCACAGTTGAACCTTATGCTTTTCCTTTTCTGTATGATTTTTCATTTTTCTGAAGAAAATCTCTTATTTTTTATGTATGTCTATATCCATATCACAAGTTAACTCTCAGACCCTCCTCCAGTTGTGTGGCTCTCCTATCAGTAAATTCCAACCTATTTCAATTCTGTGAAAGAAGCTACTCCCAGGGCTTTGCAAGCTGCTCTTACCTGGACTCCCTGATTCCTGGCTTTGCTCCAGGTCTTACTTACCTTCGTGTCTCCCTTCACCATCGCACCTCAGAGCCCTTTGACTTCTCCTTTGTTCTGGATTCCTGTTCCCTGTGCCCTAGTTCTTAGTTTACAGCCTTATTTTGGTTGGTACGTCCTTTGATAGCTTCCACAGAAAAAGTACCTGGCAGGGAAGCGGTTAAACCTTTCATGTCTACAAATACTTTTATTCTGTCCTTCCTCTCGATTGTGATAGTTTTGTTGGGTATCTGCTCCAGGTTTTAAGGGGATTGCTTCGCTGCCTCCAGGTTTCCTCAGGTGCCCTGGAGAAACCTGGTGCCATCCTGATTCCTTGTGGGAAACCTGTGTTTTCCCAGCCCTGCCCACTACGAGCTTAGGGTTTCTCTCAATCCCAGTATTTGTCATGTCGTGCTGTGGTGCTTCCGTCTCCTGAACTGGGTGCAGAACCCTTTCCTTCTTTTAACTCGGGTCCTTCAGTTTGGGGAACGTTTTCTGTCAGTCACAGAGGGGCAGACAGTAGACTTGGGATAGGGAAGAGAATCCTGGGAACGAGCTTCTTAAATAGGCCTTTCAGTGAACCCTCCTATTTTTAGCCCCACCTTCACCCCCACTTCTTGGGTTACCTGGTTCTGAGCTTCTGGAGCCTTTGAGGGTGCTCGGGTGTAGACCAGAAGCTTCTCAGTTTACCTGTGACACCAGTTTGGGATTTGGCCTTTTTGGGTCCACTGAGCCAAATACCAGCCATCCATTCGCTTTTCTGCCTTTTTTTTTTTTTTTTAAGTTTGTTTATTGAATTTGAGAGAGAGAGAAAATCCCAACAGACTCGGCACCATCAGCGCAGAGCACAGTGGGGGGCTCAAACTCATGAACCGTGAGATCATGACGGAAGCTAATGTGAGATGCTTAACTGAATGAGTCACCCAGGCGCCCCTGCTTTTCTGCTTCTCAAGAGGTTTTTGTTTTGTTGGTTGGTTGGTTGGTTGGTTGGTTTTGTGGGGTTGGTTTGCTTGGTTTGGTTTCCTCTTGAATTCTCTTTGCTCTTGGCAGTTTATGCTTAAACAACAAAACAAAACCATTTTATTCGTGTTTTATCTAGTAGGCTTTCATGAGGAAGCAAATGTAAATGCACGTGTTATATCTGCCATCTTAAAGTGGGGGTCCTAAGGGTTTTTTGTTTTGTTTTTGCTGCTCTTTTTCTTTTAACATTACATATAGATGTTTATTGGGTTCTTCTTAATGACAGTGTTTACACATATTTTCTTTTTTTCCACTAATATAAAAGGGCTTTGGAAGAAGTTTTTTATTTTTGCTGAAAAGTACCTTCAGTACTTTTAGGAGGTCTGTCATTAATATTCAAAATGAATAGTAATAGTAGCATTTATTGAGCACTTACTGTGTGCTTTCCCCACTGTGTGCGTGCTCTCCGGGGACACCCTGTTTAATCCTCCATTATACTCCTCATTGTAAAGAGAGGCTCCAGGACTCCAAGATTGCATCTCCTGCGGAAGGTCACCCGCTGCTGCACAATAAACGTCACTGTCTCCCCAAGTTCATCGCCATTTCGCTTACAGTCCCTCTTGCACCTCAGACCACTTTCCCTTTGCCCAAAGTACGTGCTTCGGAATTTCATGGTGCAGGTCTGCTGGTGACAAACTCTCAGATTTTGTTTGTCTGGAACTGTCTCTATTTCACCCTCTTTCTCGGAAGATAATTGCATTGTACGTCTAAGCCTGGGTCGCTGCTTGTTACCTTTGAGCACAGTGAGGACATCGCTCCATGTCCTCTGCCCCTCTCTGCTTGCCACGGGGCTGGCAGCAGTCTGGACTGGCCAGCAGGGCCCTTGTCTCCCTGGGCTGTGACATGCGTGTTTCCCATCGAAGCATGTGTGTCATTGCCAGAGTGTATCACAAGCTTCAAGTGCCCTGGGGCTGAGAAGCCTTTGTAGCCGGGCTCGGGGACCCAGCCTGTCCATAGGACATGGTCTCTGTTCAGAAAGGCATCGTGTAGTTTTAAAGCAGTTTGTGTGCATGGAGATTGAGTTTTAAGGTATCTTTGCAGAAAACTGAAGCTATTGAGGCAGTCGTTTGGCGTTTTTCTTTCTAGATTATGAATATTACGAAGTAACTTCAGGGGCACCTGGGTGGTTCAGTTAGTTGAACACCTGACTTCAGCTCAGGTCGTGATCTCGCAGTTCATGAGTTTGAGCCCTGCATCGGGCTCTGTGATGTCAGCATGGAGCCTGTTTGGATCCTCTGTGTCCCCCTCTCTCTGTACTTCCCCACTCACTCTCTCTCTCAAAACTAAATACATAAAAAAAATTAAAGTAACTTCAAAAAAATGAATTTGAGACAAAGTATTTGAAATAAATGTTAAAATGAGGAGGACCAATGTGTAAATCATAAGCATATTTAAGCCTTGGGCTATCTAACTTTTTTGCTAATGTGTTCCTAACATTTTATACTTTTTACTCTAAAAAGTACATTTATTTATTCTTTCATACCTGAAAATTATGATTTGCAGGATTTTTAAACACCAGATTCCTTAAAACTGAAGCTGTATAATTTCCTCTTGAAATTTACTGCCTTTACATTAGCTTGCATTCTGATTCCTTAGAAGATCTGAACACGAGGACCGATATTTTTTTTTTCAGTGAAGTAGTTATTATCTAATACTATGAGCTCTCCATTAAAGATCTTCCATGAGTTTTTTCCTTTTGTTTTCTAGAATAGCCTGTGTGAGTGCCCCCAGTGTTTACCAGAAACTGAGAGAGCTACACAGAGAAGACTTTTCTATATACATCTTTGAATACGACAAAAGATTTGCTATATACGGAGAGGAGTTTATCTTCTATGATTACAACAATCCATTGGATTTACCTGAAAAAATTGCTGCACACAGTTTTGACATCGTAATAGCAGATCCTCCCTATCTCTCCAAGGAATGTCTCAGGAAAACTTCAGAAACCATCAAGTATCTGACCCAGGGCAAGATTCTGCTGTGCACAGGTAGGCGCCTGATTGCATGGCCGGCGAACCTGGACCGGGAGGTATTCCAGCCTTACGTTCCTGGAGTTGGAAGCGATCTTAGAACTTGAATCCTGAATCCATCACTCACTGTGTGACCTCAAACAGCTTACATAACCAGTGTCCCTGTGCCAGGTTTCCTTATCTGTAAACCCGACTGGTAACACTGCCTTCCTTTCGGCGTTACTGGAATTAAGTGACATGATACACACAGGGTGTGGTCTGGCACATGGAGAGTGTGCTGTGTTATTTTTACTCATCCTCATCAGGAATAGTAGCAGTGTTGGATCCAGCCTCCACACGTGACGAGAGAGAAATGTGGGATTGATAACGTTAAGACGAGTTGCCCAAGGTTACAGAGCTAGACGGTGGATTACATTGATCTAACCAGCAGAAGTGTGTTCTTACTGGTGAGACTGATGTACTGTCTTCAGGTGGACATACGGAGGGTTGGCGAGGAGCTAGAACATTAACTCGGTCTGTCTACTCGAGGTGGCCGGCGTCCAGGCCCCTGGGGTCCCCTCCAGCCCCCAGGGCCCCTCAGGCTGGGCCGAGCCAGGAGCGGAGCTGCAGAGAGTCTCTTCTCCCTGGAGCTGGAGAATTGTCAAGAAGGTGGCCCTGGTTTTCACAAGTACATTTCCCTGAGGCTTATCAGTTCACCAGTTGTTTGCTAGCCCTTTGTGCCAGCTGACAGGCAGGGGCCCCGGCTTCACGGAGCCTGCCTTCTAGTTTTAGGAGATGGGTTAAAAAACGTAACCGAGCAGACGGAAGAGAGGATTCTGATAAGCGTAGTGATAGCATCAGAGAAGGGCTGGGCGGGCACCGAGAACCATGAGGGCGTCCTTCCCATAGGGCAGGCAGGGGCTCTTGGAGGGGCAGCATTCCAGGGGAGCCCTCGGGGGGTGGCCGAGAGTGCCTGAGAGCCCCCTGGAGTTCTCCTCCTGTCCCTGGTTCTTGGAGGGATGCGGGGGGCTCTGCCCCAAATCACGTGCAGCTGACACAGGTGGAGTGGGGGGAGGGGCGAGAGGGTCCCTTACAGGTGACAGCTGCCATTGTTGGGACTTGGATTTAAAGCCGTCAGCCCCCAGCTGACGGGACCCAATTTGCCTTAAGAAGCGCACTTTCACTTTATGCTGAAAGGGACTTAGGGCACGGGTGGAGTCAGGCCCCCGTGACGGTGAGGGTGTGTCCAGCTGAGAGAGGCCGGGACGAGGTGCGGCTGTGAGGAGGAGGCGGGAGTGGAGTAAGGATCCACTCAGAGATGAAGGTGGAAGAGCTCGCTGTGCTCAGAATGTGGAGGGAAGGGAAGAGTCCAGGGCGAATCCTGGGTCTCCTGCCTGTGTGAGCCGGAGAAGCACTTGCTGCAGTGGGGTGTCTCAGGAGAGGGGCTCAGAGACACCTAGGGCTGTGTCCACAGAGGTGGCCGCGGGCCAGGCAGTGGGTGGGACACGGGGACAATCAGCCAGAAGCTGGTGTGAATGAGCTCCAATTAGGTATGACTGAGAGTGGGGTTCTGGACTCAGAGTTGGGAAATACTAGTTCTTCGCCATTATTTTTCCTTTCCTTATGTTACTTTGTGGAATATAACTTTATCCCTGAATTTTCAAGTGTCTCAGTTTTGTAGAGGTAGGAAAACTATTTTTGAAATTAAAAAGGAGAGGCACCTGGGTGGCTCAGTTAGTTAAGCGAGCGACTCTTGATTTTGGCCTAGGTCATGATCTCATGGTCATGGGATTGAGCCCTGCGTCGGGCGCTGTGCTAAGCTGAGCGTGGAGACGGATTCTCTCTCTCCGTCTCTCTGCCCCTCCCCCACTAGTGCATGTGCACACTCTCTCTGCCTCAAAATGAACTTTAAAAAAAAAAACTTAAAAAAGCAAA
The DNA here is from genome assembly GCA_017311185.1 of Proteles cristata cristata. Lineage (NCBI taxonomy): Eukaryota > Metazoa > Chordata > Mammalia > Carnivora > Hyaenidae > Proteles > Proteles cristata. The sequence continues at coordinate 373,150 of JAESUZ010005219.1, forward strand.
AAAAATAGTTAAAAAGGAATAAAGTAGGTAATTTGCAAATGTGTTGAAGAAAGTGAAAAGAGATATAAAGAATTGACCTTCCCACGTATTTATTGAGTGATAGGGTCATCTCATTACCTCACGTGTTCTAGTCTAGTACCCCTCACCGACTGTAGTTGGTGCTTCGGGCTTCAAATTCACTGGGTCTGTTCCCTTCAGGTGCTGTCATGGAAGAAGAGGCAGAGAAACTTCTTGGCGTGAAGATGTGCAAGTTTATTCCCACACACACCCGGACCTTGGGGAATGAGTTTCGCTGTTACGTGAATTATGATTCCGGGCTGGACCGTGAAATCGCAGTGCAGATAGTTCTGTAACACGGTGAAGGACCCTGTGCGACATTCCCCTCTCACTAGTGCCTTGGCGGACTGAAAGCTGTAACCTCCTCCCCTCCCCTGCAGAATGGGGTTAGCCGTGGCCTGATTTTCCAGGTGAAAACACAGCGTCTCCTATGCCGTCCTTGTCGCCGGGGTCTCTGGAGCTCCGGGTGCTTTTGCCCCCTGGAGGCTGTGGAACTGTAGTGGGAAGGAGTCTCAGAACCTGCCTGCAATCTCTCCTCACCTAACAACAGGCAGGGACCCAGGTGTAGTCCGCTCAGGGGCTTGGCTAAGGCCTGGATTAGGACCCAGGCCTCTGCTGCAGGCCGCCTGCCCCCTTCAGACAGGCCCGTCCGGCTCTGCCCGAGGGGCCGCTGGTTCTTCGCAGCAGCTTTCCTGGGGCGTCACGGGACTGGCGAAGGGCCGGCATCCGCCCCGCGCCTGCCCGCCCCAGCTTCCCTCCCCGAGAGAAGTGGATAATTCTTGGAGCTAGTATGAATTTATAAATCCTTGGAACTAGAGCCTTCTGGGATTCTCCCTCCTCGTCCCGACTCACGGAGGGAGGACAGGAACAGCGCCGGTGCCGGACGCTCGGCCCCCACGCACCCTCGGCTAAGCCGCAGGAGCGGCTCCAGGCCGCCCGAGAAACCGGAAGTGCCGCCCGCAAACCAAACGCTACGGCAAAACGGAGGTGAGAAGTCCGCGGGCCTCTGTCCTAGCTCAGAAACTGTTCCCCGTGCGTGCGCATCGTAGAACATTCCTCTTCTGCAATCCAAGGATGATTTGCTGACACCTGGAACTTGGGTGGATTCCAGGGGCCTGTGCCGAGTGAAAAAACTCCAGTCCCCAAAGGAAACCCATTGTGTTTCCACTAAGATAGCAACATTCCTGAATGGAGGACGGAGTGGTGGTTGGCAGGGGGTAAGATGGGGGGTCGGGGGATGGGCGTGGCCCTAAAAGGGAGATCTTCGTGGAACCCTTTTGCGTCTTGACTGTGCGGTGGTCGCACAGAACCCCGCAGATGGTGTCCCACGCAACACGCGCATGCGCACCACTGGGAACTGCAGGGTAAGGTCTGTGGGCGGCACCGGCCCCCGGCCCCCGGCTGTGACCGGCGCTTATGGAAGACGTTACCGCCGCGGAGAACTGGGAAAGGGACGCACGAGACCGCTCTGGAGTAAGTAAGTTTGCAATTTCCTCTGCATCTAGAATCATTTCAAAGTAAAAACTTAAAAAATAACCCCTCTGGGAAAGGAATAACACTTTCCCACCTCACGCGAGTCGCTTTGCTATCAAAACGTGACAGGAAGTGATGTGTGTCACTGGCGGGCAGAGCTGTATTTTTCTCTGACGTCGTGACCAGCAGTTTTCCAGGCAGAAGCGCCCGGTCTCCCGGAGTGGCGCGGTGGACCCGCAGCTGACCAGCAGGGAGAGAGAGAGAGAGAGAAACGTTTGCTCTCGAAAACCGGAGAGCGTGGGGATGGTTCCTCACTGCGGCGACCCCCGGCCTGTCCTGGACAGCCTCGCGCCGGGCGCCAGTGCTCAGGAAATATGGGGGCCTTGCCCTGGCCTGTTACGGGTCACTCCTCTGTTGTCCTCCTGTGGGATCATTTTAATTTACTTTTTAAAAAATCACTTGGTATTTTTATGAGACATTTATATTTTTATCCGTGTTAGCACCTGGCACATGTGAAATACTCAATAAATGATCTTTAAAAAACAACCCCTACCTTACTATTTCCTCATGAGTCCGTTTACTAAAACTCACCGAAGCCACTAACAAATTTTAGTAACAAGTCATGTATGGAAATATAACGTGTAACTTAGGAATTGTTGGCACGTAGCAGCCTAGAAATACAGAATTTTAGTTTTCCTGTAAGTCTAGCATTTAGATGAGGAAGAGAAACCCTATTTTTTCATGGAGGGTGGGGGAGGGAAGGGGGCAAAGCTGCTGTGGGTGTGGTCGCTGCTGCCTAGTGATAGGTTTTGTAAACTTTTATACACAAAGTCACTTTAATGATACATACTAAAGCAACAAACGTAACATGGGGGGAAGAACAGCTTGGTATTTTTTTTAAACATCGTATCTTTTTTTAAAATGTTTGTTATTTAGTTTGAGAGTGTGTGCATATGCTTGTGCTTGGGGGAGTGGCGGGGGGAGGAGAGAGAATCCCAAGCAGGCTCCACGCACAGTGCCCAGCCCAGTGTGGGGCTCAGCCTCACGACCGTGAGATCATGACCTCAGCTGAAATCAAGAGTCAGATGCTCAACCGTCTGAGCCACACAGGTGCCCCAGCTTGATACTTATTTTTAATGTCGCTTATAAATCACCGAGTCCAATATGTCCTAATACCTCCCGTGTGCCAGGCACTGTACCAGGTGCTTTACAAATGGTGTCCTGTCTTCACAGTGACTGAAGGAGGCAGCACCACCCAGTTATCAGGAACATGTGGCTTAGCTTCACGGGGCAGCACTTCCTGTGAGGAGTGGCCCACAGACACCTACCTGTGCTCTGACCGCCAGTGCAGGTTGTATTTTGGCTGAGGACGGAGACTGCATCGGGTTCACGGCTGTCTCCCAGGCGCTCTGTACCCGCAACACGGCCAGTGCGCAAGTAATATTAAGTGGAAGAATATCCCATTCAGAGAAAAAACAGAAAGGTTGCTTTTCTGGTTCTACAGAATGGAAAGCTAATTTCTTCCACTGGGAATGTGCTACCTTTTCACAAGCTAAATTTAGTTAAGCTAATAATACAATAAAATAGTGCTATTTTCTCCAAATGTTTACTCCTTAAGTTTACTCTCCTCTGATGTTTGCACTGTTTCTATTTGAGGAGTAGCTGGAAAATGTTACCCAACAGTGGCAATGACTGAACAATTACCCAAACCACTGGTTTGAAAAGCACTTTTTCTTTTAACTTACAGATTTGATGTTGTTGAGCTAGCAATAAAAGATTGCTCCAAACCTTCTGCTTTCTGGATACGAACGTACTCCAGACGTACTACCGCTAGGGATAGCTTTTTCCCCCACATACACCACCCCCTCAGAGGTTGAATGGAGAAGTAAAACTTCCCAGACGGTATAGAACTAACCGCAGCTAGAGCTTTCAGTTTTGAATTTCTGAATTTTTGGAAAATCTGGATTTTGCTCAGCAATGTATTTTCCACGTACAACTTCTGTTAGTATTTAATACAAGCTGAAAGTTCTGTGACCCTTCCCTCCAGACCGAACTAAGGCTGAGACTTGTTGGCCAGGAAGCGAAAGCTCCATTATTTGTAGGGCAGCTGAAGCTCGAGAGTGAAATGCACTTCTCCGTTTTGGTTTCACTGGGGTGTCACAGAAGAGGGGAGAGGCACTTTGCATGAGTAGTTGATCTTTCAAAGACCAAATGAAATCTTCACTTAAATGTCAAGTACGGAATTAAGATAAAGTGAAGACTCCTCGCTTCCTCTAAAAATCAGTGGAGCCCATCAAGGCCGAGCCCAGAGAGGAATGCACGCAGCCAGGATGCCCTTCATCTACAGTCGCTTTAATGACTTTAAAAGAAATTCTCACGTTTACAAATACTTGTGTTCAAGGACAGATCTTCAAGCTACAGAAGAGAGTATGGATTTAGCTCACTTTGCAGGATGTTAAGAGGCCCCCAGTACTGATTTCTGGAAATTGTAAATTGGCCTGCTTCTCGCACGTGGCTAGTTCTTGAGGCCCTTAAAGCTAAGACTTGGATTCCTGAGAAGTGGCAAAGCTGTCCCCATCCACCTGTCGCCTTACGCCTCCACTTCTCACTTGGCCCCACTTAACTTTCAGAAGTGAAAAAATTCTTTAATTGTGACCATGTATATACTCATGATGAACAGACCAAGTTTGAGACTTCCGGAATCCCTGGCCTGTCTGGGTAAGCGGGGCCCCTTTTCCCCGGGCAGCAGCAGCCTGTGAAGGGCTTCCCTGGAACCGGGTCCCATTTAGCCCTGTCCTTTCTGTCACGGGCGGCAGCTGGGGGCTGGCTGGATTCAGGGACGGCCGCGGGGCCGTCCGAAGTTCACCTTAAGATCCCAGTCGTGCTTCTCAAACAGTCTTGCCAGAGCAAGTGAAACAGAACGGTTACAACGTACTTCTATGTTAAGTCAAACAATTTTAATATAATTGCTCAAAATTCCTTCTATAAAAATAGTTTCTCCTCCATCGAAAACGGTTGAATAAAAGAGTAGGTATATATTCCACTTTTTAAAAACGCTTTTTCTTTCAGAAGCACCTTAAGCTACCGTCTACCTCGCGAGGCTCGCACCGCTTCCTGGAGCGGCGTCCAGGGCTCCGCGGCCGGCGTGGGCCAAGGGTCCGAGCCCGGGGGCCACGAAGTCGCGCTCGCGCCCCGCCCCCGCGCTCCGGCCACCTTCGCGCCACGTGCGGCCCACCTGGGGTCACGGACCCCGTGCGTTTGCCTGAGAGAACCCCCAGGGGGCGCTGCGCGAGGGTGAGCGGCGGGGCCGGCGGGGCCGGCGGACCTCTCCGGGTCACCTGCGTTTCGTCGCCTCGTTTCCTCTTCGTTTTCTCTCCCAGGAGGTGGCCGAGCCAGCACCCCCCTCCCCGCGCTCGCTCCGGGGACAGGCCCCACCTCCCCCACCCCCGCTCCGGGGACAGGCCCCCTCCCCCACCCCGCCTCCGGGGACAGGCCCCCCCCCCGCGCCGCCTCCGGGGACAGGTCCCCCTTCCCCCACCCCGCCCGGGGACAGGTCCCCCTTCCCACAGGCCCCTCCCCCACCCGCTCCGGGACAGGCCCCACCTCCCCACCCCCGCTCCGGGGACAGGCCCTCCCCACCCCGCTCCGGGGACAGGCCCCCTCCCCCGCGCCGCTCCGGGGACAGGGCCCCCGGGACAGCGGCAGGGCCTCAGGCCCGCCCGGCTTGTCGCCGGGGCTGAGCAGCAGCTTGGCGCGCCGCTTGTCCGCGCTGGAGTTGGCGCCGTCCGCCTCCTTGGCCTGCTCGGGCACGCAGGTGCAGCCCACGGGCACCGTCACGTACTCCTCCGCGTACACCCAGCGGCCGCCCGCGCAGGCCGACGTGCGCCGCAGGATGACGGCGGGCACGTACACCGGGGCGCTGCGGAAGCGCAGGTCCTCCTCCCCGAAGAGCCCGGTCAGGCAGCCCCGGCACAGGCAGTAGGCCTCGGGCAGGTACTTCGGGTACCGGGCGGGGTCGTAGGAGATCCTGCAGGGAAGAGAGCCCGGGTTTAGTCCACGCTGCGGGGCAACGGGGCGCATCACGTGCTGGGAAAGTTTTGCTTCTGGGACCAGTGAGCCTTGATCACGGCGCAGCAAGGAAGGTGGGGCCGGATCGGTCAGGCAGTTCGCGTCCACGCAACACCCGGGGGCGCCTGCGTGGCTCAGTGGGTTGAGCCTCCGCTCAGGGCTTGATGTCACGGTTCGGTTCGTGAGTTCGAGCCCCGCGTCCGGCTCTGTGCTGACAGAGTCTGGAGCTGCTTCGGATTCTGTGTCTCCCTCTCTCTCTGACCCTCCCCTGCTCATCTTCTCCCTCTCTCTCTCTCTCAAAAATAAAACATTAAAAAAAAAGAAAGAAATAGATAAAGCACGTGACTCTACGTTAAATGGTGAAGACGGTTTAGTAGCTGTTCTTAGGCCATTCACCTAAAAGTGCTTTCACCTGCACCAACATGGGTAGAAAAGTAAAATATATATATTCATGCTCATGACTGAAATGCATCAGCAGGTAAGAGAGGTACAGGGACAGCCTGGCAGAGGTGGGGGGAGGGCGGTGAGCCCCGGGCACGCTCGCTGGTGGGTGGCCACACGCACCCACCGTGATAGGAAGCAGCCTCTCCGCCCCGGCGCGCACTCCAGCTCTGAGCCTTAGAGCAGTGGCCCCAGGGCCCCGGATCTGCCTCCCCTCCAGCCACCAGGCTCTGCAGCCCAGACGGCGCTGGTCACATTGGTTCCCAGGGAGGGGCCACCTCTGCAAGAAGCTAGGTGGCCTGGATGCCAGACGGTGCAGACACTGGCCACCTGGCCTCTGACAGAGCCGTGAACCTTGCTCAAGTCCGGAAGGCCGTGAGGCAGGCGTCTGTCTGTCAGGGTCTGTGTGGCCTGCTCGAAGGGGCCAGAGCTGCACCGGGGCGGGCAGGCTCGCCAGCCTGGGACGTTTGGGAAATGAACGCTGGTTTAAACGTGGCCATTTCCATCCTCCAAGGCTCCCTATTTCCTGGTCACATGCCAAGAGCCAATGTCAACACCTGCAAAACAGCCGGTTGCCACAATGCCAGAGGCGTCTGGGGCTTGGTGGGCTCAGCTGGCTCCCGGGGGTGGGGGGTGGGGGGTGGGGAACACCTTCAGACACGACTCTACCCTCCGCCATCATCCCCTTCAACAAGCCAAGAGACCAAAGCTGCATCTGGTCCCTAACGAGGACCCAGGGCCCCTCCCTAATGTCCCCTTACACAGGGAGGGACTGTCCCCATTTCTCATGGCATTGCTATGACCCCAAATTCTCATTTCCATGAATCTTCCCACTTAAAACACGTACAATCCTCTTACGAATGTTTCTCTTTCTTCTGGAGCTGAGTCTTCGGGACCCTAAACACTCAGAGTCAGAAGTCATGCCTTCTAGCCCCTCAAGCAACACACACATTCCTAGGCCTACAACGTGCCAAGCCCGGGGGGGCGGGGAGGGCAGTGTGCGGGGCTGGTGGGAGCCAAGGACTCACATTTTAAAAAACGACACGTGCCTAAAGGTTCTTACAGACAAGAACTTGAGGTGTGTGTGGCTTCTGATCCGGGTTTTGTTAATGCGTGCTGAGAGCAGAGTGGGGCTCCGCGGGGAGCGACAGTGGCCCGGGCTGGCCTTCGCCCTCCGTAGCCTCCCGCACAAGCTGCGTGGCCTTCGGGCAGAAAGCCCGTGACCAGTGCTCCCGCAGGCCCCCCGCAGTGACGAAGAGTCATCCACGAAGTGAGACACCGCCAGTTAAGAAGTTTGTTTGGACCATCCAATTAAAGAGTGGGGGGCTTAGGAGAAGTGGGGGGCAGGTGGGCGAGGAGTGGGGTGTCCAAGAACAGAGCGGAGGGTTTCTTTCAGAAAGGAGCTAAAAGGGAAGCCCGCAGGGACCCGGCTGTTAGACTGGCCCGGAGGCTTCTCGGCGGAGGAGGCCGCGTCCGCGAGGCCCGCGCTCCCGCAGCGGAGGTCGAGGGTGCGCGGCTCCACACGTGTAGGGAAAGCACCTGGGTTTCTCTTTCTGTTTGGCCCCAACATCTTTAGACGTTAGTGGACTGAAACATGCTGGGGCGGGGAAGAGTCTAGAAACGGTTATCTTCACCAGCAACAGCCTTACCACCGGCCACATGCCATTCACACGGCTCGGAAGAACCGGGCGCCGAGCGGGGTTGGGGGGGAGCACCCCGTGGACGGGGAGGAGGCAGGAGCCCCGGAGGTAAGCCAGAGGCCGGGCCGCCTGCCGCCTGGGCCTCCCGGCGCAGGACCCCCCCCGTGGCCGCCCCCCGAGGGCAGGCCCAGGGCGCCGGCGCAGGACCCCCGTGGCCGCCCGAGGGCGGGTCCAGGGCGCCGGCCCCCCCCGTGGCCGCCCCGAGGGCAGGTCCAGGGCGCCGGCGGACCCCCGTGGCCGCCCCCGAGGGCAGGGCCGCAGGACCCCCGGGGCCCCGCCGAGGGAGGGCGCCGGCGCAGGACCCCGTGGCCGCCCGAGGCAGGCCCAGGCGCCGCAGGACCCCCCGTGGCCGCCCGAGGGCAGGTCCAGGGCGTCGGCGCAGGACACCCCCGTGGCCGGGCCCCAGGGGGCAGGGCGCAGGAGGGCAGGAGACCCCCCGTGGCCGCCCGAGGGCGGCCAGGGCGCGGCGCAGGACCCCGTCCAGGGGCCAGGGCGCAGGAGCAGGAGGCGGGTCCAGGGCGCCGCGCAGGACCCCCCGTGGCCGCCCCAGCAGCAGGCCCAGGCGGCCCCCGGGCAGGGGCAGCCCAGGCGCCGCGACCCCCCGTGGCCGCCCGAGGGCAGGCCCAGGGCGCCGCGCGCAGGACCCCCGTGGCCGCCCCCCGAGGGCAGGCCCAGGCGCCGGCAGGACCCCCGCGCAGGCCAGGCTGCGCAGGACCCCCGTGGCCGCACCCCGAGGGCAGGCCCAGGGCGCCGGCGCAGGACCCCCCCCGTGGCCGCCCCCCGAGGGCGGGCCCAGGGCGCCGGCTGCTCACCCTGCTGTGCGCCGAGGGGCGGCGCGGGGCTGTGCACACAGCAAGTCCTCTCGAGGCCCAAGCACGCGAACCGACGCTTTGGTCTCTTCGTCCTTCCCTCCGGCTCGAACGCCAGCAGCCGAGACGCAGTTTTTCAGCCTCTGCCGCCGGCGTTGGCTGCGTTCCGCCGTCCGGCGCCTTGGGAGCGTCGCGAGCTCCGGGCCTGCGGGCGTCCAGCCGCCGCCCACGCCCCGCTCCCTCGCCCTCCTCCCGAGACCCGCGTCCCCGCCCCGCGTCCGGGCGCAGTGGGCCGCGGGGGTGCGTGTCAGCAAGAATCCAAACTCTGCTTTGCCCCGACGGCCTCCCCCGCGGGCCCCCCCGCGCCTCCTCCGACGCCCCCGCTGAGCGGCCGCTCCGGACGCCCTCCCCGCAGCCCGACGCCGACCCGACGCCGACTCACCGACCCCTCGCCCTACTTCAGGGTCCAGTTCAAATCGTTAAGTCTCCACATTCCCCGAGTCAGATTTAGCCTCCGCGCCCCCAGATCCCCCGCCCGGTGCCTGTGGGAGCGGACGCCTGCTCGATGGCTCCCCGGGAGGGAAGACGCCGGGCTGTGCGGCTACTCATCCTTGTGCCCGAACAGGAGCATTAGGGCTCGGCGGGCGGCGACAGCGGGTCCGCACCGCACAGCTTCCTGTCCTCCACACCCTTAAGTCCGTATAAGACCGCAACTTAAAGTTCGAAGGAGAGGGGATTTACACTATCTCCGGTCGCCGGCAACTCAGTCAGCAACACCCGAGTGCCGGTGACGGGTCAGGCAACGAGGACGTAGGGGAAACACGCATCTACTACGCAAGGACTCACCATCTGGGGAGATGGGTGTACAAACACGCAGGGTGCATCCGGCCATGGCCGCTGGGAGGCCTCCTGGCCAAGGTGGTTCCTGGGTGGATTCATCCAGATGAGGAGGGGAGAGGGGGTACTTAGGGCACAGGGCAGAGCCTAGAGTGGAGGCGCTGCCGCACAGCCGGGGAACCACAGACGCGGCCACCTGTGGAGGCGGGGTCATTAAGAGCCTCAATTTTACAGTCAGATTTGGATTTGACCCTGAAGGCAATGGGGAGAATGTTAAAAAAGGTAAGTGATCCAATCGGATGGAATCGCAGACAGACTACAGGGTAGAAGATGGTCTGGATTCTGAGAGAGATCCTGGCTGACGGTGGAGATTTTTAAATCATTAGCATGTAGTTAGTGGTAGTTAAGGAAGGTCCTTCAGGAGAGCATATGGAGAGACACAAAATGAAAGACAGAGAAAACCAACTTGTGAAGGAGAAGATGTCTCACTGTCGAGATGGCCAGTCAGGAGTGGCACTCCCCGAGCCAAGGAAGGCAGGTGCTAACGGGGGGCTAGCCAAAAACCGGGACGGACTGAGCTACTTTACTGGAAATACAGGGACAGAGGAACACGTTCAAAGGCACCATGAGGATATGACCAACAACATACAGAATGTGGGAAACTCAGCACGTGTTTGTTCCAAGAGAGAAAGGGAGGGAACCCCAAAGAGCATCGAGTAGAATGACCTGAGCCCCGGGCACCCCAGGTCGCCCACCTGCATTAAACCTGCCATCCCGGCCGGCGCAGCTGTGAATTGCGCAACCTTCTACTTGTAATGCCTCCTTTTGGATGATAATTATGGCTGCTTAAAAATCACATCCAACCCAGACTGAGGGACCTTCAACAAAACAACTGACCACACTCTTCAATGTCACAAAAGACAAAGACCTGAGGGACTGCTGTAGACTGAAGGCCTCTATAAAGGGCCTGGACCACCAGAGGCAACATGTGAGCCTGGGTTGGATCCTGGAGCAGAAAGGGGGCTTTCGTGGGCCGCTCTGAATAACGTCTCCCAGATTATAGCACTGTCATCAGTGCGTGTTTCCTCATCTTGATAATTCTGCTGAGTTATGATGTTGACATTTGGGGAATCTGGGTAAAGGCTACATGGGAATTCTTTGTACTAATTTCACAAATGTGTTTTGTTAGTTTGAAACTATTTCAAAACATAGACTTAAATAATATAACAGAAAAAATACAGAGGAAAAAAATTTTTAAGTTTAAAAAGAAATACAATCAAAGAATTTTGAACCTGACTGAATATTAGAAGATATTAGGGAATACTAACTTCCAGTGTATTAATGGTGCTGTGTATGGTCTTATTTAACAGAGCCCTTATCTTTTTGAGATACACATGAAATGCATGAGGGTACACACACACACACACACACACACAGTGCTAAGTGCTTGTCAAGTAACACAGTGCCCTGGGAATTTGCCGAATGGAAGGTCAGTAGTGATTATTAATTCAGCAGAATTTTAGAAGAAGGTGGGCACTGGGGAGGATACGGCCCCTCCATGAATGCTCAAGCCAGCCCCGCAGACAAAGCAACACAAAGCCCACAGACCACCACAAACACGTGGGTGGCTCAAGGCTACTGTGCCAGAGAAGTCTGAGGTGGCTTTAGAAAACAAGGAGGGTAGGGGCGCCTGGGGGCTCAGCTGGTTGAGTGTCCGACTTCAGCTCAAGTCATGATCTCACAGTTTGTGGGTTCGAGCCCCGCGTCGGGCTCTGTGCTGACAGCTCAGAGCCTGGAGCCTGCTTCAGATTCTGTGTCTCCCTCTCTCTCCCCGTGCTGTCTCTCTCCGTCTCAAAAATAAACAAACATTAAAAATTTTAACAAAAAAAAAGAAGGAGGGTTGAGTTGGACAAGGGAGGAGGAGGTGCTGAGCAACCCACCCCTGGGCAGGGAAGCAGGACACCAGGTGGATGGGAAACCCCGAGGAGCCCTAACTGTGCAGGGAGTGAAGATTTAATAAGAAATGTGACAGCTGGACAGGCGCCTTGAAGATCAGAGCACAAAGTTTGGGTTGTACTGTCCAGACCACCGGAAGCCACACGAGGACCAGAAGCATGTAGAGACACGATCAGTGGATGTTTAGAAAGATCATTCCGATATCAGGTGCGTAGGCCCAATTACAGGACAAGATCAAGGTTGGAGCAGGAAGGTCAGGCACAGGCTCTTCAGATTCCGTTTCCTCCCCTGGAATGCTCATGTGACCTGGGGACATCAAACCTCCCTTTCCGTCCCAAACAACTGTGATTTATCTTTCTACGTGCCATAGCACACAGGTAACAATCCACGTACCATCTGTTAATGACAGGTAGAGCTGACAGTCACTTGGATGCTGTGATGGTCAGAAGGCTCATCTGACTAAAAATATCTACGCCACCCCTGCCAGTCAGTCCCCCCAGACTGAAATTTCCACTGTCACAATGAGACCTCTGGGCTAAGGCATTGTGACAGAGACATCTGCTATGCCCCCCTCCCCACCCCCCACGCCCGCCTGGTTCCTGGGACAGAAAACAATAAGAAGGCATGAGCACTGATGGTTTTCAAAGTGTGGCTTTATGACCAGAAAGTTTCTCTTAAAACAGGAATACCTACCAAAGGAGGGGCTTTGTGATACAATACATATCACACCCCTGACACCCAATACTGTGGACATCGATGCCAGCGAGTGCCAGGGAAGACAGAAAGCTCAAGACGGACACATTCTGAAGGACACTAGTTGGGGAAGGGAAAAGAGGTCAGGAGAAAAGGTCGGGGAGCCTCAGGACGGCCAGGGAACAGGCACAAAGCCAAAGCCCCTCACCCGAACCTCCTGCCTTAAGATTTGGAGGCAATGATCAGCTTGGAGTGCTTCCTGGTTAAAGAAAGGTGCCGCAAAAACAAGACATGAGAAGCTCCAACAGGGATCCTTTACTCTTACCAAACATGGACATGCAATCCAGGGCGAAGCCGCACGGCTGTCTTGCTTCCTTGTAAGCAATGATTCCTTTGTCTTCACATTTTCCGCATGCTGCTCTGTGGACGCTTGGCGTGGAACATACTTGAAACAAATCAAGTTTTCCCTCTGATGGGATCCAAAAGTGCCCTTGAGGCCACGTGTGAAGCTTGGCTCCAGTGAGTGACAGCTGGCCCAGCTTAATCCAAGAACAAAGGACAAGTCCTCCAGGGATGATTAGAGGCGACAGAAACTGAGCTCAGAGAGGAATGTAAGTGGCAGAGGAGACAGAAGCGAGCACGGCCCCTGGGACGCTGAACTTGGTAGGAAACAATTCGAAGCGGTTCCGCGAGGACTGTGCCACCAGGGGAACAATGAGTGCATCCCAGCAGAGGGACGGCCGCCGCCCGCTGGGCCCTCCAGCCCTTGCCCAAGTGCAGCCGTGGGCTGAGCTGCCACAAACTCGATGCCAGGGCTCACCTTCTCGCTTTGCAAAACACATAAGCTTATTTTGATCTCAAAACAGCCGAGGCTCCGTACGACTGCTTCACAGCCATTCCAAGACCCCAGGCCCAGGAACAAAGTTGGAGGAAGCGCCTTCTCCAGTTCAGACTGGAGGCCCACAGGGCTGACAAGGTGTCAGTGGAAACAACAGTGCCTCAGGAGTCATGCTTTGCCAGATCCTTAAGGCCAAAGAGTCCAACTTAATAGACTTATTTATTTATTTATTTATTATTATTATTATTTTTAATATTTTTATTTATTTCTAAGAGAGAGAGAGAGAGACAACATGAGCAGGGGAGGGTCAGAGAGAGAGGGAGTCACAGACTCTGAAACAGGCTCCAGGCTCCGAGCTGGCAGTCAGCAGAGAGCCCGACGCGGGGCTCGAACCCACGAACCGCGAGATCATGACCTAAGCGAAAGTCAGACGCTCAACCGACTAAGCCACCCAGGCGCCCCTAGACTTTTTTTTTTAAAGGGCAGGATGGAGTCAATAAGAGTCTTGAACTTAAAATTTCAGTCCAGTTTAGTTACCAACGAGTGACAGCGGGCGGGTCATTGCCTGGTTCTTTGGTAGAGGGCATGGATCTGATGGCCAGACTACTTCCCCTAGCTTCTTGATGGCAGGTGACATTTTTTATCAATGTTTTCTGCTTAGAAAGGACACCTGTAACCCACGGAGTTTCTGGGATATCAGAGAATTCCCCAAATTAATCTATGAAGTCGGTGCAGTTCTAAGCAAAATCCTTACATTTTTCGTAGAACTTGGCAAGCTGATCCTAAAATTCATAGAAAGAGGAAAGAGTCCAAGAAGACTCTAGACAATTTTGAAGAAGAAGGGGGGGCTCACTTTACCAGATATCAAGACCTTCTGAAACCACGGTAATATAAAGACATCTGGCAGCCCTCGGGGAAAGCTGAGGGTAACCAATTTCCCTTCCTGAGAGCTAAGATTCCTCTGGAAAATGCTGTTTTGCTCAGGAGAGAGGCAATAAATAGAAGACATAAGCAAGAAGTTTTCAGGCCACCTGCATAGAACCATGTGAGAGTCTGTTAAAAACACAGATTCTCACACTTGACCCTTGAATCAGGAGCCCCACATGCCAGCTGCTGTGCAAGTATTTGTCCTGCTCACTTGAAGTGGGGAAGCCCACTGACCGTCAGCAGAAGCCCGTCCCACGGCACAGTCCGCAAGGCGGTCAGCCATACATACATCGCCTGACACTGGCAGCCAGCAGTTGGGTGACTTCATTTTCCCAGATACACCCAAATTTCATGAAGCCACCAGCGCAGGACCCCCCACGCTGAGAAGTCTAGCGAACGCAGAAGGTCACCATTCACCCAACAAGCAAGTGGCATTGCAGAGAGGATGGTGTGCAGATCTCAACTGGACTCCACTGGGGACACACAGAAGAACTTTCAAAACTAGTGATCGCGGTCCCCTCACCCCAGAGATCTGCAATCCATGGCTCTGGCACGGGGCCAGGGTGTTGACATTTTTTTCAAGCTCCCCGGATAATTCTAAAATGCAGCCCTGGTAGAGGATTATGTCTCCGGGTCTGAGAGAGATAATGAGTCACTGCCATGCGGTTTGTGTAGCCTTCCAACTTCTCTTTTTCCCTTTGGGAACCAGCCCCACAGCTGGGAGGGGGACGGTTATGAGGCCACGGGGCGAAGCATGGTGCGGGACGAGGCCCAGAACCGCAATGGGAGGGCTCTGTCCGCAGGCCAGGGGGTACCCGGGGTCATGAGGACCACAGATTCCCTCTGCTGGAAAGCCGTGGCCAGCAGCCCCATCAGCTCCACCCTCTCTCCATTCCCCCAGGCCCGAGGGAGCCAAGACCTTCAACACACGCTGCCAAGGAACTCTGAAAAACGCTCTTCTGGCCCCTCCGAGGAAACATCAGTTGTGCGTTTCTCCTGAAAGGGGACATGGAAAAATTCCGCTGGGGGTGGGGGGGGGCAAAGTCAGAGCTGGCACAGACCGAAGGAGTCAGGTCCCAGCGGATTCCACCTGGCCCTCTTCACCGGCCAAGGAGAGTTAGGGGTCGGCCCCGCCCCCCAGTGGGGACTGAGGATGACTTTGGTGTGATCCTGAACTTGGCGTCGGGGTCGGCCCTGAAGCTGAGCCAGCGAGTCAGGCTCCAGAACTGAGCCGGCTCTCCTGCCAGCCGGGCTGGCTCCGGGCTCCTGGGAACCTGGAAGGGCTCAGCCCGCCCGTCTTCCCCCTTTATTCAAGGAGGAAACTGAGGCACCGGCCGGGCGAGGGGCTGCCCAGGGTCTTCCTGCTCACCTGGCTCGGCCTGCCCACCAGGAGTCTGCTCTGCGCTTGGCGGGTGTTCAGCGCTCAGCCGGTCGCCAGTGCTCCCTCCACAACCAGGAAATCTACTGACACCAGTGAAACCCGCTCATCTGGGGGTCAGGGAAGACTGGGGAGACACTATGGCTTGGAAAAGAATTTGGAAGGTAATTTAGAAAAAAAAAAAAAAAAGGCTTTCCCAGAGGAAAGAGGAGAAAGAGAGGTTAGAATGAGGGCCAGAGCTTCTCAAAGGGTTTTATTCTTTTGTCAAGGCCAATGCCACACATTCAGTGCAGCTGGGAACTATCTCTTCAAAGGGAAAACACAGCTCATGCCCACGGGCTGGCTTAACTATGTGTCCAGGGGACGCTGCAGAATTTGGGTTCAAAGCCATCTTTGATGTGTCCGTCCTTGGGGCAGGCGGGCCAAGCGCCTGGGCGCAGAAGGCTGGAGCCCACCTGGATCTGGAACGGGCCAGCTGTTGCCACACATTGGTTATGAGGAATAATTGACATCAAAACATTAGCTTAGACTCTTTATTTAATTCTGGAAGAGTCCTCAAGTAGATGACTGTCTCCTTGACCTCATTAATTTGGTGAGCAGGGTACTCATTACTGTCCTTCAAAATCTTCATGTGTCATTTCTGGAAGGCACACACCATAAGGAATTTCACTTCGTGGAATGTGTGTTCCTTCCAGGACTTGGCTCAGTTTTTCTGTTGGTATTAAGGGTACAAACATTTTATTCAGGTGAGGAAATCTGGAAGAGGTGAGGATGGAATGAAATATTATCATCATCCCCGGCTACTCTAAGAATGCCAGAGCAAAGCCCGGGCAGTTGAAGAAAAGAACTATCAAAGCAAAACGAACGTATCCATTTTCAGAGAGAGAGACTTTAATCCCATGACAATGCTCCACGACAACGCCCTTATTTTTACCCCGGGAAGCAGTGCCGCTGCGGGGGCACCTGCTATACTGAGTAGCTCAGGGGGGACTCTAGGCGGCACTTTGGCTAATCAAAGGTCACTTATCCGTGAAAAGCTTTTGGGGGGGAAATACCAACATTTCTGCACAAGGTGCTCTGAACGAGGGTCCCCTCCTCGACAAGAAGGGGTTTGGTGACCCGAGACCCCCACCGGGCGGGCGGCTCGCCTCTCTGTCCCCGCACCCCCCTCCGCAGCCCTTCCTTCTGGACGGGGCCGCCCCGCCCGAGGCCCGCGGGCCCTGCTGGCGCCATTCGAACGCTCGGCAGACTTGAAGCGGGGCCCCTGGACATCGTGAACGCGTCGCGGGGAAACGTTGCGGACAAGATGCGACGCCCCCAGTTCCAAAGGTCGCGCGCTACGGGACGGGCGTCCGCGAGGAGCCAGGTCGCGCGCGCGGGAGACGGCGGGCGGCGCGGTGCTGCCCCCTGCCGGTCACAGGGGGCGCGGCGGCGGCGCCGTGGTCCGGGCGCCCCTCCCCGCGGGGACCCCTCTTCTCAGTGCTGGGGCACCAACGTGCGGGTGCACGCAGGCGAGGGGGCATCTGAGAGAGAGGGAGTTTAAAGGCGGCGGCGGCGGTGGGGGCAACGCCAACGTTAAACTCCTACCTGCTCTTCCTCTGCTGCACGTGACGTTTCTTTCCCCTGGAAAGGGAGGCGCCGCGGAGAGCGGACGCCAGGGCGTCTGCGGCCCCGGGGAGACGGGGAGACGGGGCGTCTGGCTCAGCCGCCCCGGGGTCCGGACGGGGCGAGGCCAGCACAGCCTTCCCGTCCCCCCGACGATCGCTTTACCGGAACGTGAAGGTCGTCCCGCAGACGGCACGGCTGGCCCGGCCCGGGGCACAGCGGTGACCCTGCCCGACCCGCAGCTCTGCTGCTGCTGCGCCCCCTGCCCAACAGTCACCTGCTGAAAGTTCTGGCGCTAGGGAGCGGGGCCGGCCCGGTTCCTCCCTCCCCTCTCCCCTCCCCCCCCACCCCTGCTCGCCACGGGGGGCGGGGGGGCTGCCCCTGCGGGGGGTCTCACTGCCCTCCGGCGCCTCCAGCGTGAGGGCTGCGTGGCCCTCCCCGCGTGCAGTCCTCTCTCCTCTTTCTAACTCTCGCTGTTCCCTCTTCCCTTTCTCCCCTCGGCCCCTCTCCTCCCCCGAGCTGCTTATTGCAACATAAATTTAGGCCTCGGCTCTTAAGTCCCCAGGAGGAAAGGAGTTCTATAGAAAAGTGGTAGAGCCTAAAATTAAATTGCTGTGCATTACTCACATCCTAGAAAAAAGTTGTCTTTAGACTACGACCCAAAATTGAAAAATATAAACAACTTAAAACTTGCTTGGAGCGTTGGTGGGTGTTTATCGTTGAGGTTTCAACATAAATGAGTGCTGTGTCCCTTCAACCTTAACAAACCTCAGTGTTCTTGCAAGGCATTTCTTCCTGTGTCAACGCGGCTTTAAAAAAGCTTAATGAGCAATTGCATTGATTTCACTTCTGGCGTTTTGTTTCTAAAGCTTAAGAGAAGCAAACATGATGCCACTAAGTAAATGAGAAAATATTTGTATGTTCTGGAAGTTCAATGCTGCTTTTCTGCTGGCGCACTGGTGGGAAGCGGGGCTGGATGCCATCAGAGGTCCGGACTCGGTCCTGACCCCGGTTTCATCACCTGCCCAGGCCGGCTCCTCACCACAGCAGGCCCAGCGGTGGGGGCCCAGGGGCCGGGCGGGCCTGGGCTCCGGGCCCTACAGCCTGTCAGGGCAGCCCGTTCTCCCCAGACCAGTGCTCCCCCCGGATCCAAGGCCGCTGTTACCTGCTGAATTTTGTTTCTTCACAGCCTGCTTTTTCCTCATACTTGGTGAATTTCCCTTTCTTCTCTCACTTTAAAATTTCAGAGGTTTTGGAAATAAATAACACATGCACAGGAGTGAAAAGTAAGTCTCCTTCCCACTCTCTGTCGCCAGTTTCCAGGTTCCGAAGGTGCCCCAAGAGTATGTGTGTGGTGTGTGTGTGTGGTGTGTGTGTGTGTGTGTGTGTGTGTACATTTTAAAGTATCACTTTATATGTATCCGTTATGTAACACCTTGTCTTGTAACACAACGGCAGCCTGCCGTCCACACCGCAGGCAGCCTGCCGTCCACACCGCAGGCAGCCTGCCGTCCACACCGCAGGCAGCCTGCCGTCTCTGCCCGTGCGCAGCGAGGGGCTGCGTGCCCGAGGCGGGCGTCCAGCTGCCCCCTCCCCGTTCTGGCTGTTCTTACATCGTTTTATCGAACTAGTTGCCTATCGGTGGATGTCGGGATGGAACTGCTGGGTCGAATTTAAAATGCAGACAGCAAATACCTGCTTGTCCCGATTCATACCTCTGCTCTGAGAACACCCCCCTTTGCCAGGAGAGCCTGATGGGCACCCCCAAGATAGACAGTTTTCTCGGCACTGTTTTAATACGCAGTTCACTTACGGTGCCCGAATTGGGCGTCTCTCCGTGTCCCACGGACCTGAGTCATCCCGGCCTCCCTCCCCGGGAAGCGGCCCAGCCTCTGTTCCTCGTTTCCTTACACGTTTTTCTTCCCGGTTTGCAGGAGCTCTTTAGAAAATGAGCCCTTTGGGACGTGGGTGACATCTCCCCGTTTGTCCCTGTATTTTTCTAATTTTATTTTACTTTTTATTTTGCCAACAAGAAATGACGCATAATCGTGTAATTGAATTTATCAGTCTTGTCTTTTACGGCTTTGGGGGTCTGTGAGCTACTCTCCACTCTCCATTCCAAGACTGTAAGTACAATTGGCCCTGATTTTTATGTGTTTGTGGTTGTATTTTTACATTTAAATCTTTGAATTTATTTGTATATACAAGTGAGATAGAACTGTATTTTTTTCCAGCTGGCCACTCAGTTGTCCCAAACTACTTATGGAATGATCCAACTCTCCCCGAAAAGGAAAAAGCCACCTTATAATCCAGATTTCTATTTTACGTTCTATCCCATCCACCTAAGTGGTCCTTTCTGTGCTTTTCAATACTTCAATACAGTCCATTTCCCCGTCCATCCTCCTTCAGAATTCTGACTGTTCTTAGCCTTAAACACCACATCTGCGTCCAAGCTTATGGCTGCAGGGGTGACCACGCTCCCCCCTTCCCCCCCATACACAGGTCCTAGAGTGTCACCGCTGAGAAACCAATCCTGTCCTCCTGCATACATTCCGCACCAATCCAGTCCCCCCCCGCACCAATCCTGTCCCCCCTCCCCCCCCACACCTACACAGAAGAGCTGTGAGCTTCCACGCGCACTGGTTTCCCGGCCTCCCCATCACTCGGGAGCTGGCGAGAAGCGGTCAGAGGCCAGGAGAGCAGGGACGCTGGCCTGGCTGTGGCGGGAGAGGGCAGGGCGGGCCTGACCAGCGCCCATGCCTAGAAGGCTGTCCTCCCTTCAGAGTGCAGGCCCCCACCCGCTCGCCGGTGCCAAGACCACGCCGAGCAATGCAGATGCCGGCTCAGCGCCTGGCACACACGGGGCCCCCGGGCCCGGGCCGCTCTCGGCCGCGTGTTCTTGTCCACGACCTCCCGGGGCCGCTCCCTCCTCCCTGCTGCTCTTGGATCTTTCCGAGGAGGCCGGGGTGTCAGTCCCCAGGAAAGGTGGTAACTCAGTTCAACTCATTTACACTCTGCCCCTCTGGGCACAGAAAACTCAACAGGTCTCGTACTGGCTTGACTTCCTTCCAAAACCCTTGCCCCTCATTCGCTTTTTCCATTTTGCTTAAATACCGTCAACAATCCGAGTCGGCAACGAGGGCGATGTCCCCCGGGAGGTCCTGAAAAATCACTGCTGTCTTTCCACCCCCAGCCCAGCCTGGGAGGCACCGCAGGAGACGCAGGGGTGGCGCTTCTGTGTGGCGAGGCCGGGCTGTCGTTCTGAGAGATCTTCCTCATGCCCTACAGCGGCGGAGGCAGGCTCACAGGGAAGTGCCCCCTGCCGGGCTGCGGGAATGCACGCGGGAAGAAAGAGGGAAAGCAAGTGGAGGAAGGCCCCAGAAGGAAGGCTTCAACCTGTGCGTCCGCAGGGCATCAGGTGAGTGACGAGACAGGAAGGCAGGAGGGAGTTCTGGGCCCACCGACCCTGGGGGGTGGGTGGCACCTCCCCACAAGTGACCTTGGTTCTCTGCACAGTGGCGGGGGAGGGAAGACCCACTGACCAGGATGGAGGCTGGGAGAAGCCTAGATTGGTGTGAGACAAAATCATTACATTTTCTCTGCACATCATTTTTTTTTTTTTAAGGTTTCTTCTTTATTTTTGAGAGAGAGAGTGTGAGCAGGGGAAGGCAGCGAGGGAGGGGGGACAGAGGACCTGAAGTGGCCTCGAACAGTAGAGTCTGATGTGAGGCCTGAATTCACAAACCATGAGACCATGACTTGAGCCAAGGTCCGATGCTCGACCGACTGAGCCAGCCGGGTGCCCCTCACACCCCCCCGCATCCATCCATCCATCCATTTATCTATCTATCTATCTATCTATCTATCTATCTATCTATCTATCTATCTATCTACCTATCTAGAGAGCACGGAGGAGGGGCAGAGAGAGAGGGAGAGAGAGGGGTCCAAGCAGGCTCTACGCTGTCAGCATGGAGCTGATGGGGGCTCCATCCCATGAACCCTGAGACCACGACCTGAGCCAAAATCAAGAACCAGATGCTTAACCAACTGAGCCACGAGGCACCTCTCTCTGCACACGTTAGCAGCTGTGTGGACGACAGCCTCGAGCCATTACACCTTTTCTACTCTTCCTTCTCCCTCACAGACTCATCATGCCTCCAACCCTGTGGCTTTAACTTCTGTAAGGAATGTCTTTCAAACTGACCCTCATCTCATTTGCTGCCTGATTTCACACCCTAACTGCCTTCTGCCGGAAGGACGGGCTGCATTTGCCCGGTGTCGCCCCTGCAATCCAGCCCGCATCAGGGATGCGCCCCCCAAACACACTGCGGCCACACGACTTCCTTGATCAAAAACACGCCCTTCAGGACACACTCCAAACTCAGGACACACTCCAAACTCGCAGCGTTGCTGCCTCGCCCCTGCAGGCTCCTCTCCTGCCACCCCAGCCACGCCCACCCGCACGTGCGGTCCCTGGACCACCCTCTTCTGGCTCTTTCACTGAGGCCTCTTCCAGGTGTGCGGCAGGGGGAGGCTCCCTCCCTGCCCCGCCACCCGCCGGAACTCAGCCGCGACAGCAGGGAAGGGACGCTCACAGACGTGCTGGGGACGCTCCCGCCACACAAGCCCCGAACACCCCAGCCACCCTGCTTCGCACGCCGCTCCTCTCTTCCGGGACGACCTCTTTCCAGGCCAATCTCAGAACTATGGCCGTTCTCCAAAACACATGTCCAATGCCATTTGGGTCCCCCTCACCACGTCACACTCTCCAGCTTTCACGTCACATCGTGTTCCGCCCTGTGCTACGGTTTCGTTCCCAGGTACACCCCCTCCCCCCACACTGTGCACGCGGAGGATGGCTTCCGACGGGCCCACGCCCAGCGGCGCCTGGCCCACCACAGGCGTTCCAGAACCGTCCGTCGCACTGCCACGCTACAAAACCCGTACAAAACCCTCTAAACCTGAGTGAAGAAGCACGCGGCTTGGGCCCCTGTGTAACCCGTGGGGCTAGACCCCTGGCAACGAGCAGGAGCTCGAGAAACGTCTGCTCCACACCGGAGGGCGAAAGGGTAAGAAACGGAAGCCTTCCTGCAAGCGAGGCGACGCGGCCCTCGTGGCGGTGAACTGCTCCCAGCCCCGGCTCCGCCCCGCCGCCGCGCCCCGCCCTCCCGCCCCTGGCTCCGCCCCCGGCTCCGCGCCCCGCCCCCGCACCTGCCCGTCCGCCCCGCCGCCGTCGCTCCCGCCCACCTGCCCGCCCCGCCCGCCGCCGCCCGCCCGCCGCCGCGCCCCGCCTCCGCACCTGCCCTTCGTCGCCCCCTCGGCCCCGCCCCGTCCCGCTCCCGGGCCCACCTGCTCCGCCCCGCCCGCCGCCGCCCGCCGGCCCCGCCCCGCCGCCGCCGCGCCCCGCCCTCCGCCCCGGCGCCGCGCCCGCCCGGCCCACCTGCCCCGGCCGCCCCGCCCGGGCCCCGCCGCTCACCTGTAGGCCCAGGGCGACACGCTGCGCAGGTTGGTGGGCGGCCGGAAGCGCCGGTCGCCGGGCCTGCCCCCTGCCGGGCAGCTCGCGTTGCGCGCCTGCTCGCGCGGCCCCAGCTGCAGCGTGTGGTGGAAGGCGCCCAGCACGCCGGCCGCCAGCCGCCCGTACAGCTGCTCCAGGAGCTCCTCGGGCCGCTCGGCGCAGCCCCGCGGCCGCGCCGGCCGCCTGCTCGCCCTCAGGGCGCCCGCGGCCCGGCCCGGCGCCAGCGCCAGCAGAACGCCGACCGCCAGCATCCAGACCTGCGAGACAGGCCGCGCTCAGCGCCCGCCCGCCCGCCTCCCCTCCCCCCGTCGCGCCGCGGACCCCGAGGCCGGCCCGGAGGATGGGCGCGGACCAGACGGGCCCCCGAGCGCCGCCCCCGCCCGCCCGCCGCCCCAGGGGGCCCCGGGGCCCCGCCCTGCGCCGGCCCGCGCGCCCCGGGCCGCTGCCGCCGCCGCCTGAGCCGGGGCCCGCGCGGGCGGGGGCTGCGGGTGCGTGTGCGTGTGCCTGCCGGGCTGCTGCGCCCTGGGCTGCGAGTGCCTGTGACGGCCGCCCGCGCCGCTTACCCCGCGCGCGCCATCGCCCCGCGGCCGCGACCTCGACGCTGCGCTCGCCGCGCGCCGCCGGACAGCGAGGGCGCCCGCGCCAGCCACGCCGGAGCCCGCCGCCCTCAGACTCACGCCCCCACACCCTCGTCATCCGCCCGCCTCCCCGCCCGCGGGGGCCGCGTGGCCGAGGCCGGCGCGGGGGCCGGGCGCGGACAGCCCGCGTGCGGGCCGCCTGCCGGGACTCGGGCGTCGGGCGCCGCGTCGGCCGGGCGCGCGGGGACGGGCCGGCGGCACGAGGTCGGCGCCCGGACCCAGCCGGGCGGCCTGCGCGCCCTGGGCCTGGAGCGCGTCCCGCCCGCGAGGAGATGCCGCCCCCGCGAGCTGGCCCTCCCCCGCCTCACCTCCCTCTCCCGCCGGCCGTCACCCGAGGACCCGCCGGCCGCGCCCATCCGCACCCGGAGACTGTCGCGGCTTCCGAGCCCCGGGACGTGCGCTGCGCCGCGGCCGAAGGCCCAGACGTGGGACCGACGCTGTGAAGTTAGGGGACAAAGAGTTTGGCTCAGGGCAAAAAAGATTCTTCTAGCAATTGAAGCTCTCCACGAATAGACCAGACCGTCTGGAAAACGAATGAGCTAAAACCTAGAAGGATTCGCTTCCTTAGGACGACTTTCTCTTCAGAGACTCCGAAGTTCTAAGAAACAAACATTGGAGGGACGAACACACTTCCTTTTCATAGGATGCGAGGCCGCGTTGCCTTCCCGTAAACACTCATGAACGAACCTCTGTGCCTCTTCCAGCAGCTCCGAAATCAAAGCACTGAATGTTTAACCCAACTTGTATTTTCACGTCTGTGCGTGGGCATCACCTGGTCCATCGCAATGTGGGAGAACTCCTACTCCGTGGTACCTGTAAGTGCGAGTAGTCTTGTAAGATAAGCCTAATATTCTGTGAGTAGATTCAAATAAATATGTTTAAGTGAAGGAACTTTATATTCTGCTTCAAGAACACAAGAAAACTTGCTCAGTTGTTCATTCTGCAAAATAATGCTTCTTAGGTGGCAGGCTAATGCATAAAACGCCATTTTACAGAAGTCCTTCGAAAATGAAAACTAAAGACTGATACCAGCTGAAAGTGTAGAAAATACGTAATTTATGGCTCCCTAAATGGTTTGAAGCTTTGGTATTTGAGTACGTTGGTCGTCTACAAAATCTTTGTCTACTTGATTAAACTCCATTTCAGTTATGCTGTGTAGAAAAACAACACTTTCACATGCCTTGAACATTGTGTAACTGAAGAGTTTCAGAATTACTGCTAAAAATCCCACTGAAATCTCCATTTTAAGCAATTTAAGCCATTTACAGCTCTTGGTGAGTGAACGTTTGTTTTGAGGTTATAAAACACTTTTTTTCTGACTAGCAGATAAATTGTTCCTGTTCTCTGTCACCTTTCTGGTAAAATAGGAATAAAGATCTGTACTCAAACACTGCTTATTATGTATTTGCTAAAACGCGTGGGAGTCCTCCCGGAGAGCGAGACCGTCTACAGGGTAGTTTCCTAGGAATACTCAGGAAGTCTCGTTACAACGTGTCCTGTGTAAGGTTCGCAGCTTACCTGTGCCAGACTGTTGGTTCCGTGTGGTGGTCAACAAAATACCTTCTATTCTCTGATGACATCTCAACCTCTCTTCTTCTCCCTTGATTACCTTGGAAAGAGAAAATACTTCCCAAGTTTTCACCTGAAAACACTCACCTATTTGCTAGAACAAAAAACTCAGTTTTGTGACACTAGAGTTGAGAAAATGTCTTAGAAACAGGTGCAAAATGTTTCGTCTAATGTTTCCTCAGCCACCGTCAGATCTGTATGTATGCACATGTGAAATAAACATGTTAATTAAGCCCAGGGGCGCCTGGGGGGCTCAGTCCTTTAAGCTTGCGACTTCGACTCAGGTCATGATCTCGCGGTTTGTGAGTTCCAGCCCCGTGTTGGGCTCTGTGCTGACAGCTCGGAGCCTGGAGCCTGCTTCGGATTCTGTGTCTCCCCTGCTCTCGCTCTCCCCTCGCCCCTCAATAATAAACATTAAAAAATTTAAACACAACAGAAAAAGACCATGATCTTCCTGTGGCATGCCTGGACTCTATGTCCTACCATGAGGAAGCCAGCCTTAAAAAAAGGTTTTTAATCCAAATTTTTAAAAAAAGGAGAAAAAGGCAACAAAATGCTCAAAACCAAGTTCCTCACGTTCTCTTAAAAATTAATGCCTCTCTGGCGCTCTTCGCTGAAGGTATCACCTTCCTTGGAGTCACAGATGATCTCAAGTCATCTTCCTCCCTCTTACCCCTCGTTCACTCAGCCACTCCAGTAACCAGACACAACTTCTAAGAGACCAAGCTGTTGGGAAAAAACGTTTCCAAAATTCCAAAAGCTGGTGCGAGGTTGGCCGCTTCCATATTTGGCTTCTTAGGTTACTGATGTACCCACCTCCCCAAGCTCCCTACCCTCCTTTAAAGGACTGTCCCATTGTCCCACCAGTTGTTCTCTTTATTGCTGCCATCTTGGTTAGAACCTGGCTCTACCACTACTTCTGTTCATCATTCTTGGCACCTCTAGCATCCACACAGATCATTTCTTCAGTACCCTAGCTTCTAAATGACTACCTTCACTCCAACTGTCTTTTCTCCCATTATATCTCAACTATTGTATGGTACTATACCGCATGCAAACAGATGGTTTCAAATACCTACTCTTTGACATAGTCACTTTCTATTTTTATTCACTTGTGTAAATCTTTCATCTCATCAGGTCTCGTATCTACCCTCTAACTGCCTACCTTCCTCCTACCACTTTTCTACTACGCATTCCATTCTTGAGTCCTTATTTGCTTCCTTGTCTAGAGTTCATGGTTCAGGTCTATTACCGCATCCTTACAAACACCCTTAATCCCTTGTTCCTTTTTGCCTCTTAATATTTGCTCAGAATAATCCCAACTCCATTGAAATCATACAACTTGGTTGACTAGACTCGCTTCTAATTTCTGACCACAAATCTCAGATTAGCATTCAACACACACATTTATTACGTTTCCCCACTTCTGTTCCCTTTTACGAAGATCACTAATTTACATTTCCTCCCTCTCAAGTCTCTGCTACCCGTTTTCCATCCTCACCAAATGGCCCACATGCACGGATGAGAGCTATTGTTTTTTTTCTATCACCAAGTATGCTCACCTACTTGCACTCACTTTCATATAACCTGCCTCCTTTCCTGATACATTTCATAAACCCTTGGCTCCAGTTCCCACTCTATCAACCATCTAATTTGCTTCCTTTTCTAACAAAATGTTCCAAACTGTCTTTATTCTTGCACTTTCTGCTCAGCCTACTCCAGTTGGATATTTATCTCCAGTGCTTCTCTGCGGTAACTCTTAACAAGGTTGAAATGAGGTATAATAATCACCGAAGTCAACTGTGTTTATCTAATTATTAGATTTTTTGCATCCTTTAACATACTTGAGCACTGCCTAGTCCTTATTCCTTTTGATTGTTAAATAGTGTATCTTTTCCCATCTTTTCATTTTCAACCTGTCTGAGCCCTCATATTTAAAATGTGTCTCTTGTGGGGCACCTGGGTGGCTTAGTTGGTTAAGCGTCGGCCTTTGGCTCAGGTGATGATCTTGAGTTTTATGAGCCCGAGCCCTGCGTCGGGCTCTGTGCTGACAGCTCAGAGCCTAGAGCCTGCTTCAGATTCTCCCTCCCTCTTTCTCTGCCCCTCCCCCACTCGCACTCTGTCTCTTTCTCAAAAATAAATAAAACATTAAAAAAAATAAAATGAAATGTGTCTCTTGTAAGTAACAGGTAGTTGGGTCTTTTTAAAAAATTTTTTTTGAAAAGTTTTTATTTAATTAGAGAAAGGGGAGGGAGAGAGAGAACAAGAAGGGGAGGAACAGAGAGAGAGAAAGAGAGAGAGAGAATCTCAGGTGGGCTCTGCAGTGCAGAGTATGATTTGGGGCTTGAACTCATGAACTGTGAGATCATGCCCTGAAACAAAATCAAGAGTTAGGCGGATGCTTACTTGACTGGGCCACCCAGGCACCCCCGGTTCTTAGGTTTTTTAAAAAACTTTTTTAATGCTTCATTTATTTCTGAGAGACAGAGAGAGACAGCATGAGCAGGGAGAGAGGGAGATACAGAATCAGAAACAGGCTCCAGGCTCTGAGTTGGCAGCACAGAGCCCGATGCAGGGCTCGAACCCATGAACCGTGAGATCATGACCTGAGCCAAAGTCAGACGCTTAACTGACTGAGCCACCCAGGGGCCCCTGGGTCTTAATTTTTAATCCAGTCTGATAAGCTTTGTCATTTAATTAGAAAATGTAATCTTACATTTACTGTATTTGATAATGTAACAATTACTAATGTAATTAGCATTTACTAATTATATAATTATTCATATAATTGGGTTTACTATTTTATAATTACTAATATAGTGTAAATACTAATATAATTGGGTTTAATCCTGTTACTTGTTTTCTATTTGTCCATCTGTTCTTTATTCCTTTATTTTTCCTTTCTGCCTTTTTTGGATCAATCAAGTACTTTTATTATGTTTTGTCCTTCATTTCAAAAACTTCTATTTTGAAATAATTTCAGGTTTATAGAAAAGTACAAATACCTCTATATACCCTTCACTCAAGTCCATTAATTATTAATATTTCTCCACATTTATCATTGTATTTTTCCTGCTATCAGGACCCTTTGTTCCAAAATACTTTAGGATGTATTTCTTTCTTTCTTTCTTTCTTTCTTTTTTTATTTATTTCTAGGAGAGAGAGAGAGTGTGAGCAGGGGAGGGTCAGAGAGAGAGGGAGTCACAGACTGAAACAGGCTCCAGGCTCCGAGCTGGCAGTCAGCACAGAGCCCGACGCGGGGCTCGAACCCACGAACCGCGAGATCATGACCTAAGCGAAAGTCGGACGCTTAACCAAGCCACCCAGGCGCCCCATTTTCTTTTCTTTTTTTAAAACGTCTTATTTATTTCTGAGAGAGAGAGAGAGAGAGAGAGAGAGAGAGGCATCGTGAGCAGGGGAGGGTCAGAGACACAGGGAGACACAGAATCCTAAGCAGGCTCCAGGCTCTGAGCTGTCAGCACAGAGCCCGACGCGGGGCTCGAACCCACGAACCGTGAGATCATGACCTAAGCGAAAGTCAGATGCGTAACCGACTAAGACACCCAGGCGCCCCTAGGATGTATTTCTAAGACAGACGGGCATTCAGTTATGTAACCACAGTGTCATTATCAAAATCAGGAAATTTTATAGTTAATAGTCATATTATCTAATAGGCCTATTCACATGCAACCATCTCTATAGTGCCCTTTAGCGCAAATTTCCCCCAATCCAGGATTTGAATGAGGACTATGCACTCATTTTGTTGACTTGTCTCTAGAGAGACAATCTGGAGCAGTTTCTCTGACATTCTTAGTCTTTCGTGATCTTAACATTTTTGAAAAGTTCAGGCCAGTGATGTTGAGGACATCCCTCAATATGGGATGCTTCCTCATGGGCAGGTCCAGATTAGGTGTTTTGGGGAAGAATATCAGCTAAGACATCTTGGGTGATCTCAGAACATCCCATCGGGAGGCATATGGTGTTAATTTGTCTCATTATTAGTCATGCTATTTTTGGCCACAAGGGTGTCCACCAACTTTATCCAAAAGTAGGATTTTCCCGTCTTGTAATTTATGAGTAATTTGTGGGGAGATACTTCGGGGCTGTGTAAATATACTGTTCTCATCAAACTTTCTCCACTTGCTTTAGAACAACTGATTCTTGAATCAGTTACTATTGTGGTGGTTGCAAGATGGTGATTTTCTGTCATTCTTTCTGTATTTGTTAGTTGTTCTCTTAGGTTTTTAATCATATATTCTTTCGTTTCAGTTGTTATTCTAGAGACTTCAATATGTATCTTTGGTTTGTTACGGCCTGCCACTATCTGAGCAATACGGTAATATTAGAGCCATCTGATTAATATTTTCTCCTAATCTTTGGGCAACTATGGTCTTTAATATATATGTATATTATATATCATATATATATATTAAACCCCCACAAATCATTCCTATTGTTGTTTTAAGCAGTTACTGTTTGGTACTTTTCATGCTTCTTTCTAGGGTAATCTTCCTTTAGCTTGTAGAAATAAAGTGTTTCCTATAGAGGTAGTCTTATGGTAATTAATTTTCTTAAATTTTGAGAAGTTTTTAATCTTAACATTTGAAAGATATATTCCCTGTAATAGAATTCTTGGTTGGCAGAGTTTTTTCTTTCAGCACTGTATTTATTTTAATTTTTATTTACTTATTTATGTGTGAAAGAGAGAGAAAGCGTGAGCAGGGGGAAAGCATGAAGAGAGGGAGAGAGAATCTGAAGCAGGCTCTGAGCCGTCAGCATCGAGCCCAATGTGGGGCTTGAACTCATGAACTGTCAGATCATGACCTGAGCCGAAATCAAGAGTCAGACACTTCACTGAGCCATCCAGGTGCCCCTTCTTTCAGCACTTTGAAGATGTCATTCTTACTGTCTTCTGGTTCCATAATTTCTATGGTAAAATCTTGGTTCCATAATTTTTAAAAAAATATTTTTATTTATTTCTAGGAGAGAGAGAGAGAGACAGCGTGAGCAGGGGAGGGTCAGAGAGAGGGGGAGACACAGACTCTGAAATAGGCTCCAGGCTCTGAGCTGGCAGTCAGCACAGAGCCCGACGCGGGGCTCGAACCCACGAACCGCGAGATCATGACCTGAGCGAAAGTCGGACGCTCAACCGACTAAGCCACCCAGGTGCCCCCTTGGTTCCATAATTTCTATGGAAAAGGCAGTCTTAAGTCATATTATTGTTCCTCTAAGATGGTGTGTCCTCCCCCCCCACCCCCCATTTTAAAGCATTTCTTTGTCTTTGGTTTTTACCATTTGAGTATATCTCTAGGGTGTAGTTTAAAAAAATTTTTTGACTCTACTTTTATTGTGTTCACTGAGCTTTCTACATCTGTGGCTTGATGCCTTTCATCAATTTGAGATAATTCTAGACACTATCTCTTTAAATGTTTCTACTCTATTCTCTTTCCTCTCTTCCTGAGATTCCTATTACACTTAGGTAAACTTCTGTGTCCAAAATATCTCTTGTCATCTGCTTTATTCTTCCTATTCTTACTTCACTTGTGCTTCAATTTTGATATTTTCTAGTGATCATTTCACTAATCCTGATTTCCGTTGTGTCTAGCATATTGTTAAATCCATCCAAAAAGATAATTTCAAATATTGTATCTTTCAATTCTAGGGTATTCATTTGACTTTTGTTCCTAGATTCCAATATCCTGTTGAAATTCTCCATCTTTTCATTCATTTTGTCCATCCTTCCTGTTTTAATATACGAGTCGTGGGCTTTATTTTAAAGCCCATCTGATAGTTCCATTACCTTGATTATCTGAGGGTCTGCTTTTACTTATGTTTTATATTTTATGCTTGTTGGCCATTTTCTTGATCTTTTTTACTGTATGCCTGATGTTATATATAAGAGGCTACAAATGACATTGTTACCAGAGAAAGTTCTTTCTTTAGCTAGTCAGAGATGATCTCAGACGAATGATGTCAGTGCAGTCAGGGATTGAGCTGGGCGGGGGTTGGGCTGCAGTTTTTGTAAGCCAGTCCAGCCCTGGTTCATGTCTGTCTTCCACGCTTTTGATTGAGAGCCTGGCAGATCCGTCTCCTCAGCTGTGAAAGACGGCGAGATGGTCAAGTCAGCCCCTGGAGGTTTTGAATTTAGATCATCAGCCTCCTGCCCCACAGCTTCACAAAACAGCAAGTGTCTGGAGGGTAGACAAACTGTATTTGTGGAAAGCCCTTCCCCACAGCAGGACTTTGTCTCCTAAGGACCCTAAGATTATGGGGGATTTAACTTTAAATCTTCTTAGGCCTTTAAAACTTGGAGCTTCTCTAAGTTTTTAGTTTGTTGTGCCAGCCACAGCCGCACAGCCACTGGAAAGTTCTGCTAGTTTCTCTTTTCCCTGGCAGAGCCCCTTTTCCAGGTCAACCCCAGTTCTCAGCGCAAAGCCGACAAGGTGAAGACAACCAGCATCACCAACTCTGCTAGAAAGAGGTCTTTCCAGTCTGGAACTTCAGTTTAGCTTTATTGCTTCCACAGCTTTCCAGTGACTTTAAACATGATTTTTGCAATGATTTGTTGCCTCCCGCCCCCCCGCTAGTTGTTACAGCAGGAGCACGGGCCCAACCCGACCCACTGCATCCTCCTTAGAACTGGAAATCCCACTCCCCCAAATGTGAAACCTCCTACATCACTTATTGCTCTTTTCAGTCTTTTCAAAATTTTTTAAAATTTTAATTTTTTTTTTTTCTTTTGCTGACTTCCTCTCTCTTGACCTCCGGGGCCGGTCACTTAGGCTTCTCTGTCCTCAATTTCCCTAAATGATTTCATTCAGTTGCAGAGGTATTAAACACTATCTGTACACTGAGGGTTCCCCACCCTACGTCCCCAGCCCTTACCTCTTCTGATTTTTAAGTTTGTAAATCTAACTGCATTGTTTATATCTCTAATGGGATGCTTAAGAGACAGCTCAAATTTAGGGTGGTTAAATCACAACGGGTTCCCCCAATCCACTCCACTCAGTTCCTCAGCCACAGTTCCTTATCTGTTCCTCATTTCCTCACAACCCACATCCAATCCAGTCCAGTGTTTTGAGCTCTGCCTTCGAAATGTATGTCGAGTTGACCAACTCTCATTTCTTTTTTGTTTTTTTTTAATGTTTTATTTATTTCTAGGAGAGAGAGAGAGAGAGAGAGAGAGACAGCGTGAGCAGGGGAAGGTCAGAGAGGGAGTCACAGACTGAAACAGGCTCCAGGCTCTGAGCTGGCAGTCAGCACAGAGCCCGACGCGGGGCTCGAACCCACGAACTGTGAGATCATGACGTAAGCGAAAGTCGGACGATTAACCGACTAAGCCACCCAGGCGCCCCCCAACTCTCATTTCTACTGCTAAAAACCTGGTCTTCAATTCTTGCCCAGGCTACTAGTAGTTCCAGCCTTTCCCTTGCCCTCCAACCTACCCAGCTGCCAATTAGTCTTCATGGCACCTAGTGTGATGGCCAGTTTCTAAGGTTAAATCAAATCACAACATTCCTATTCCTTGCACAAAACTTTTGTCTGTGTGTTTGTTTACTTTTGGAGAGAGAGGCAGGGGCAGAGAGAGAGGGAGACACAGAATCCGAAGCAGGCTCCATGCTCTGAGTTGTCAGCACAGAGCCCAATGCTGGGCTCGAACCCACAGACCACGAGATCATGACCTGAGCCGAAGTTGGACGCTTAACTGAGTCCCCCAGGTGCCCCTAAAAAAGGTTTTTGTAATGAGTCCCTCCCTCCACCACCATCACGATTACGTTACCCCATTTTATTAACTGCATTTAGCAACATCTGAAGTCCTTTCAAATATATATTTATTGTCTTTCTTCCCCACCAGAGTTTAAGCTCGTTGAAGGCAGGACCTTGTTGTCTTGTTCACTGCTGTATCCCTCACACCTCGCACATAGGTGTTCGGTGTATGTGTTGAATGCCTCCCCATTAGATCTTGGGAGAGGGGACTGTGATCTAATTTTGGTTTCCCTCTTCCTGCACCTGCCAGTAGTGTGCACATCGTGGAGACAATGTGAAGTACGATGAATAGGTCCACCCTGTCCAGTGAATTTTAAAGACGAGCCACTTCTGACCTCCCCATCGTTGCTATTCCTCTGGACATTACTGATCAGCCAAACACACTGCTAAAGAGAAATGCAGGGAGTCCTGGCTGCCAACCCAAACCCCAAGGCAAGAACGGGACTTACTCCGTGCTACTGGTACATGCGACTGGACTGAAGGCAGAAAGGAAATATGGAAAAGAGCAATAGGGTTATGGTTTAGATTTTCTCTCACTCGACTTTGTGCTGCCTCAAAAACCAAACTGTTTTTAATAGTATTATAACCCCCATGAAGCCAAACTTCCAGAGACTTAACTGTTTCTTTTTTTTCTAATGTTTATTTATTTAGAGAGAAAGTGATCAGGGGAGGGGCAAAGAGAGTGAGGGAGAATCCTAAGCAGGCTCTGCTCTGCACTGAGCCTAATGGCAGCCTCGATCTCACGAACTGGGAAATCATGACATGAGCCGAAAGCAAGTCGGACGCTTAACCGCCTGAGCCACCCAGGAGCCCCAGACCTAACAGTTTCTAAACTCCAAGTAATTCAGTGTAACTAAAGATTCATCAATGATATGTCCTAGCACCAAATATGACAAGCTGTGAACCATGGAATCAATGCAGGGTTTTCATTGCTAACACTCTTTTTAATGAAATCACAGAAAATATTAGCACACACTCCAGTACTAAGAGTATGGTTTTGTGAACACACTCACTACTTACACGTACGCAGGCACTAGGCAGTGCTGCAACACGTATTTCTCACTATGGTCAATGTTTTCAAGAGTAAGGAAGTCATTAGCCTGAAGTATTAGTTTCACAAGTCTTTATTCCATGTAAAACAAAGCTTAGACCCACCTCAAAGAACAGAATACATTTATTTAAAGTTTTGACGGTGTTCAAAATTAAAATTTGGGTATTTCTTCCAAAGCTTCATATAAGTATTATCTTATAAGGCAATTTCTTTCCTTTAATAAATAACAGTTTGAATGTGTATCATTCTGGAAGCAAATCATCTCCTAACTCTTCGTCAGCAAAATCATCGTCGTCGATTCTTTTTTTTGCTGCAGTTTTTGGTCTTTCTATCTGAGGGCCCAGTGGATCCACATAGGAGACATCTAGGTTTCAAAATAAATTGTTATGTTAGAATGATAGAGGAAAAAAACAGAACAAATGTGAAACCGGTTGGTCTCATAATCTACACTGACTTGAGTGAACAGAAATGCTCTTCCAAATCATAAAACTTTGTGTGTGTACAAACAGTTCTCATTGCCCAAGTACGCATTCGGGCATCTCCCCGAGTCTTCTCCAGACCTGGCTGCCTGCGGGAAGTGGGCGGGGACACCAGCACTTGCCTATTTCTTTGTTACAGCTACTCTCATAAGGCTCATCTGTCCCAGGTAAAGCTCTGAGTCTGGCACTTAGTCGTTCACCTTTACTACTGGCACTACAGTTCTGGCCACTATCTGAAAACACAAAGATAAAAATGCATTTAACACGCTGAGAAAATACAACACTACATTATGAATCTTTAAGTATATTTATTCTTATTTGCCAAGAAACAGGTTTCATTTGGAAGCCAACTTCTGAGGGATGGAATTCTTGTTTTCTGAAACTTAGGAGAAATCGCTTCTTGGGAATCTATAATATAGACAGAACATCACTTAAAAGTAGTCTTTCTGTCTATGTATCTTTCACAGGGATGCTTAGTTACAGATTTCAATGCTATAGATTCACTGGTGAGAAGTTAGAGACCAGCTGATGAATACACCTAGTAAAGCCCAAAGAGCCGCTGGAGAAACGACAAAGAGGAGGCCCTAGGATCAGTATGAGCTGTATCATCAACCCCATTATCAAGGCTGCTGAGTGGCCCTAAACTCACATCAAATGGAAAATGGCAGAAGAGGTAGGAGATGACCTGGACCATGTAGTCCCTTTCTTCAGGATTAGCTGTGCCCTGGATAGATCCGATTTTGGCTCAGGACGAGGAAAACCTAAAAGGACAGGAGCATCCAAATTGGGGGCCCTGCAGTCTGGAGCACGGAAGATTCTCAGACAGGGCTGAACGCTCACATTAGTAGGAAGCAGTAGTAGTAATTCTTAACCTTAAATGTCTATCATATTTTTTAAAGAAACACTCCTCTAGCCCCATTGTTTCTCCTTCTTTCCCTTAAACCCACGAACCGTGAGATCATGACCTGATCTGCAGTCGGACGCTTAACCGACTGAGCCACCCAGGTGCCCCTAACATTTTATTTTTAAGTAATGTCTACACCCAACGTGGGGCTCGAAGCCATGATCCCAAGATTGAGAGTCAGGTGTTCCTCCGACTGAGCCAGCCAGGTACCCCCCCCCGCCCCCCGAACACAGTTTTTAAACATTTCCTATTATAAACACCAGAGCAGGTATATATTGTGAATGTCCTTATTTCATCATTTTCAATCAATTTCAAAGAGTGACACTACCATGCACGGGCAGGTGTAAATGGATCGATGAGCATTTGTAAGTCTAGGTGGGGTTTTATGCCTAAATAATAAAACAAGTTATTATACTTATTTCAGTACAGAAACAAATAACAATTACTATTTCCTAGAGAGAAGTTAACATAGCTTCCCAAAAGGAGAATATGGAGATCAATTTATCTGAATTATCAATCAATTAACATTAAAACTTCCAAACGATACTTTTATTTTTATTAGGGAAAACCTTAGAATCATATGCATTTAGAATTCATAAGGATTCTTGAAACTTACCTATACCAGAAAAAATAATACCCCTGTGAAATGGACAATGTATATATACAACTCCCAAAGAAAACCATATAACTGGTCAATAAACATAAAAATATTTAAACATATAAATAAAATATTTAAGTATAACCTTAAAAACATATTAAGTGAAAAAAAGTCAGATCACTACATACTGACTGACACCATTTTTAGAAAGGTAAAAAACAAGCAAAATTAAATATAATGTTTACACACCTGATAATATTGTATGTGAAAAGGCAAGAAACTAAAAAAGTATAAACCTGAACATACATAAAGCAGAAAAAAATCCCTCACAGTGGTTCCCCGTGGGGAAGGCAGGGGCAAAGCACCCAGGTGGGCAGAGCAGTAATGTTCTGGTGCTAATGTTTTGTGATGGCTTCATTAATTTTAGTTTTATATGTCTGGTAACTGAAGAGTGCTACAGTACTTCTCTTGTGGGTATCAAGTATTACATAACTTAAATCTACATATAATTCTAAATGTAAGATTCAACATTGCCTATTAAAGTGATCAAGATTTTAAAAATACTAGGTTAGAGAGTGAAATGAACACATTTCCCGAGATTAATGTAGGAGTGTATAGCAGCGGTTAACAACTTTGGGGGCGGATTAGGACGCCTCACACCTTATTTCCTCACAAAGCTACCCATGTGACAGTCTACAATCCCGAAGGCCTTTATGAGAACTCCAGAAACCAGATGGGAAGTTGCAGTACCTCAGGAAAACTCAAATCCAAGAACAACGGCCCTGCAACGGGAAAGAAAAGCCTGTGAGCTGCGTCAGCCCCAACCGCAAGCCGGCATCACTCGGGCTGGGAGAAGGCCCGGCGCAGACTCTCCCTGGGAGGGGACAGAAGAGGGGAGCATACGCCCAGGGCACTGCCCGAGACGCCGGTTTGGGTCTTCCTTGAGCTGGGGTGCTGCCGAGGGACCAGCACGCTCTGGGGGCCAGGAGAGCTCGTGGGGTGACTGCAGCACCGAGGCCCTCCCGCCACCGCACGACCGCACACGGAAGCCGGCACAGTTTGCGGCTTCTTCCCCCGCAGAGAAAGAGGAGAGAGGAATATATATCGGATATTCCGGCCGTAGGAGGGGGTGGGGGAGTCCCGAGGGCCCGGTTTTCCGGGACTCCGCACCGACGCGCAGCCGGCACGCCTTGAACGGCTGCGGAGAGCTTACGGCACCGCTGGAGACGTTGCGGCTTCACAGGCGGACACCAGAGGAAGCAAGCGATTTTAAATCCTGAAACCTACTTGGGAAATTACAGGTAGAAGCTGAGATAAGAGGCATACCCTAAAAACTTTTAAGACTCCCATAGTCTCTAGTGGGGCTGATTGGTGACAGTATTCCCCGTACACGCCAGCCCCGCAAAACCAGAGAAAAGTGGCTGTTTCTTCGAATGAAGAAATCACAGAAAAACATGAAAACATGGCCCAATGAAAGAAACAAAATGAATCTTCAGAAACTGAAGAAATGGAGATATATTGATTTGATTACCTGACAAAAAATTCAAAATAATTGTCTTAAATAAGGTCAGTGTGCTACAAAAGAACACAGGTAGACAATAAATGAAGTCAAGAACATGAAGCATAAACAAAACTAAACTATCAACTGAGATAGAAACTAAAAAAGGACCAAAGAGAAATTCTGGAGCTGAAGGATACAATAACTGAATTGAAAAATTCACTAGAAGGGTTCAAAAGCAGATGTGATCAAGCAGAATAAAGGATTGTGAACTCAGAGATAGGTCATTTGAAATTACTATATCAGAAGAATGAAGAAGAAACTGAATAAAGAAAAGTGAAGAAAGCCTAGAGAATTCTGGGACAAAATTCAGATCAAGGGCATAAACGAAGCAGTATACATATTATGGGAGTCCCAGAAGGAGAAGAGAGAAAGAATGGAACAGAGAGATTATCAGAAGAAATAATGGATGAAAAATTTCCAAATATGAGAAAGGAAATGAATATCCAAATTCAAGATGCTCAAAGAACTCCAAATAGGATGGACCTAAAAAGGACCACATTGAGACACATAATCAAACTAAAAATTCAAAAACAAAGAATCTTAAAGCCAGCAAGAGAAAAGCTAATTCATCATAAACACGGGACCAAGCACACAGTAATGAGATTTAAGAGCAGAAACACTGTAGGCTAGAAGGGAGTGAGATGATACATTCAAAGCACTGGAAGAAAAATCTGCCAACCAAGAATACCATATCTGGGAAAACCCATCCTTCAAAAAAGACAGAGAAGTAAAGACTTTCCTGGATAAACAAAAGCTGGGGAAGTTTATCACCACTAGTTCTGCCTCATATGAATTGCTAAACAGAATCCTTCAAGTTCAAACAAAAGGACACTAGATGGGAACAGGAAATCACATGAAAACATAAAGCTCTCTGTAAAGGTGAATACAGACACAAGCACTGAATACTGTAATACTGTCATAGTAGCACATAAATCATTTTAAATTCAGGTATAGAATATAAAAGCATAAAAATAGCTATATGTTAAAGAATACAAATATAAAAAGATGTAATTTGTCACATGGATAACACAGTGATGGGACAATGTAAAGGAGTAAAGTTTTTGTAGGTGATTGAAGTTGTGTAACCCTATGTGTAACTATTTTAAATGTGAATGGATTAAACTCCCCCCCAAAAAAGACACAGAGTGGCTGATGGGGAAAAAAAACCCAACTATATACTATTTATAAGAGACAAACTTTAAATATAATGACATACATAGGCTGAAGGTGAATAGATAAAAAACGATATTCCATGAAAATGGGAACTGAAAGAAAACGGGAGTGTCCATACATATTTCAAACATAGACTTGAAGCCAAAAATGGTCAAAAAGACAAGAGAAGGACATTATATAATGATCAAAGGGCCAATTCACTAGGAAGCTAGAACAATTATATATGCACCTTGACAGCAGAGCAACCAATATATGACGCGACTACCACGAGTGCACGTCCTGCCGCGTGAGCTTCCACAGCCTCTTTGACCTTGGCCACAGCAAATTCTTACTCAGCACGTCTCGAGAGGCAAGGGAAACAAAAGCAAAAATGAACTATTGGGACCTCATCAAAACAAAAAGCTTCTGCACAGCGAAGGAAACAATCAGCAAAACTAAAAGGCAACCGACGGAACGGGAGAAGATATTTGTAGATGACATATCAGATAAAGGGTTAGTATCCCAAATCTATAAAAAATGTATTAAACGCCACACCCAAAAAGCAAATAACCCAGTGAGGAAATGGGCAAAAGACATGAATAGATAATTCTCCAAAGAAGACATCCAGATGGCCAGCAGACACATGAAAACATGCTCAACATCACTCATCATCAGGGAAATACAAATCAAAATCACAGTGAGACACCACCTCACGCCTGCCAGAATGGCTAACATTAACAGCTCAAGCAACAACAGATGTTGGCGAGGATGCGGAGAAAGGGGATCTATTTCGCACTGCTGGTGGGAATGCAAACTGGTGCAGCCACTCTGGAAAATGGTATGGAGGTTCCTCAAAAAATTAAAAATAGAACTACCCTACAACCCAGCAATTGCACTACTAGGTATTTATCCAAGGGATACAGCAGTGCTGATGCACAGGGGCACATGCACCCCAATGTTTATAGCAGCACTATCAACAATAGCCAAAGTATGGAGAGAGTCCAATTGTTGTCCATTGACAGATGAATGGATAAAGAAGATGTGGTGTACAAACACACACACACACACACACACACACACACACACACACACACACACAATGGAGTATTACTCAGCAATCAAAACGAATGAAATTCAAAAGAATGAAATCTTGCCATTTGCAACTATGTGGATGGAACTAAAGGGTATCACGTTAAGTGAAATTAGTCAGAGAAAGACAAATACCATCTGACTTCACTCATATGAGGACTTTAAGACACAGAACAGATGAACATAAGGGAAGGGAAGCAAAAATAATATAAAAACAGGGAGAAGGACAAAACATAAGAAACTCTTAAATATGGAGACAAACAGAGGGTTGCTGGAGGGGTTGTGGGGGGGGGGATGGGCTAAATGGGTGAGGGGCATTAAGGACTCTACTCTTGAAATCACTGTTGGACTATATGCTAACTTGGATGTAAATAAAAAAATAAATATCAAAAATATAAATATAAATAAAATATCATAGAGGAAGGAAAATAAGGAAAAAAAAAATTCTTGGCTAAACCAAAGTCACAAAGATTTTCTCCTGTAAGTTTATAGTTTTCAGTTTTATATTTAGGCTATGATCCATTTGAGTTCATTTTTTTATATGGTATAACGTGTTGATCAAAGTTAATATTTTTGCATGTGGATGTCCACTTATTCCAGCCCTGCTTGTTGAAAAGACTATCTTCTTCCCATAAAACTGTTTTTGCACTTTTGTTAAAGGTTAATTGATTATGTATGTTTGAGTCTATTTCCAGACACTGTATTTTGTTACACTGCTATGTATCTATCAAAAGGAAAACCTCTGATGTCCACATTTCTGGAGTCACAACATCCATTTTACCTGTTTATTTGAACATTTCCCTTCTACTAGTTTAGAAGCTATACATCCCATTTCAATTATTTTTGTATTTACTAAATACTTTAGGCATTTTAATATGCACATTTAACAAATTTTAAGGTTAATCAGTATCTTTACTCTCCTCCCAAACAAAGCCAAGGCCTTTGAATGCTTTCTTCTATTACAACTTATATCACTGCTGTAAATGTTACTGCAATCCAGGAATTTAGTTTTATCTTGATGTTTAAAAGTCTACAACATAGGCGCACCTGGGTGGCTCAGCTGGTTAAAGCGTCCTTCTGTTCAGGTCATGATCTCACAGTTTGTGGGTTCGTGCCCCACATCAGGCTCTGTGCTGACAGCTCAGAGCCTGGAGCTGCTTCAGATTCTGTGTCTCCCTCTCTCTCTGCCCCTCCTCTGCTTGTGCTCTGTCTCTGTCTCTCTCTCTCAGAAGTGAATAAACATTAAAAAAAATTAATAAAATAAAAATTCTACAACATAGAGTATTGCTATTATTTTATTAAGAAACCAACTTTTTATTTTTTTAATTTTTTTTTTTTTAATTTATTTCTAGGAGAGAGAGAGAGAAAGAGACAGCATGAGCAGGGGACGGTCAGAGAGAGAGGGAGTCACAGACTCCGAAACAGGCTCCAGGCTCTGAGCTGGAAGTCAGCATAGAGCCCAACGCGGGGCTCGAACCTACGAGCCGCGAGATCATGACCTAAGCGAAAAGTCAGACACTTAACCAACTAAGCCACCCAGGCGCCCCAAGAAACCAACTTTTTTGTTTTTAATATTTTTATTTATTTCTAGGAGAGAGAGAGGAAGACAGCGTGAACAGGGGAGGGTCAGAGAGAGAGGGAGTCACAGACCGAAACAGGCTCCAGGCTCCGAGCTGGCAGTCAGCACAGAGCCCGACACGGGGCTCGAACCCACGAACCGCGAGATCATGACCTAATCAAAAGTCAGACGTTTAACCGACTAAGCCATAAACCAACTTTTTAAAAAGTT
This sequence comes from Proteles cristata cristata, assembly GCA_017311185.1. Lineage (NCBI taxonomy): Eukaryota > Metazoa > Chordata > Mammalia > Carnivora > Hyaenidae > Proteles > Proteles cristata. The sequence goes on from JAESUZ010005219.1 coordinate 414,044, forward strand.
ATTTATTTATTTTGAGAAAGCAAGAGTGGGGAGGGGGGCGGTGCAGAGAGAGGAAGAGAGAGAATCCCAAGCAGGCTCTGTGTTGTCAGGTGAGTTAAAGTCACTTGTTCAAGAGTTCACGGTTAGTTAGTGGCAAGGCCATCAGCATGACCCAGGTTTCCTGATTGCCAGCCTGGTCCTTGCCCATTCTACAATTGGGCCTCTGTGGCATAGGATCCATGTAAAGTGTGGCACTCTCCATACTGTGAGACGTTTACATGAGTTAAGTATGGCCACAGTCATATATGCATTCCGACCATATGCTATTCCAAGCTCAGCAGCTTAGCGGACTCCACAGAATATGGCAGTCTTGATAATGAAAAACAGTATACTTCGTTTTGTTAATTCTTTAAACAAAATTAGGTTAGGGCAAAGATTTTACAAAACTGAGTCCGTACTACATTTATAGGAATAATGTAAAAATAAGTATATAGATTTCTTTATCTTTCATACCATCAATGATATTTTAAAAATCTGGTGAGATTTAACTGTGTTCCACTCAGTGGCAGAGGAAAGGAGACGGGGCCACTACCTTCAGGTCCTCTACCGCTGTGGGTGACTTTTACCTCAAACAGTTACTATCAACAATTTCCATGATGCCACACCTTTAACACATTTGAAAAATCTAACAAAATATCTATTTTCTTGATTTTTTCCTGTCTTATTGATTTCAGTATGCTTTTAACACTTTTGTATAAATTATAAAAAAGCAAAAAGAAACCACGTTGTATAATTACTGTTGTTTACTACACTCTAGCTGAAAATAAGATTCTTTTTAAAAAGTTATACCAGGGGCGTCTGGGTGGCTCAGTCAGTTAAGCGTCCGACTTCGTCTTAGGTCACGATCTTACGGTTCATGGGTTCGAGCCCCGTGTCCGGTTCTGTGCTGACAGCTCAGAGCCTGGAGCCTGCTTCGGATTCTGTATCTCCCTCTCTCTCTGACCCTCCCCTGCTCACGCTGTCTCTCTCTCTCTCAAAAATAAATAAAACATTAAGAATAATTTTTAAAGTTATACCATCTCTAGAAGCTGTTATATCAAATGTCCAAAGGCTCTGGGACTTCTAATGGCAACATAACTCCCTGGAAGACTAGGCAATGAAGCGTATGTCAGATGTCTCCAGAGTGGAGGAGGGCGGTAATAACTGCCACAGGGTGATACAACTGTAGAGAACAGAATTAAACTTGGAATTATTTCCAGCTGACATGTAGCTCATTCTCATGTTTTCTGTGACAAAAAACTTTATCCCTCATTCTCTACTCCTATTGTGCTAATTGTATTATTACCCAACAAGACAGCTAACAGGGATATACCAAAGCTGGAAAAGGTGACTAACAGCTACTGTACCGCTCCGCTGAAGGCGGCTGTGGAGGGAGTCAGTGAAGACGTGAGCAAAGCAGATAACTCATGTATTACATTTTTTTAAAACTATATTTTGTATATCTAAAAGCTTAACTCAGTACGTGGTATATTAAGAACATAAGGGAGAAGGAGAAGTGGAAGGGAACTGATATTTACTGACTACTGCTATGGTCAGGAACTTAGTCCATGCTTATCTGTTCAGAGAGAGACAGGAAAGAAAAACAGAACTGACGGAACATCTGTATGTGTGTGCACACGCGCATGTATATATATAAAATGTGTATCTATATTTTACAGATATATGTGATATATGTGTTTTATATATTTTATCTGATTTAAATGCATATATTACACATATCAGTAAAATATTTAGATTGGATTTCCTGTGCTGTCTGTAATTTGCCTCTGATGGAATCCCAAAAGAAGAGTTTCATGAATTTTTTTTAAATGAATGTTACAATTAACAGCATTACTAGAATAAATATTCAGTATTCCAAATTGGTAACTTCAAAACCCAGTACTCATATATACAATTTCCAGTATTTTTGTTAGGGGAAAAAAACCCTTTTCATAAACTCTACAGAAGACAGAGGTACACCTGACATATATCTTCATGCATAGATAAATGTGGCCCTGTTGTGGCAGGAAAAATGCTGAGAATAACAAACTCCAAGACCACGTGTTGGGCAGAGGTAAGAAGTGGCCCCTCACTATACCCGGATGTGGACAATGGAATTTCAGACACTGCCCACATTCTCCCTGTCAAACAGGAATCACCCTTAGCGAGTGCTTACCTGTGTCAGACACTGTCTTAAGTGGTTTCTTTCTTTTCTGAAGTTTATTTATTTTGAGAGAGGCAGAAACAGCATGACTGGAGGAGGAGCAGAGAGAGAGGGAGACAGAGAATTCCTAGGCTCCAATCTGTCGGCAAGGAGCCCAATGTGGGGGCTCCAACCCATGGATCCGTGAGATCATACTTGAGCAGAAACCAAGAGTCAGATGCTCGACCGACGGAGCCACCGAGGTGTCCCTGTCTTAAGTGCTCTCTACGACTGAACGCATCTCTCCCTCTCAATAACCCTATTAGGTAGGTCCTATTTTCAGTCCCATTTTACTGACGAGGAAACTGTGACAAAAAGATTGAGTAACGTGCTCAGGGTGATGTAAGATGAGGTGACTTGGGAAAAAGGGGTCTACACACACTGGGGAGTTAGTTACAGTGACCTCAAATGCAGGGCAGTAAGTTAAGGGCCAGAGGAAAGCAGCGTGTTACGTCGAAGACACAGCACCTCGTGCACTGTCACTCCGCGTGTCGCCTGCCTGGAGGCGGCTGGGCAGCCGAGGCAGCTGTAAGCGGAGAAGTCCAGGGATGCCCAATCTTACTGCACAAGCTGGGCGGGGGGTTAGGCAGCTGAAACCAGTGCTCTGAGCAAGAGGGCAGCCCCCAGGTCTCCCCCTGGCGCCCCTGGGAATACTCATGGGGGGTCTGGCCTGGAGCAAAAATTAGCAAACTACAGTCTGGGGGCCAAACCTGGCCTATCCCCATTTTTGAAATCTGGTGAGCTAAGAGTGGATTATACATGTTTAAATGGCTGGGGAAAGTACTTTGTGACACATGAAATGTACAGGACATTCAAATTTCAGGGTCCCAAGATGAAGAGCCCAGGCGCGCGCGTCACTGCTGCGCGGCCCACCCTGCCTCTGGCGCAGTGCGCGCACCGCCCGGCCGCCGCCGGCCCCTCACAGAAACAGCAGCCCAGAGCGGGAGATCGGTGAGCAGGGGACCGGCAGGCAGACGGGCACAGGCGTCTCCGGCATGTGACACACGGATGCTCCGATGCCAGAGCGCGGGCCGTCAGCGCGCGGGCAGCACCCAGTGCCGCGGCTTCGGCGCGCTCCGTGCCCGGGCGTCCGGCCCGCGCCGCCGCCTTTCTGAGGGGAAAGCCCGCTCGCCCTGGGGCGGGACGCGACGGGAGAGGCGTCCTGAGAAACAAGGGCCCCTCGGCCCCTCTGGCTTCTCCGGGCTCTTTTGCCCCGCGCACCCCCGCCGTCTCTTCCCGGAGACCTGAGGCACGTTCGCACGTGCTTCTGCTGCCTCCGCCTCCTCAGGCCGAAACCTGCCGCTCGACGACAGGCGGCGGGCGCCAAGCGTGGCCTCCTCCGTCCGCCTGCGACCCCCGCGGCTCGCGAGGCCGTGAGAAGGTCCCCTGGTCGCTTGCCCGCCTTTGGACTACCGCCTTCAGACTTCAGGTTTGAAAGATAAAAACATGGTTACGGTGGACTTTATAAAAGATGCGTTCTTCAAAAAGTTGACCTTAAAGATAAATTCTGTTCACTGAGTCGTGTTATCCATTTACATTATAAAGTTATTTTTAGCGTAAAATTAAGAGGTACATTTTCACAGGAAAAGTGCACACCCAAGACGTACTAAAAATGGAACGAAAAAACGCAGGAAGCAAGCTATTGCGCATCGCACACGAGTAAACGGAAACGACTGTAAAATGAAACCTTAACGACAAGCACCGTCCTCGAGTCACACGAGGCAGCCACCTTGCGGCAGCGGAAGACGCCTTCCCGGGAGCAGGCGTTTCCGGACAGGCACCCCTGAGCAGCAGATGCGTTCTGGAGCGTTCCCGGCCCTGCAGCGCAGGCGGCGCACCAGGCCTCCTCTCCCGCCCTCACCGCGCGCAGCGGACGGACGCCGCCCAGGGAGACCTACAGCTCTTTGTGCGAGCTCATTTCAGGGAGGCCTTGTTGTGAATTGTTTGAACCCGAAATCTGGCACTGAAAAGAGTAATGGATTTCTACTTCGACTGGTTAAAACAAGTTCATTCCAAGTTAATTCTACAAAAACCAACCGTAGTACTGAAAATCCTGGAAGGGATATTCAATGTTCTAAACCAGACACGACTGCTTTTCAGTGCAGTTTATATCCAGTAATAATAATGATAGTACTCAGCACTGAGTATTTGCCAGGCGTTGCCCTGAGCCCTTTCCACGGGCTGTGCATGTAATTTTAAGTAGCTTCAGGCTCACACGCCTCCCTGGGAAATACACTCAGGAGTGACAGAGCTCGGGCACGGGGCCACAGGCTGATGACCTGCCACTACTAAGAAGTTAAATTTGGTGGCAACAATAGCAGCAGTGTATGTGCACTACATCGCATTCACTCTTGCAATATCTCATTCAAGATCAGCACCAGCGGGGACCCTGTCAGAAATGCAAACTCCCGGGCACGGCCCAGGCTGGTGGAGAAGCGCGGACCCGGCGTTCAGCAGGCTGTTTTCACAAGCCTCCCAGGGGGCTCTGACACAGGCTAAGGTCACGGAACCGCCGAAGAGCGTGGGCGCTGAGGCTTATGAAACAAATCAGCAGCAAAAATAAGGCTGCAGTGGGACTGGCCTGATCCACAAAGAAAGGAACATTTTCTTCTTTTTTTTAAATTTTATATGCGTGAGAGAGGAGAGCGCGAGCGTGCACTCAGGTGTGAGTGAGTGGGGGAGGGGCAGAGAGAGAGAATCTCAAGCAGGCTCCATGCCCAGCACAGAGCCTGACTTGGGGCTTGGTCCCAAGACCCTGGGATCATGACCTGGGCCAAAAATGAGAGTCAGATGCTCAACTGATGGAGTCACCCAGACGCCCCTAAAAAAGGACAATTTTCAAGGACCCCTAAGCATTTCAGAAATAGCTATTTCATGTAAACTAATAATTCTGATATGTAAGTTCCTTATGATCCTCTTTCCTGGGCAATACTTTAAAAAATCTAGTTGTAGGCACTGCATTTATTTTAGCAGCTGAAGGCTGGCCTTTTTTGTTTCAGGTTTTTAAATTTTTAATGTTTTTTATTTTTGAGAGACAGAGAGAGACAGAGCATGAGCAGGGGAGAGGCAGAGAGAGAGGGAGACACAGAATCTGAAACAGGCTCCAAGCTGTCAGCACAGAGCCTGATGCGGGGCTTGAACCCACAAACTGTGAGATCATGACCTGAGCTGAAGTAGGACGCTTAACTGACTGGGCCAGCCAGGCGCCTCAAGACTGGCCTCTTTTGAATGCATTTAGGAAATAATTCTTTTCCACTGTCTGACCTGTGAATCAGGTCCAGCACCAGACGAAGTGCCAAATATTTCCACATAAAGAATATAAATGTGTGTCCCGATTTCACAGGTGGAGGTGGAAGACGGGTGAGATCAGGGCCTGTCCCACATGGGTTTATACTGGGGCATAACAAACTGGCACACAGGGGCCGGCGCTGGCGGAGGGGCAGGGGACAGCTGGCGGAGGGTGTGTTCAGTGTGCCCGCGGCAGGGTGCTCTGAAAGGAAAGAGGGAGAGAGGCACCCACGCAGGGTGCATTCAGACTTCAGAGCCAGGGCAGCCTGCACTGCGCATGTGCCAAGGGCTGGAGAGAAAGGGCAACAAACACGATTCTTGAAGAAGCGTCAGGGAGGAAGCAGCTCGGTCCCGAAAGAGGCATGGAGCGTGGGCTGCAGGAGGAGACGACGAGGCCTGGGAGGCCACGTAACTCAAGGGATCAGGAAATAAGGAACAAAAAGTCAAACGGAAGGGGGGAAAGCATGCAAGCAAGGACCCGGAAAAGGAAGTATTTAATGCTTTACACTTGTGCCAAGAGAACCAAGCAACACCACACCCGGCTTGTAAAAATGTGTCAATAAGGCACAGTTTTCCTCCAGATTCCCTCCTGTGAGAGTAAGGCGTGTTTGTGCACCAGAACTATTTGTGTTGGACTGAAATGGAATGGATGAGAGAAGGAAAAATTATTAAACAAGAAAACAGCAGTGGGTGAAGGCCAGGACAGGAGGCGGATTTGGAGAGCGAGGCCTCTCCTTCCCTGCACTCAGGTATCAGGTCCCGGCAGCCTCAGCGCTCTGCACGGCCAGTCTTTCCTTTGCTACCCTGACCCTGACTGTGGGGGCGGTGCCGGGCCCAGGTGGGGCACTTCGTGTGTTCTGAGCCACGGCGTGACGTGAGGAGCATCGCTGGGCAGGCGTCACCCCGCAAGGCTGAACAACGGTCTCTGTGTTGGAGGACCCGGCACCCCAGGAGCCTCGGAGGCACACCCTGTTCCTGCGGACATTTCTGGGAGGCAAACAACAGGGTGCTGGGAATACTTTCTCGGGGTGGAGCTGTGGACACTGTCCCCTGGGCTCTGGGTCTGCCGAGCAGGCACGCCCTGGCATTCTGTGAGAAGGTCCCGGTGTTTCTGAAGCACATTTCAAACTGAAGACACCCGGGTAACCCAGGCTCAGGTCTAGAGGTTAACACTGGTGACATTCTGCAAGTTTAGGAATCCCCAGGGGAGGCTCTGAGAACTTAATGTAAGACTGTTGTGAGCTGTTCTGGGAGGAACTGGTCGGTTACTCTGAACTTGAGATTTTAATTTTGCTTATAATAACTTTATTGTTTGAGTCTCACATTTAAAAAAATGGGTTTTTTTGAGAGAGCATGTGCATGTGTGCGTGGGGGAGGGGCAGACAGGGAGAGAGAACCCCAAGCAGGCTCCATGCTGTCAGCGTACAGCTGAGTGCGGGGCTCAATCTCACAAACCGTAAGCTCATGACTTGAGCCAAGATCAAGAGTCAAGTGCTTAAATGACTGAACCACTCAGGTGCCTCTGAACTTAAGATTAAAAAAAATTTTTTTTTAATGTTATATTTATTTCTGAGAGAGGGAGAGAGAGACAGTGTGAGCAGGGGAGGGTCAGAGAGAGAGGGAGACACAGAATCCAAAGCAGGCTCCCGGCTCTGAGCTACCTGTCAGCACAGAGCCCGATACGGGGCTCGAACCCATGAACTGTGAGATCATGACCTGAGCCGAAGTAGAACACTCAACCAACTGAGCCCCCCAGGCGCCTCTGAACTTAAGATTTTTAGAAGGAAGTGTAAAAACCTTAGAAGACTGTGAATCTGGTCCTAGAGTGTTAACAGGTATTTAGTGCCTCCGCAGGGCTTACTCAAGACACTTTATCCTTAAGGGACACTCAGTCCCCCAAAGGCCCCTATCACAGACTGCCTGCTTCCTGAGAGCAGGGATGAAGCAGCAGCAGGGAGCTGGCCCATGGGCCTCCCAAGCTCCTCTTCACCGATGCACAAGGCCTCGTGCGGTGCCTCGTCCCCATCAGGACATCTTTGGTTCACACAAGCCCATGGTCCCTCGTCACAACTTCCAATTCCAAAGAGCTCTGCATGGCAGTTTCGGGTGGCAATATGTAAACTTCGTGGGCGTAGAGCCTGACTTGACCCGAAGCTATTTTTAGCCACTGTTTACCCCTAGAGTGATTACCCACGAGTTCAGCCCAGTCGGTAATAGCTGTGTTTGGTCATGAGACGCACCCGGGGGGGGTTATAGATGGGTAACGCACCATGACACTACTCTGAGCCCCAGACCCGCGGGTCCCACAGTGCACTTGGCCCAGGGGCTGTGGGCCTGCACTGCCGGCCGTCGCCAGCTCTCAAGACCGATGGGACACGCCCTCCAGACCCAGGACCCCATTAAATCCCACTGCAGAGAGGTAAGCGAGCATGCTAAAGCAGGAGGGCAGGGGTGACCAACCCGAGGCGACATGTGAGCACTAGGGGGTGGAATGGAAACTTTGCCCGTCATGACTGCGGAGGCCTGACGAGATGGTAAACGGCTGCTCCCTGATGTGGCAAAGTGCCCTTGGCGCGCGTGGGACGCAGATGAACGCGGCTGCTGCTAAGTTCTGAAGCTCTGGGTAGCGACCCTGGGGCCTAAGGGTGAACAGGCAAGGACTGAGGTTCAGCTGGAAAAGCTGGATTGATCCTCAGAGACTGAACCGTCTGGCTAGAACAAGACGTCCCTGACGGTCGTAACTGCGTAAACCCACCCGGCAGCTGAGCCCAGATCTTGGGAAAGAATCTCTGTCCCAGCCACACTCTCCATCCCCAGGAAAGCGAGAACACGCACGTGCGTTTCCCCAGCGGCACCTGAGACCTGGGTGTCCTCCCACTGGACGTTAATGTCCCTACGCACAGGGACCGTGTCTTACTCATCCTTATGTCCCTGGCACTTAGCACAGTATTTATCTGGCACCTGATGTGCATCTAATAAATGTCTGTGAATGAATGAAATAAAGGCCTACCTGACCTAAGGCTCACAACTGTCCCTGTCCTGGCTGCTAGGTCACAAAGAGTTGAGGGAATGAAGCTGGTAGTGCACGGACCTGGGTCACGTATGCGGGGCAGAGCTAAGTACGGATATGAGAGATGTACCTGTATTTACACATCCCAATTTGGCCTTTATTTTTACAATTGGTTTCTTTAAAACCACCAAATTTCTATTAAGTGTAACTTACCCCCACTCCCCTGACATGGACAGAGAAGGTAGATTTTGATGATGAGGAAAAAGGGAAGGAAAACTTAACCACCTTGTTAGTAAGTAAAGCTGTGACAAGTGGTCAAAGTCCAGGAACTGAGAGATGCAAACAAATTTAGAAACCGCTAAAAGCCTACAGTACTTATGCGGAGGGTCCAGAGATGGATGGCTGTTGTGAGCAAGACAGGGATGAGGACCACGTCTCCTAACTCCCAGATGGACACTATTTCTGCACTAAAAGTATACTCAGGACTGCCAGCATTCTAGAAGACCATCTTACTTCTCCTTAGAAGGTACTGCCTTAAAAGGTAAATCAACAAAATGTAACACAGTAAAACCTCATTAGCAGAGACATCTATGATCATCTACCCAATATGAACTTATTAATCACTCAGCAAAAACAGGTATGCTTATTTAGGAAGTAAAATCAACTGACACTTCCAGTCATTTCCATATCAGAAGGGCTGCTTACAACATTAATTAGAGTAAGTGAGGTTTTACTGTGTGTAGAACAAACAAAAGACATTTCTGGATTATTCAAGCTGTTTCAAGAAGCGCAGGTACTAGACGGCCGTCCAGCCCCGTACCTGGAGGACAGGAAACACTCACCACTGCTGGCACTGCCCTCTCTTCTGCTGCGTGAGCCCCCGCTGCCGTCTCTGCCAGACTTCATGCGCTACAACGAGAGGAGGGGTTTAAAAGTTTGTTTATTTTTGAGAGAGAGAGAGAGAGAGCAAGCAAGGGAGGGGCAGAGAGAGAGGGAGACAGAATCCCAAGCAGCTCCACACTGTCAGCGTAGAGCCCTATACGGCTCTCGAACTCAAGGAACCATGAGATCATGACCTGAGCCAAAATCATCGGTCGGATGCTTCACCGACTGACCACCCAGGGGCCCCTAAACGTTGATTTTTTAAAATTAACATGACCGTGTAGCTCTTAAGACTTAACTGTTCCTACTTTCCCGAAAGCTGGGTTCACACTGCTCCTTACCTTGATTCTATGGGAGAAAAGAGAGTTGTTCTGTGGACAAGGGGCTCCAGCCTGCCGTCCACCAGGGGACTCTGTCCTCACTAAATACTCACACGGCAGTTCACTTAAAGGCCCAGTGTAACCACTGCTCATGGACCAAATATTGTCCTGACATGAACATCGAGGTCTTAGCTCAGGGGGGTGGAGGGGAGGCGGGGAGAAGGGAGTCTGTAGAAGGGCTATATCCTGCATTCGATTTACTCTGTAAATGGCTGGACCTCAACTATTTTGGGGGGAAAAAAAGGTAAACTTTGAAATTCAACTTCTACAATAAAAGCACTATTAAAATCTCACAAAATCTTAAGATCTGTCCAATAGTCCACTTTCTTAGGTACACACCTACCTTTAAAACATAAGAAATATCTCCAAGCTGTGACATTTTTAGGTTTTTTTTTTTAAAATTTTTTTTAATGTTTTATTTATTTTTAGGAGAGAGAGAGATACAGTGTGAGCAGGGGAGGGTCAGAGAGAGAGGGAGTCACAGGCTGAAACAGGCTCCAGGCTCTGAGCTGGCAGTCAGCACAGAGCCCGACGCGGGGCTTGAACCCACGAACCGCGAGATCATGACCCAAGCGAAAGTCGGACGCTTAACCGGCTAAGCCACCCAGGTGCCCCCATTTTTAGGTTTTTTGAAGCAATTTACAGTTATTTTGTGTTTTTCTTAAGAGTCATACTTTTTATATTGACACTGAGTCTGTGTCAAGCCACACGGCCAGATCCTCGTTATGTCCAATGTTGTGTTTAGAGAGAAGGGTAGTTAGCGAACAGAATCTGACCGCCTTTTGATAAATATTTACTCTACAACTAAATTAAAAATTTTAAACATAGACTGGTAATTTATTTAGGTCTTCAATAATATAAACACAATTTCATATTAAATTCAAAGGACAAATTATTTATTCCCTTATTCCTGACAACTCCCCAGATGTTTATGAATTATCATGTCATGATTAGAGGTTACGGACATTGTGATCTGCTAGGAAGAAAAAAAACTTTTCAATAACTCAAGACTCATTTCTCTAAAATGAAACTCTCTCCTAAAATACTTAGTGCTTCCAAATATATGTAAATATAAAATATAAAAAAAAAAAAGCTCACATGTTTTCTGTTAAAAAGAAACCTCCCCTGAAACCCCATCTCTCCTTCTTGCCCTTCTTTTGAAAATCTAAAAATGATGTAGCAAAATAAAAATTTTAATGTCTATAATCAGATTTTGTCATAACTTGTTTTTCATCTATTTGCAGATTATTTCTAGCATACCCAAAAGACCTTTACAATATTAAAATAAACTCATAAATACAAATGCCTGTGTAACTTGAAACTTTTTCAAATCAAATGTGAGAAAAGATCTTGCATCCGCTTTAGTAACCATACATTTATTTATTTATTATTATTATTATTATTATTTTATTTATTTCTAGGAGAGAGAGAGACAGCGTGAGCAGGGGAGGGTCAGAGAGAGAGGGAGTCACAGACTGAAACAGGCTCCAGGCTCCGAGCTGGCAGTCAGCACAGAGCCCGATGTGGGGCTCGAACCCACGAACCACGAGATCATGACCCAAGCGAAAGTCGGACGCTTAACCGACTAAGCCACCCAGGCGCCCCTTATAGTAACCATACATTTAGAACAGGCCAATTTAGGAAAGTGAGCAATTTCCATGATCACCACATTCTTCACCCCATTCCACCTATTCCTTGCTCCCATCCTGAACTTCCCAATCTTTTGGCTCTCATCCATCTTTTCCTAAAGAATCTCCCTAAGTCCTCGCTTTATTTCTAGCCTGGAAACAGCCACCACTTTAAGAACGTCCACATCAGCACCTACGGACCCTTTGCTTGCCCACTTGTCTTTCTGCTCCACTCACCAAGAGAAACGTAGAATCTGGCTTGATTCAATGGCTTCTTTTCTTTCTCTCCTGTTCCCAGGACACTGAGCTCTGCTGGACACATGTCACCTAAGCACACGATGGTGCCAGACCCCCACTGCTGGCTCAACCTCCACCCCCATGCCCCATGGAGCAAGCATTTTTATGTATCACATTTTGTCCTTTTCATCTTTGGAAACTGGCCCTCCTACTTGGTGAATAAAAGGCAGCCTGCACCCCTTGGACGTGCCAGCCTCCTCCGCTGTCTGCCACACCCTTCCTCGTCTTCTTTCCAGCAACCACTCATCGCTTGTCGCTCAACTCCACTCTCATCATAGGGGGACTGCCCTGTGACCCAGGTGGCTGCTCACACGCGTCACCAGCACCACACCCCTCCTCACGCTCACGGCCCTGCTCTGCTTGTCCTCCTGTGGGAAGAGAATGTGATTTTTCATTCTCTTCTACCTAAACACCTATCTGCCTTTCTTTCACTGCTGCTGAAAACCAATCATTCCACCACACCGAACCTCGTATGCTCTGGTCTCTAATCTTTCGCATTTCGGTTGATATTTTTCTCTTCCTTTTCGTATTTCGATTGCTCAGTCTTCAAGTCCTGCTCTTCCCACTTGGTTCTTTTCCAGACACAGAGTCAAGTTTGACAGAATGCCTCACAGCTCATTTTTGTGTGTGTTCAGTGAAGAAGAAACATAAAACATCTTTTAAGAGGCTCCCAGCTCGTGGGGCCAGTTCACACTGTGCAGGCCCACAGCAGCCGGCCATGGCAGAGTAGGTCTTTCTTGCCTGGCTGACAGCCAGCATTCTAGAATTGCTCACTGACAGCAATAACGAAAACACAAGGTGTAAAATATTCTTCTAAGGAATGTAGGTCCACCAAGCACAAAGAGGAGAACATCTTAAAGCAGGAGTTAGGGGCTCAGGGAGATACACTCTATTTTGGCTCACATAACCCTAAATTAATTCATCTTTCTTTCTTAGGTCTACATAAACCCTTTTCCATTTTAGACAATTTTTAGAAATCCATGATCTGATTTAATATCTATTTCCTGCCCTCCCTCCCTTAAATCAGATTCCATATCCTGAGCAGGTATTTGATCATTTGCATGATGACCCTGTGGGAATATAAACTCTAGACAAGTGTTTTTCAAACTTTAGTGAATATAAAAATACCTGGAGAATTTGTTTTAAAACACACACACACAGATTCTAGAATTTAACTCTGGGATAGGGTTTGGGTGGGTCTGGGATGGGGCCCAGGACTTTGTAATTCTAAGAGGTGCCCAAGTGACTCTGAGGCTCTACTGGTCTGCAGACCAGGCCTGAATAGCACTATTTGGAGGCTCCATCCTATCAAATTAGGGTGAGCTGATGGCAAAGTACGTTTTAATTTACCAACTTTTTGAGTGCAGAAAAAATAAGAACTATATAATTATCTGAATCATCCATTTCGCTACTTTTCATAAAGGAGTAAGGCCCAGTAGTTAGGAACTTGGATTTGAAGTCTAGGTCTACCCCCAAAAGCTGTGTGACCTAGAGGAAGTTGCTTAGCCACCCTGGGTCTCAGTTTTCTCATCTGTCAAAGAAAAGTACTAATAAAACTATACCCAACATCATAGGACTATTAAGATGATCAAATTAGCTAATGCACATAAAATATTCACAACAGGGGCTGTATTTGTCATGCACTCAGTAAGTGTTAGCTGGTGCTGTTTTAGTGTCTAGGCAAGCAGAGGTTCTCAAGTGGAATTAAAGGGAAACTGTAACCAGAACCATGAAGAGTGCTAACATCGTTCACAAACACTCATCCAGCCTCTTCACTTCTCTCCCATTGTGCTGCCGAACCTCTACCATTATCAGCACTTCCAGAGGAAAGGGTCCTTCCAGTGAAGACTGGGGGTCAACTTTGTATTCCTATCAGCAGCTCTAGGTAAAGGTTTGATGTGATTTCCTTTTCCTTTTTTATGTTTATCTATTTTGAGAGAGAAAGAGAGAGCAAGCAAAAGAGCGCGAGAGCGAGCGGGGGAGGGGCAGAGAGGATCCCAGGCAGCACCTGACTGACCATGAGCCCAGGGCTCAGTCTCCTGACCATGAGATCATGACCTGAGCCAAAGTCGAGTCCGAGGCTTAATGGACTGAGCCACCCAGGTGCCCCTCCCTGCTTTCAATTACATGTCTAATTCACAAACCATCTTAAGTTCACAATATGAAAGTGCTCTTCTTCAGTGAGAAACAGCAAAATGCTGCTCATAGAAGAGTTGCCAACTTTAAGAAAGATATCTAACTGCATAAGTGTCTCAAGAAATCAAGACATACCTACTTGTATAATAGTAGACTGTATTATGCAGACCTTAACAATAATTACATTAAGAAATTCTAATTACATAGAAAAATGTTAAGTTTCTGCATTGGGACAGATTCTAAACAAGAAACACACAGAAAAAGTAACAAATTTTAAGTTCAAGTTTAGAAAAGCAGAGTGCTCTTAATTCAGAAGTTTATATATTATAATTTGTTTCATCACTAACACTGCTTTATGTACTACCGAGCCAGGAAACAGAATGCTCTGCCCCATGGGCTTACAATCTAAGAAGCACAAACTGAAATGGAATACACAACAATTAAAAGAGAAATTAACATTCAAATAGTGAGAATTCTTTTAGTCTCTTCTTCCAAGTACCTTTCTTTTTCCACTATTTTTTCTCCTCCAATTTGAATTTTTTTTTTACTCAGTTTTGAGAGAAAGAGCAAGTGTGGGAGGAGCAGAGAAAGAGGGGACAGAGGATCAAAAGCAGGCTCCAAGTTGTCAGCACAGAGCCTGATGTGGGGCTCTAACTCACGAACCGTGAGACATGACCTGAGCCAAAGTGGAATGCTTCATCGACTGAGCCACCAAGGCACCCCTCCACTTTGTATTTATAAGCAAAACATAAGTGAGAAAGATTTAACGAATACTAAAGAATAGAGAAATTGATTTCAAGAGCACTGAAAAGAGAGTACTCTGTGGATGAGGACTGTGACTTTGACTCACAAGAAAGATTAAGCAGTAACTTAAAAAAATTTTTTTTATGTCTTTATTTTATTTTGAGAGACAGAGAGCGAGCAGGGGAGGGTCAGAGGGAGAGGGAGACACAGAATCCAAAACAGGATCCAGGCTCTGAACTGTCAGCACAGAGCCCAACGTGGGGCTCGAACCCACAGACTGTGAAATCATGACCTGAGCCGAAGTCGGACACTTAACCGACTGAACCACCCAGGTGCCCCAAGCAGTAACATTTAAGGGACTATATTAAGAAGAAGCTATAATGAGAGAAGATATCTAAGTGACCTTGGGGTTTATGCAGAGGACAGTGAGAGCAGAGGCACTGCTCAAGCACAGGTAGACATCAGTAATAGGAGTAAATAAGTAAGAGAAACACTGGATGATCTAAATGCATCAATAGTAACTCATATGATTTTACTAAACTACTCTTTAATTAAGTCATTAGGGAATTATTTTAGTGAGGACACTGTAAGGATGTCAGATATATGAGAGAAACAGATACAAGTAGACTATATATAAATGTTTTGATGGAAGAGGAATCAATCTGCTGAGTACTACTCAGAAAGTAAAAGCAGTCGCGGTGTAATTCATATGTTCATTCATAGTCCTAAGAACCAACAGTCCACAAGAATATTAGCCGTAACAGTCAGCCAGAGCAAGAAAGAGTTTAACACCACCCAGAGAGAGGCTGCATGAAGGACAGAGGATGAGGGGGAAGAAACGGCAGAGGGAGACAGGCGGCCGCTGTAAAGGTGAAGCACTGTAAAGACCAAAACCAGAGCAGGATATCACCCTGATACACGTAAACATGGGGAACCTGAGCGGTAAGAAAATTGTGTAAAAGCAACTGCATCTCTTTAAAGGGGGCAGTTTTGGTCTTTACCCCTCAAGTTCATTTCCCAGGGACTCCTTGGAATCAGGGTTTCCTACAGCTGGAGCTGTGACCCTTCGTGAACTAAGTGCAAGGCAAGGCCCAGGAGTTAGAAGGCTGCTACTTACTGTGTAAAGTGCGTCAACACCAAAGTCTACTAAGATGGTAGCGCACATGCCAGTCATCCTGTTTAAGGTTGTGAGTGGTGAGAGTTGTGAGAGTGTGTTACGCATGACCCATAACCTGTATTAGTTGTGTACACTTTTCTGTTCAGTATCAACTTAAACTCCTGATGGTGAAACTTAGGAAGTCTGAAGAATTTGACCCTTGCCACATCCCTTCGTGGTTCTATACTAAGTAACTTTACAATAATGATAAGCTCGGTTTCATTACAATAATGAATGTTCTCGGTTTGAGATATATACTTCTCTTGGATTCTTCTTAATGAAACAAATGTAATAGTGATTATGATGACAATTATAACCGGAACTTTCATTTATACCTGTTTAATTAAAAAAAAAATTTTTTTAATGTTTTATTTATTTTTAGGAGAGAGAGAGAGAGAGACAGTGTGAGCAGGGGAGGGTCAGAGAGAGAGGGAGTCACAGGCTGAAACAGGCTCCAGGCTCTGAGCTGTCAGTCAGCACAGAGCCCGACGCGGGCTCGAACCCACGAACCGCGAGATCATGACCCAAGCAAAAGTCGGACGCTTAACCGACTAAGCCACCCAGGCGCCCCAATACCTGTTTAATTTTATAAAACTCTCACACAGGTTACCTAATTTGGCAACGGGCACATGGTAGTAAACTGATCTTCATAGCAGATTTTAAACAACTATCTACCGTAGCATGGCATTAACATCAACTTGGTATTTTATAGGGTTTTTAAGGTAAAAATCTATGTCATGTTCATAACCTTTTTATAACTGATAATTTAAAAGCAAATATGGAATTTGGTCTATTTAAGGTTAGAAAAAGTCTAACCTTAAAGAATATATTTTCTTTCTATTTAAGGCAGACATTCAAAGATTATGTTAAATTTTTAAATATTCTAGGCTCAAACTTAGGGGAGACTATTCTCTCAAAAAAAGTAAAATTAAGAACATTATTTTTCCACATACTGCATGAAACACAGAAATAAAACTTAAAAGGCCTCCGTGTATATTAATATTATTCTCAGAGCCATTGCCTACTACATAATGAAATAGCTTAAAGAAAAAGTACTATTGTTATATAATTTCCCCTTAATTTCCATGGGCCACAGAGCCCTCCAATTGAAATTATTTCTATAAATTAACCTGTAAGTTGTTTTGTGTTGTGGAAATGATTTGTCTGTGAGTAACCATCCACTACAGTATGTTGACTCTACTGCACTTCCTCCTATTAAGAACTGGTTCTTGGGACACCTGGGTGGTTTAGTTGGTTAAATATCTGACTTGATTTCTGCTCAGGACATGATCTTGTGGTTTGTGGGATCAAGCCCTGTGATGGGCCCCAAGTTGGGCTCCATGCTGTCCTGCTTGGGATTTTCTCTCTCATTCTCTCTTTGCTCCTTCCTGCTTTACTCTCTGTCTCAAAAATAAATAAACTTAAAAAAAAATTGATTCTTGATAGATTTTATCCTCAAACTAGAATTTTAGTTGTTTCTCCTTTACGCCACAGCAGAAAAAAAATTTCAACTTTTTTTTTTTTTTACTGATAGAAGAACCCAGCATCAGTCATTTGAGCTACCAAAGGTTGACATTTTGAAAATTAAGAGACAATAGATTTTGGACCATGTGAGATACCTGTTCCCTTATTTCTTTCATTTTTTCCAATCTCTTAAGTTTTGTTGCATATTCTTGAACTTCTCTTAATCCAATATCTGTGCAGAGACGAACCAAGAAACGCAGACCTAAACGGTAAAAACAGTTGTAGAAAAATATTAATGTGGTGTTGAAAGTATAAGTCAGTGAACTCAGTCTTTTGGGACACAAGGAGGAATGATGCTCACAGTGTTTGCTTCCCTCAAAAGTTACCCTACACTTTGTACTCACTCCCCGGCCCTGGGAGAACGGGGCTTCCCTCCAAGAGGACCTGCAAGGAGGACTCTCCCCACTGTCTGCCCCTGGAGAGGCCACACCACCTACGGCTACTAATACATTAGATATTGTTTTTGTTTTTGTCTTTCTCTTCCTAGGAGCTGTCGTCTGTCTCACTTTCGGCCACACCGCAGAGCTGGAACAGCGCCGTACTACCAACAGTGTAGCATCGCTCTGCTCTGTGAGAATCTGTAAGTTAGTCAGCAATTCATGGCCACTAAAATGTTGCAAAAGGTACAGTACTAAAATAATTTAAAAGATTAAATATCATATAAAGATTTATTACCATATAAATGGCCTATGTGTACATTTGTCTTAATAATTCACAATAAGGAGGTAATTTACATATACTATACAAATAATGTTTAATTATGTCTCGTACCTGCCCATCCTCAGAAAGAATCGTTTAGGAATATTTTTAAAAAAATCTTTTTAACCTTTATTTTCTTTGAGAAACAGAGGGAGACAGACACAGTGTGAGTGGAGGAGGGGCAGAGAGAGGGAGACACAGAATCTGAAGCAGGCTCCAGGCTCTGAGATGTCAGCACGGAGCCCGACACGGGGCTTGAACCCACGAACCATGAGATCGTGACCTGAGCCCAAGTTGGACGCTAACCGACTGAGCCCCCCAGGTGCCCCTGAGGAATATTTAATGTAAAATAAAAGTCACTGTCTTGGTGGATGTTCTCTGAAACTTAGCGTGCCATCTCAACTCTTTATAGCAGGTCAGTTTTTGATAAGTGAAGAATATATTTTAAGAATGTATTATCCTGTTGGGTTTATCGGAACCTACTGTGCTCAAAATGACACCATACATGGGTGCAAATGTTTTTTCAATAGTTCTAGTTAAGGTAGACTATTAATTATATTTGTCTTAAAAATTATCCAGGCCAAAAGCATCTTGAACATTCCCTATGGCATAGATGATTTATTCATTTAATTTTTAGAATGAAACAATTTCGTTTTTTAAGATTTCATTTTTTAAGTCATCTCTACGCCCAACATGGGGCTCGAACTCACAGCCCAAAGATCAAGAGTCACATGCTCTACCAACTGAGCCAGCCAGGCGCCCCTTAAAGTGAATCTTAAATTCTCAACAGAGGAAGTAATTTGGGGGCACCTGGGTGGCTCAGTCAGTTAAGCATCTGACCCTTGATTTCAGCTCAAGTCACAGTCTCACAGTTCTTGAGGTTGAGCCCAGCGTCAGGATCCCTGCTGACAGCACAGAGCTTGCTTGGGATTTTCTCTCTCTGCCCCTCCCCTGCGTGCGTGCTGTTTCTCTCTCTCAAAATAAATCAAGGAACTTAACAAAAAAAAACAACAAGAAAGAAAGAAATCTGGACTTGCTTAAGACGGTCCCTCTGCTGGTCCCGGGCAGAGGCGCTATAGCTGCTGCAGCGTCTCTCCACCAGGAGTAATTCTGTCCCCCAGGGCACATCGGCAACGTCTGGAGACATTCTGTCCTTCATAAGGAGGAGGTGGAAGCGCTATGAGCATCTGGTGCTTAGAGGCCAGGGACGCTGCTAAAACATTCTATACTCCGTGGGATGGCCTCCCACGGCACAGAATTATCTGGCCCCAAATGTCAGTGGTGCCAAGGAGGGGATACATTTGCCTGGCAGACTGCTTGCGGTTGCTTCATTTTCGCAGAAAGGTATCACTGTTACCTCTCACTTAATCTCTAAATCACCAAGTTTCCCAAAGTAACTGAGATTAAGATTCACAGAAAAAGCTTAAAAAAAAAAAAAAAAGAAAGAAATAGGAAATGAAAGCTCTCCGGGTCCACTGAAAACTTAAATGAGAATCTCTGTAGGTTGGGCTAGAAATCTGTGCTTTTTAAAGTTTTACAAGTAATTCCACATAGCCTGTTTCCTGATGGCATTTGTCAGCTAACAAATCTGCTTCTAATCAGCATTTGAGAAGTCCTTGCCCTGAGGCTGCTACCAAAGGCCATTAATTCTGAGCCCTGTGCTGTTGACCTTTCACAAAAGCCAAACGGAGAAAAATATTAAGGAAGGAACAGTACATGTCATCCCTGGGGCGGGCTGGGTTGCTGGAAAGCTCGACACAGAAAAGGCTAGTCTTGTGGAACGAAATGTATTGTTTAGTGTTCCCTGTCACTGAAGGACAATTAAAAAGTCTTTTCAAACGTGTTATTTTATTTTCTGGCGCTGCTGTGGCTCCCAACGATCTTATCTACTGTCTCTGTCCGCTTTGCCACACAAATGAAGAGTTGGAAAATGTTTTCTCCTTCCCAAGGAATTACTTTTGTTTTCTCGTAAATAGAAAAGATTATATAAGTGATTACATTTTTTCTTCCTTTTAGCTGCAAGGCTATTCAGAGTCAAATACCTTTAGCGGGAGTGTGTGGCATGTGACTATGGTTATTTTATATTTTTCTTGATCATGATTTTGTGGTTGGTACTCCCATTAATATTTCACATCATTACTTTAGGTTACATCAAACCCACTGTGCAACAATATGGGGGAAGAAAAGAGTTATTTTCTACAAAGCTAACTTCACCAGGGGCGCCTGGGTGGCTTAGTCGGTTAAGCGTCCGACTTTCACATAGGTCATGATCTCGCAGTTCGTGGGTTCGAGCCCCGCGTCGGGCTCTGTGCTGACTGCCAGCTCAGATCCTGGAGCCTGTTTCAGTCTGTGACTCCCTCTCTCTCTGACCCTCCCCTGCTCACGCTGTCTCTCTCTCTCCTAGAAATAAATAAAAAAATTAAAAAAAAAAAAAAAAAAAAGCTAACTTCACCAAAGGAAAATAAGTAAAATACCAACATAATCTTTTAAACTTAAAATAACATTAAAATTCATTTGCTATCCATATCGTCAAGATGACTGTTCTATTTTCATAAACTCTAATTAAAGTATTTTTCAAACCTCAAAAGTTTCATACTAGCCAGTTAAAAATGCCTTTTTAAAAAAACATCACAGTTTAAGAACTTTAACAAATCAATAATAAACTGAAATTTATTCTTCAAATTTCATAAAACTTTGACATACAGATCTGTTTACTACTGAAGAGAACTCAGTGGTATTTTTAAGTCCATCAAAAACTGAATTCTATGTTTTTGTACTTGCATAGTCAAATTTCCTGATCGTATAATCACATGTATAAACATGTGTCACAAATTATAGGCTGGTAGCTGTATATGCAATTTCCATAGCAAACATTATACATAAGGCAATAAAGAGTTAGAACCTATAGCTTCAAAAACACAAAATGTAAACTCACATTCAACATTTTCTGGAAATTTTCTATGAACATCCTTGTAAGTATCTAATGCTTTTTGGTAGTTACCTATAAATAAAAAAAGAAAAAAATCATACTCACAGATTATAAAAATTAATGACATTCAGCAAAATAGTAATTTTAATCCAATACACTGGTACCACTAACTGGTTTAGTAAAAACACTTTCATGTTTGCCAGAAGCATACATAAGCCATTCTTAATATCACTTCTGGAAGAAAATGTACAGATAAAGGAAATTTGAGAAAGAGGTCGAGCGAAAGTAAATGGGTGATGGCTGAAACTCAGTTCTACTGCTTAAAATAAATACTTCAGTGTCAAAAATTAAGATCTATTCAACTTTCGAAAAATTAAACATTAGTTCAGAAGAACAATGGACAATTTTAAAACTAATCTAAGTGATTAACGTTAATTTCAACGTCATTCACTTAGTTGGAAAAGATGAAAAATAATCTTTCTCCGTAGTTTTTATTTTGAAACATTAAAAAATTTATAGAACGCATTTTGTTTTATAAAACAATAATTTAGCTTCACAGCAACAATGAACAGGAAAATAATTTTGGATCAAAGATCTTTGCTAAGATCTCGGTAAAAAAGTGATGAATCTCAACAGGCCCCACTATACATGAGGGCCAGCCACGCTGACCCTCCCAGAGTGCGGTGTGAAGTCCACGTGACAGAGGCAGGCCTCAGTTTACATCGGCTTACCTTCCAATCAGTACTTCAGTAACACAAGGAAGTTTCTATCTTACATCACTCAGAACACCTCTTATATGTGCACACTTTACATGTGACTGACCCAGAAACAAACGCTGGTAATTCAGAACTCATGCTGATATAAATAAAATGTGTAATATATAGTTAGGTTGTATGTCCCACAGGAAATAACAGCAAAGATCAATGAGCTAAATGATTTTAGGACGCCTGTGTACATATTCTGATGCCCTTCTAGAGGAGCTCATAAAGAAAGAAACCTCCTACAAAACAGGAGAAGAACGCTGTTAACATTGGCACCATCTGTGCTCCCCCTGGACTGAGGAATTTATTTTCCTGGATCATTCGGAGCCTCTCCAAGAGGGATCACAAATTTGTTACTGTTTATCTCATTCCTTAATCTCTGATAAGAGTCAACACTATCATTCACTCCATGGTTAGTCCAACACTTCAGGACAAGTGATGGCAGCACAGGATGTAATAAAAAGTTAATATGGGACCCCTGGGTGGCTTAGTCGGTTAAGCATCCGACTTTCGCTTGGGTCATGATCTCGCGGTCCGTGGGTTCGAGCCCCGCGTCGGGCTCTGTGCTGACTGCCAGCTCGGAGCCTGGAGCTTGTTTCAGTCTGTGACTCCCGCTCTCTCTGACCCTCCCCTGCTCACACTGTCTCTCTCTCTCTCCTAAAAGTAAATAAAAACATTAAAAAAAAAATTAAAAAAAAAAGTTAACTGAAAGCACAAAGGAAGATGCCCCGTAGGATTTGATCTAAAAAATACAGCCCCAGTTGTTCCAGTCTTGGCCCTCCTCAGCCTTGTCGGTGGGAGATGGAGATCTGGTAGAGCACACGGGCTGCTTAGAATTAGGTGAACAGAAAATGGAAATATAAACTAATGTGCACACAATGCCTATCTTCCTGGGACTTAACATATCCAAAGGATTGCATGTCAGCTTTGAAAAATAATGAATCTGTTAACAGTGGTGATGGAATCCACGATTAAGACCCATTTCAGAAGCCTGTCTTGTTTCTGTATGTAGTAATTACCATTTCTCATATAAGGCTTCAAATACGTTAGTCAGCAAAAGTTTATTCATAAACAAATGTGCAGTTGGAACACAGTTCTATGCATAATTACTCAAAGACTGAAGCAAAATACATTAAAAAATGAATAAAATTAAAGCATTTACCACTTCTTCTGAAACAACTAGCTACCATCAGCTGCCATTTCACTTGTGTTGGCCTAGAAAACAAATACATTACACGAAATCAGAGATGAAACAAACATAATTTGTGACGATCAGTTTTATAAAGCTACATATCTGTACTATCTTTCAAATATGTTTTTTCCAAATATTTTGACCTTTGATTAAATCTTTATTATTGAAAATAGCATATATATAATTTCCTTCATTATTACCTATCATATGTATTTTAGAAAATTTAAGAGTCCTTCAATCTGGTTCATACCTTTATTTAGATTTTATGTGAACCACTTAACCTGTTTGGCTAAAGACCACTGCATTCTATTTTAAACACTATCATTACCTTTGCCATAATCTTATACTTTGGCTTAGTACCTAAGGCTTGGAAATTTAGGCTTACAAATTTCGTACCCATGAGGCAATTGTTGACCTTGTGTTTGAACAATTAGGCTTCAACTAAAGATAGAGTAAAAAAAAGAACTATATTCATTCTTTTTTCCTCTTAAAAAGAAATGAATTTCTTTTCTAAAAAAAGACTTAAAAAATGTTTATTTGAGAGAGAGCAAGCAGTGGAGGGGCAGAGAGAGGGAGACAGAGGATCCAAAGTGGACTCTGGGCTGAAAGCAGAGAGCCTGAGGCTGGGCTTGAACTCACCAACTGTGAGATCATGACCTGAGCTGAATCGGACACTTAACCGGCTGAGCCACCCAGGCTCCCCTAATTTCTTTTCTAAAATAAATAATAATGACCAGGATTTCTAAAGACTACATTACAAATACCTAAGAAAACAAGATTTGAAGAAGTCAAAGACTAGGGAATAATTGAATGTGCTTCCCATTTATTTTTAGACTCATTTCTATTTACTGATGGCTTCAAAGAGAGACAGCCTCGCTCCGACTCAATTTGATGGCACACCTACCAGCTCCGGAGTCTTGTTACCTCACTGTTTAAATCACAGCCCTCCTACCTGGGCAAGCTACATAACCTCAGATCCACTCCCTGCAAAGCCACCCACCTTAATCTAAAGAAAACACATACCTAACCACATCACTTCCCTCTTTACAACGCATCACCTCCCCTCCAACTGCACGGTAACTCCAAGGTCCTGATCCAGCCCATCCACCGTGAGCCTATGCCGCTCGCCAAGTCCACTTCTTGGGCCCCGCCTAGCATTTCATGCTACAGCAGATCCAAACGGGGACCGAGCCCCCCTGCATTCACCGTGTTTCCTACACTTCCGGCCTCTGCACACATCGTCACCTCCACTTGGAGGCTCGTTCCAACCTCGTTGCCTCTTCCCTGCGAGACTAGTTTAGACGGCTCCAAGTCCTCTTCCCGCATCCCGGAATCTCTTTAGCACCGCATTTACTATACTGCGTTATTATTTATGTTTCCGAACACCTTATTAAACTATAAACTCCTGAGGGCAGGACCTGGCATGATGCCTGATATATATTGGGGTGACCATTAATCATTAATGCCTCATTTACAAATTCAAGTACATATCTTTATAGTTTCCTGAAAGGTTGGGATTATGATTTTTAGTTTGGTACACTATTAATTCTGTTAATTTGATAAGTTATTTAAATTTATGCCTGGGTTTACTCATCTCCAAAGTGGGAACTGTAATAGCACCTACTTTGTAAAGTAGTTGTTGAGGATTAAATAACAGTGTCTCTAAATAATAAACATTAGTTATTATTATAACCACTTCTTTTCTCTTCTTCAGGAAAGCCTTATTTCATGAATGCCACCTACTGGGGAATTTAAAAAACAGCCACCAGAGCAGTTGTTAAAATTGTGTGTGCAAGAATATGTGTGTATCATGTGAAAAATGGATTAATTATTTTCAACCACTAAAGTAGCCTGGTAAAGAGGAAGAATAGGGCTCAGCGACTTAGTGTTAATAAGGTATTAGGAAACATTCTGGGTTACTAATTCTAGTGGATCGTAACTACAGATGCTGCTTGTTTCCACTGGCATACATAATCGGGCACTGATTTGATGCCTATGATCATCAAAGGATTTTATGCGTTATAACAGTCTGTAAGCTTTCATATATAATAAATGTAACAAAGACATGAGGACATGGCTTTAGGGCATGAGATACGTTTGTTTTACTAACCTTCAGAATTAAGCTGCCACGTTCCTACTGAAACTCATAGGACTGGAGAGAGCCGGACACTATTAACATAGGACAGGAGACTTTTGCGCAAAAGCAAACTAGCCTAACTGTTTTGGTTTGTCTTTTTTATCTGTCTTACCATCTGAGCCTAGTTTATAAATAATAAGCCAAGTTTATTTCTTCAATGAATGCCTACTCCTCTCCTCAATCCTGAAAGTAAAGAAAAATACTATTTCATAGACAGCACATTTAAGACATAGTGATTAAAAAAAAAACACCTCCCACCTAGCAAATTGGTTATAAATTGCCTAGCACAGTATAAAAAAACTAAAAATTTTATGTATTTTAAATCTGTATTGACTTGGCTTTACAGAATTATGAAATTTTAGAAGTGGAAGTGGCCTCAGATAGGAATTCATTCTACCCGTTCACCTTCAAGGAAAAGAAACTGAGACACAGGTAACCTATGCCTAAGGTAATTCTCCCAATAGTATTTACCAGCATAATATCCTGAATAAGTCCCTTATGTCACACTTCCAGGAAGCAATGAGGAATGCAGTTTGAAAATTATCACAGGGAAGAATTATTATCTCCATATTTGGAATAAGTACGCCATGAGAGCCATGATTTCTGGATTTTATTACACAATGTCGTCTCTGGAAATTAACCTTCCCCAAAAAGGAGAATAAGAAAGATAAACTCAAACACTATCTCAGATGGAACTCAAACCATATAAAAACATATACAAATGATGGATGAAGGATTAAAAAAAAAAAATAGTGGAAACCGACTTCAGGAGGGCAAAGAAAGGTAAAACCCAAGTGCTGCAAACAACATACAGAAGAGAGGTGCTCAGATCTTCTTTGCAAATCACCAGAAATGTTCAAGAACAGGGATCACCAGCACTGAGGAAGGAGGGGTAAAGCATGAAACTGTAACAAGGAAAACAGACTGGAAATGTGACTGAGAAGCAGCTGGATGCCCCCTCTGCACAGCCAGGTAACAGCCCCTCAGCCTCAGGAGTTGCTCAGGAAGGCCCCAGCCAGGGGCCGGACTGCAGGATGACGCAGAGTCGGCTTCTGGACAACGAGGTCCTGGGCCCAGCCTCTGAGCTGCTGGAATGGCTCCAGCCAGGCATATATGCCTGAGGCAAATCTGAGGATGTTTCTCTGAATACACCGAATGGCCCCAGAGAAAAGACTTCAGAATTTTAAGATTAAATCTCAGGAACAAAGTCATACTATTAACATGTTCATTTTTTTTTTTTTCTTTTTTAACGTTTTCATTTATTTCTGAGAGACAGAGAGAGGAAGAACATGAGCCGGGGAGGGGCAGAGAAAGAGACACCGAATCTGAAGCGGGCTCCAGGCTCTGACCTGTCAGCACCAAGCCTGACCCAGGGCTTGAACTCACGAACTGTGAGATCATGACCTGAGCTGAAGTCAGATGCTTAACCGACTGACCCCCCAGGTGCCCCCCTATTAACATGTCCTAATGCAGCATTTGGTGAAGGTGCTACTGGCGTTTAGGGTGAGACAGCTCCCTGCACAGGCCTCTACACATCACTCTTTAGCACCCTGGTGGCTGCCTACCTAGTGTTCACAGTGCTTCCCCACCATCATGACCCTAAAAACGGCCCTCCCCCTACATTTCCAAATGGCTCTCCTCAGTGTAGGGCTGTCTTGTCTTTCTTTGCTCATATTATCTTTTTTCTTTAATTTTTAAATCTTTTATTGTTAAGTATAACACATATGGAAAAGCACACAAAACATAACTAACTATACAGCTCAAAAAACTGATATAAAGTGAACACTCACGTAATTATCCTACAGTTCAAGAAACAGAATGTTGCCAACACCCTAGAAGGCTCCTTTACACACCCAACATTACCTCCTTTTTCTATAAAGGCAACTATCACCCTCACTTTTTAATACTGATCTAGGCTGGTTTTGAACTTTGCATGAATGAAATCATAGTAGGTATTCTCTCTTTATAGTTGTACTGAAATACAATCATACAACATATAATTCACCCATTTAAACTGTATAATTCAAATGTTTTTGGTATATCACATTAATTTTTTTAGTTTATTTTGAGAGAGAGAGAAAGAAGGAGACGGCCAGAGAGAGACGGAGAGAGAGAGAGAATCCTAAGCAGGCTCCATGCTATCAGCAGAGTCCGATGGGGGGCTCGAACTCATCAACTGTGAGATCATGACCTGAGACAAAACCAAGAGTCAGATGCTCAACCAACTGAGCCACACAGGCACCTCATCACATTATTAATTTGTAAAAATTATGATTAAAATATACAATTCAGTAGCATCAATTACATTCAGAATGTTGTACAATCATCACCACTATCTATTTCAAAATCTTTTTCATTAGCCAAACAGAAACCCCACAACCATTAAGTAATAACTCTGCATTTCTCGCCCCCCAACTCTAGTAATGTCTAATATACTATCTGTTTTTATGAACTTGCCCATTCTAGACACTTCATACAAGTGGGATCACTCCATATTTGTTCCTCTGTGTCTGGCATCTTTCACTTAGTATGATGTTTTCCAGGTCCTTCCATGCTGTAGCATGTATCAGAATGCTATTCCTTTTGATGGCTGAATATCCCATTGTACGTATACAACTACATTTTGTTGCCTGTCCATTCATCAGTGATGGGCACTTGGATTGTTTGCCCTTTTTGGCCACTGTGAACAATGCTATGCATATGAGCGAACCAATATCTGTTTGAGTCTCACTTTCAATTCCTTCGTATATACTTGACAGTAGAATTGCTGCATCGTATGGTAATTCTAAGTTTAGACTGTTGAGGAATCACCAGATGGTCTTCCATAAAACACCAGTTTATATTTCCACCAACAACACACAGGGTTACAACTTCTCCAGGTACTCAACCACCCACCACATGTTATTTTGTTGTTGCTGTTTTCAAATATAACAGCCACCCTAAAAGCTGTGAAGTGGTGTCTCACTGTGATTTGGATTTGCATCTTCCTAATGACTAATGATGTTGAACAAACTTCCATGTGCTTATTGATCATCTGTATACCTACTTTGGAGAAATGCCTATTCAAATCCTTTGCCTATTTTTAAATTGTTTTTTGTTGTTATTGTTATTGAATCACAGAAGTTCTTTATATATTCTAGATATAGCCCCTTATCAGATACAGACTTGCAAATATGTGGGGTGTCTTTTCATTCTGTTGATAGAGTCCTTTGATGTAAAAAAGTTTTAAATTTTTATGAAGTCTATTTTTTTCTTTTGCCTGTGCTTCTGGTGTCACTTCTAAGAAATCATTGTCAAATCCAACGGCATAAAGCTTTTCCTCCCTGTTTTCTTCTAAGAGTTTCATACTTAAGTCTTATATTTAGGTCTTTGATCCATTTCTAAGTTTTTTTTTTTTTTTTTTTTTTTAATTTTAGAGAAGGAGAGTGCACCCAAGCAGGGGAGAGGGAAAGAGAGAGAGAGAGAGAGAGAGTCTTCTCCATGCTGAGCTTGGAGTCTGACCCGGGGCTCAATTCCACAGCACTGGGATCACGGCCTGAGCTAAAATAAAGAGTTGGGTGCTAACCAACTGAGTCACCTGCATGCCCCTGAATTAAATTACATATGGTGTAAGACAAGGGTCCAACTTCACTCCTTCCCAAGAGGATATCCACGTTTCTGAGCACCTTCTGTTGAAAAGACTGTCCTTTCTTCATTGAATGGTCTTGGTACCTTTTTTGAAAATCAATTTACTATATACACAAGGGCTTATTTCTGAGTTCTAGATTCTATTCATCTGTAGGTCTGTCTTTATATCAATACCACATTGTTTTGACTATTGCAGCTTTGTAGCAAATTTTGAAATCAGAAGGTATGAGAACTCTAACTTTCTTCTTTTTCAAATTGTTCTGGTTATTCGAGATCCCTTGAGATTCCATATGAGTATCAGACTGAGCTGGGCAATCAGCTTTACTGAGTCCATCATTGCAAATGTTAGTCTCATCTGGAAACACTCTTACAGACACACCTAGAAATGCTTAATTTGGGCAGCCAGTGGCCAGTCATGATGACACACAGAATCAACCGCCTCAGTAGAATTCACCAGTGTGACACCATCTAGTCTGGGGATTTTCTTTGTTGGATTTTTTTTTTTTTAAGTGGGCTTTATGCCCAGTGCAGAGCCCAACACAAAGTGCAACATGGGGCTTAAACTCACAACTATGAGATCAAGACCTGAACCCAGATCATGAGTCAGACCCTTAATTGACTTAGCCACCCAGGTGTCCCAACATTGTTGGAGTATTTTTTAAAAAGATATATTTACTTATTTATTTTTGAGAGAGAGAGAGAGAGAGAGAGAGCAAGCACATGCACAAGAGGGAAAGGGGCAGAAAAAGAAGGAGGCAGAGAATCCCAAGAAGGCTCTACGCTGTCAGCATAGAGTCTAATGCAGGGCTTAAACTCACAAACCATGAGATCATGGCCTGAGCTGAAATCAGGAATCGGACGCTTAACTGACTAAGCCACCCAGGCACTCCTGTTGGAAGAGTTTTGATTAATTAATTCAATCTCCTTCCTAGTTATACGTCTATTCAGATTTTCTATTTCTTCTTGAGTCAGTTTTAGTTGATTGTGGTGTTTCCAGGAATTAGTCCAGTTTATTTATGTCAACTAACTTGTTGGCATACAACTGTTCATAGAGTTTTCTTATAATTTTTTGATTTCTGTAAAACTGGTAGTAATGACCATGCATTTCTGATTCTGGTAATTTAAATATTCCCTTTTTCCTCATTGATCTAAGCTACAAATGTGTAAAGTCTTTTTTTTTTTTTTAATTAATTAATTTATTTTTGAGAAAGAGAGTGAGCGTGACCTGGGTTAGGGCAGAGAGAGAGGGACAGAGGATCCCAAGCAGGCTCTGCAGTGTCAGTGTAGAGCCTGACGTGGGGCTCAAACTCACAAACCATGAGATCATGACTTGAGCTGAAACCAAGAGTTGGTTGCTTAACTAATGCTTAGCCACATAGGTGCCCCAAAGATGTGTCAAATCTATTAATCTTCTCAAAGAATCAACTTTTGGTTTTATTGATTTCCTCTATTGTTTGGCTATTCTCTATCTCTGATACAATCTTTTTTTTTTAATGTTTATTTTTGAGAGAGAGAGAAAGAGTGCAAGCAGGGGAGGGGCAGAGAGAGAGAATAGAGGATGTGAAGCAGGCTCCGCTCTGTAAGCCCAAAGCCTTGATGTGAGGCCCGAACCCACAAACTGTGAGATCATGATATGACCTTAAGTCAGATGCTTAATCGAATGAGCCACCTAGGCTCCCCTCTGATACAATCTTTATAATTTCCTTTCTTCTTCTGATTGTGGGTTTATTCAATATCTTGTAGATAGCTTATAGATGGATACTGATTTTCTTATTCAATCTGTAAATCTTTTTCTTTTACTGGAAAAGTTTAATATATTTCTATTTGTTATTACTGATACAGAATGATTGCTTCTTCTATTTAGCTACTTGTTTTGTGTATTACATGTTTTTAGTTTCTCAATTCTTCCATTAATGCCCTTTATTGGTATTTAGTTGATTTTTTGTAGTGTACTATTTTGAATCCCATCATTCCTTTTCTGTGCATTCTTTCATGTATTTGCCTTTTCAATCATATAGGGAAAAGAGAGGTTATAAGCCAAACCAAAAGTACAAAGTGTTGTACTTTTATATTTACCTATGAAGTTACCTTTACAAGTGCTCTTTAATTTTTTCTTAGGTCTTGGAGTTACTAGTTACTGTCTAGTCTTTTCATTTTGGACTAAATGACTCCCTTTCGTGTTTCTTGCTGGGTAGTTGTACTGGTAATAAGCTCCCTCAGCTTTTGCTTATCTGAAAATGTCTTAATTTCTCCATCATTCTTTTTTTTTTTCTTTTTTCTTTTTATTTATTTCTAGGAGAGAGAGAGAGACAGCGTGAGCAGGGGAGGGCCAGAGAGAGGGAGTCACAGACTGAAACAGGCTCCAGGCTCCGAGCTGGCAATCAGCACAGAGCCCGACGCGGGGCTCGAACCCATGAACCGCGAGATCATGACCTAAGCGAAAGTCAGACACTTAACCGACTAAGCCACCCAGGCGCCCCATTCTTTTATTTTTCCACATGACACAAATACTCTTATTTTCTAAACCATTTAATAAGGTTTAAAGCCAGTCTTAGCTCTCAGGCCATAAAAAACAGGCAATGGGTGGTAGTGAGTAGTTGCTGACTCCTATTTTATTTTAAAAAATTTTTAAAGGTTTTGGGGCACCTGGGTGGCTCAGTTGGTTAAGTGTCTGACTCTCAGTTTCAGCTCAGGTCATGATCTCATGGTTCGTCGGGTCCAGCCCTGTGTTGGGCTCTATGCTGACAGCACAGAGCTTGCTTGGAGATTCTCTATCTTTCCCACTTGCCTCTTTCTCTCTTGCACGCATGCACGTTCAAAATAAATAAACTTAGAAAAATCTCTCTCTGCCCCTTCTCCACTCACGCACATTCTTGGTCTCAGAATAAATAAATAAACTTAACGTTATTTTTAAAAAATGTTTATTTTTGAGAGAGAGCATGAGTGGGGCAGGGTCCCAGGGGGACAGGATCCACAGAAGGCTCTGTGCTGACGGCAGAGAACCTGACATGGGGCTACAGCTGTGAGATCATGACCTGAGCTGCCACAGTTGGACACTTATTTATTTGGGGTCCTGGGTGGCTCGGTCAGTTGAGGTCATGATCTTGTGGTTTGTGGGTTTGTGCCCCACATCAGGCTCTGTGCTGACAGCTCAGCCTGGATCCTGCTTTGGATTCTGTGTCTCCCTCTCTCTCTGCTCTTCTCCTGCTCATGATGTCTCTCCTCTCTCAAAAATAAACATAAAAAAAAAAAAAGAGTTGCATGCTCTAAAAAAGGTTTAATTTGTAAAATACAATGTGAATTGATTATAAACTGGGAACAAGACAACTGATTTCTATTAGGACTCTTCCAGAAATGAAACCTGTCCTAGGACCATTTTCTGATAAAGAAATAATACTTGTTTGCTAAAATGTAAGAAAAATGTATAAAGAAAAATAACTTAAATATTTTTAATTTTTGCATAAAAAAGTAATATATTTAACATAATAAAGACGAAATAAATGGAACATCATTCAAGAAAATGGAATAAGGAGCACCTAGGTGGCTCAGTTGGTTAATTGTCCAACTTTGGCTCAGGTCATGACCTCACGGTCCATGAGTTTGAGCCCTGTGTCGGGCTCTGTGCTGACAGCTCAGGGAGCCTGCCTCACATTCTGTGTTTCCCTCTTTTTCTGCTCCTGCCCTGCTCATGCTCTCTGTCTCTCAAAAATAAATAAATATTAAAACATTTTTTTAAATAGAAATAATGCATGAATGTTCATTAATATTTGTTCAGGAACGTAATACATTTATCAGACTCTAATTTAGAGATAAAATCAAATCCCAACACAAGACATTTTAGTAAACATGAAATCAGAATAATTACTTACTGTATAAGAGAAGCTCTTTCAAAGTATTGAATGGCTTTTTCACAAAACTGGGTGTCAATGTAATAGGCTCCAAGCCACTCAATAACTTCAATGTTGGAGGGGAAATACCTATACGACTAGAAAAAATATGGAACATGACAATACAGCATCAGTGGCAATGTATAATTTATACCTCAATATTTTACCTATTGAATGATTAATTTATCCAATACGAAATTTCTTAACAAAAAAGCATGAGGTGTCATAAGCACTTTATGTTTTGAAGTACAAGATTTAGAAAACATTTACTTGATATACATTTTAATTATCTATAAATAACTTTTTGATGTACTGATAGATGATCTGAGTCAAATTAAATAAATAATAGAATTTTTTTTTTTTTTTATGTTTTATTTATTTCTAGGAGAGAGAGAGAGAGAGACAGCGGGAGCAGGGGAGGGCCAGAGAGAGAGGGAGTCACAGACCGAAACAGGCTCCAGGCTCTGAGCTGGCAGTCAGCACAGAGCCCGACGCGGGGCTCGAACCCACGAACCGCGAGATCATGACCTAAGCGAAAGTCGGACGCTTAACCGACTAAGCCACCCAGGCGCCCCAATAAATAATAGAATTTTAAAAAGGATGAAAATCATGCTTCAAGGGAAAATGAATGTGTGCTTTTAATTTCATTTTTAACTAAAATTATTAAAAAATTTTATATTTCACAAATGCTTTATTTTATTTTAAATCATTATTCATTTAAAGACTAGTAAACATTTCTAAATTTTAAAAACTAAAAGGTCTGCTGACTTGTTTTCTTTTCTGCTGACTGCTTTATAACAATATTTAAAAGGTTAAAAGGTAAAAAAGCAAAGTAAAATTATACTTACCTCATAGTAGTACTGAAATGCTTGGGATTTATCTCCTTCACTATCATATAATTCTCCTAGTTTAGACAAAACTCTAGAATCAGTTGGAACAACACTGATTAGCTGCATTAACCATTCAATAGCTTGATTGGGATCTTCCATTAATTCATATCTTGGGACAATTTTAGTTAAGGATAACACAATTTTTCTAAATTCATTAATAAATAAGCAAACCTAAAAGCAACATTACAATGAAAATATGTGTTAGCCTATAGTCATGTGCTATTTAATACTGTTAGACTCTGGACTTCTTCAGGGATGGGGATGAAAACGGAGTACCATAAATAACACTCATGTTCCACATACAACTTGCCCTTCCTTTTGCTTCATTACTATCCACTGAGCTCAACTCCCAAATTTCTAGAATTAATAGTTTGCTCTTTTACTCAAAGTACCATACAAAGTTTGTCTTCAATAAAAATGCCTGAATGTTGTGTTCAATTATTCTACTTCTTTTAATATGTTGAACATTATTAAGGGAAGAGTTTCCATGTATTTTCTTTTGAGTTTTCTGCAATTAGATTATAAGCCCAAAGTAGGGTATTCTTTTTTTGTAGCAAGTGTGTAGTAAATCCTGTGCATACACTCAAATAATTTATTCACACCAATACTTACTACTATTTATTTTTACATTAAATATCTCAATGAAATGAACATATTCCAATCTAAAGCTTTATTGAAAAATAATCTTCTGTTTTTAATGATGACAAATGTGATACCATAAAAGAAACATAAAAATAAAAAAATGATTGAAACAGCTTTAAAAATATCAATTGCTTAACTGAATCCAAACAGATCATGAATTGGGCAGTATCAGATCATTATAGTGGCAATTTTGGAGAGATTAAATGGACAAAACAAAAAGGCTAAAAGGAATAAGCATGAAATCAACTGCTCTAAAAATAGTTTTATTAAAAACTGTTTTATGCACCCTAACAAAAGTAGAGCAGGTAGCACTTAGGTATACCCCATAACTTCCTTTTCCCTAACATTTGTATAAAGTTATACCAAGAGGGGTGGCTGGGTGGCTCTGTTGGTTGAGAGTCTCTGATTTTAACTCCAGTCATGATCTCACTCTTCGTGAGTTTAAGCCCCACATCGGGCTCACTGCTGTCAGTGTCTAGCATGCTTTGGATCTTCTGTCCCCTTCTTTCTCTTCCCCTTCCCTGCTCATGCTCTCTCTCGCTCTCTCTCTCTCTCTCTCAAAAAGTAAATAAACATTAAAAAAACAAAACTTGTATCAAGATAATGGTAACTTAAAAACCTACAGAAGATTTTAACTCTTCCCAAATGTTGTTTTGAAAGATTATTTTTAAAATACAGAAATTAAAATGTTTTTCAAATAGTTTCAAAGGCATTCAAAACATTAACAAACCTCTGCTTTTCCAACCAAAGGCAGAGGGGAAAAAGACCCAAACTAAAGAAAGCCAGGAGTTGTAGAAGAAATTGACATGGGAGAACTGTTTTCTATTTCAACATTCCCCAGAGTTCTAAACATAATACTGGCGCAGACAGCACACAGTCAATAAATGACTCCTGAATGAACAGAATAAATGAGTGAATTCATATAAACTATTGGCTAATTTTGTAGGGTAAAGACCTTCAGAGAGTTATACTGGTTAAGCCTATATGTCAGCTAAAATAATTAAGATAAATTAACCAAACTCAAACAGCAGTACTAATCAGTAATAAATAATATTTTCCTTTTAAACAGTAAGTTACTGCTTCAAAAATACACTACAAGACTCAGAGATAATATAATCTAACCTATAGTCAATGAACAGCTTATGTGTACTAAGCATCTGTACTCAATTAGTATTTCAGTTATTTCCTCCCCAAATTAAGAAATAATAGTTTTAATCTTTCAAGAATTCCTTGTATAATGCAAATGATCTTTTAAAACAGGGTCAACCAAAAAACAAACTCTTAACTACAGACAACAAACTGAGGGCTACCAGAGAGGAGGTGGGTGGGAAGGATGGGTGAAACAGGTGATAGGGATTAAAGAGTACACTCACCATGATGAGCACTGAATAATATAGAGAGTTGTTGAATCACTATATTGTACACCTGAAACTAATATAACACTCGCGTAATATATATTATATTATATATTATTATATTATGTTATGTTATATATACTGGAATTAATTTTTAAAAATATAAAAATCTTATAAAATATAAAATACTAGAATTGAAATTAAAAAATAAAACAGTATCACTCAAATAATATTTTTATCATATATTAATCTGACAGAATTTAAAATATCATCCTCATCAATTACCTCATTGGCTAAGGTTACTTAATGACTGGTACTCAATCACCAACTGAGTGAATTAATAGCTGTCCTCGGGTTTTTCACACAAGATACACATTTGCTATCTGGTAAAGAACTTGGGCACTGTTTCTCAGGATTGCATGAAGTTTCAGGAAACAGTCCAAAGCTTCATCAAGCCGGTTTAGCCTCTTATAGGTAAGGCCTTAAAAAGAAGGAAAAGAAAAGCTATAAGCATTATTATTGGTAGTAATTTTCTCAAAGTCACAGGATAAATCTTTTAATATATGTAAATATTCATCCAGAAGAGAAAGGTGATGAGAATTTCTTTTTTAAAAGAACAAGGCAGGGTAGGGGGTTTTCCACTATGTTTGCCAGATACCAAAACGTGCTGTAACGCTATAGTGATTTTAAAGCGCGGTGGGGAAACAGGAATCGGCAGATGAGCAGAATGCACAGTTAAGAAACTGACTCGGGTCAGAACCTAGTTAATGGGCACTGAAACTCAACCGGGATGAAGGGACTGGTAAGAAATGGTACCAGGACAACCGACTGCACAAGAAGTAAAACACGTAGATTCCTATTGTAAATTCATTCCTGTTTCGAATACAAAACTTATTTTAAAACTAAACAGAAAAAACAAAGATGTAAACATATGAACAGAAAATAGAGGAAAATGATTTTATAATCTTGGGGTAGGGAAGGGCTTTGTAAAGCAATAAACAAATCAAGCCACAAACTTTTAAAAAGACAAATTTGACTCTATAAAATTAGAAAAACTGTCTGACAAAAGAAATGACCTGGTTAAAAGCTAGGCAACGGTCGAGGAAAAGTATTTAAAACTTATAACGAGAATAAATAATATATATCTAGGCAAGAAATCTCCATTAAGGCCTCTGCTATTCACTTCCCTCTGCTCTTTCCCCAGATACCCAAACGGTCACACCCTCCCTTGCTCCAACATGACTTTAAATTCTCCTTGACTCCATCTAACACGGCTAATTCCTTCCGGCCTCCTCTCCTCCCAACCCAGCCAGGTCTTCCTTTTGTGTCTGGCAGGAGATTAAAGACTCTTCTCGGGGAGGAAGGATCCAGTGGGATCAGTTGGCTAACGGGCAGTTGCCCAACCACGCAGATCAGACAGATGGCCCCGGTGCAGCAGCCCAGCGCGGCAATCCCACTTGAGGCCTCAGAGATCCCCCTCAGGGTTTAGCTGCAAACTCCTAAATGCGAGAAGACAGACGTCCGAGGAAAGCTGATGACATGAAACACAGAGGGTAAAACAAACGAGCAAGCCAAACCCAGCAAAACACAGCTATGCAGGGAGAAAACTTCAAAAGAAACTTCATTAATAACCCAAGAGATAAGAAGCGGAAACACAACATGTGTTTGTCTCGGTGCAAACTCATGAACAGGAAGGAATGACGCCCATTTCAGGCGACCTTGACAGGCAGGGAAGGGAGTAAGATGCGCCTTCAGGCCTTATAACATTTCGTTGATTAAAAACCAAACTTGATGTAAATATGACAAAGTGTTAAAATGTATTAAATATCATTGGTAAGGGACATAGGTATTTTCCTGTCCAATTTTTTTTGTTTGAAACTGTTCATAAAGAAAATGGTTTTTATTCCACCTATCAGTTTGGCAAAAGCTGGATATTTAGTATTAGCAGGAATTTGGGAAGTCAGTTGGTCTCCTCCACTAATCAACTGGAGCTCTTTAAGCCGATTTTAAAAAAGAAAAGAAGAAAATTGTAAAGGAGAAAACAAAGCGATTCTGCCTATTTTACTTACCAATATTATAAAGTGCTTCAGTACAAGAAGAATCATTTCTCAGAGCCTCTTTATAGAATTCAGCTGCCTTCTCATAATCGCCATTTGCAAAAACTGTATTCCCTTTATTAGTCAGAGCTGAGGGATTGTATCTATCAGAGTTCACAGCTAAATCTGCATAGCTGCTGGCCTGCGCAAGTTCATTTTCCTAAACAAAGTACAGAGCACACACAAATTATTTGGGGTCTATCAAATATCATTACTGACTATTCTGGACTACAGACACGACAAGCAGATTTTCTGAGGTTACAAATATGATGAACAGAAATATTTTACATATCTTGGTCTTGACAGGCTTATTGTACAAAAGATTTTTAATCATCATGCCCTTTCAGCTACCCATGTTTCTAATGATTGACTTCTCCACAGTCTCATGGTTTGAATAACAACACCTCATGTAAGTGGCTCTATTTTATTGTTTTTTTTTGTATTTGCTTTTAATTTTAGAGAGGGAGTGCGTGCAAGCTGGGGAGGGGGGCGGCGGGTGGGGAGCAGAAGGAGACAGAAAGTCTTAAGCTGACTCCACACTCAGGGCAGAGCCCACTGCAGGGCTCGATTCCACGGCTCTGGGATCATGACCTGAATCAGAATCAAGAGTCAGACGTTCAACTGAGCCACCAGGCACCCCTAAGTGGCTCCACTGTGAATGTCCCAATGTCACTCCACAACTGCAGTGCTGTGCTTCCCAGACCTAAAGCACCGAGCTCACTATGAAGGCGCCACTAGCCTTTCTGCCCTTCCATCTCATGCGTTGCGTCACCTCCTGAGTCTGGCATTTCTAGCCATGAACCGTCTTCTGGCTCCTCTGCCAAAGGGCCTTGCCGCCACGCACGGACCTCTCAGTTCCAAACAGTGAAGCCTTTGTGCCAGCATCTGCGCCAGGCTGCTTCAGCTTAGGAACCAGATTTCCCAGAACCCCCTCCGTGTATGGCTCCTGTCTGGAGTTGGCTGAAAGGAACTCGTAGGACATGTGCAATGCACACACGGAGCGGCAGCTTTTACTCTCGGAAGGCCTTTTTCTCGTCATCAGTTGCAGGACTGATGCAGAAATGCCTGTGGGCTCCAGCCTGTCCTCACTCACTTTGACTCCACATCTGGCCCTTCTTCCCAACCGAGCCGTCCCTGCTGACCACAGCGTCCTGAGCCCTGCCGGGGCTTGGCTCTGGACCCACAGAGGCGGCAGCTGCGCAGAGGCAACCGCTTCCCACAGGTCTCTCCGAGAAGTCCCCCCTCACGCGGCCGCTGGCCGTGCCGGGGGGCCGCGCTCACACACCGCGGGCGGCCCTCTCGGCCCCGGACCCTCCTGCGGCTTCACCCACAGCCCCTCCACCACCGTGTACGTTCTGGTTCCCGCGTCCCTTCTCCCGTGATAGTCACAGTGACTGCTTCTCCGAATGAACTTTTAAAAAACTGAGATACAATTCACAGGTCATAAAAATGTACATCTTTGAGGCATTTAATACATTCACAAAAAATTGTACCACCATCACCAATATCTATTTCTAGAATATTTTTATGACCCCCCAAAAAATATCCTGTACCCATCAGCAGTCACTCCCCCTTCTCTCACCTGCTCTGGGCCCTGGCAGCCACTAATCTGCTTCCCATCTCCATGGATTTGTTCATTCTGGACATTTCATAATAAACACAATCATATAACACGCGGCCTTTTATGTCTGGCTTCTTTACCCAGCATATGTTTTCAAGGTTCATCCATGTTGTACCATGCATCAGTACTTCACTCCTGTTCATAGCTGAGTAATACCCCATTGTATGGACAAGCCACGTTTTGTTTATCCATTCACTGTTGATGGACACCTGGGTTGTGACCACTCACTTCTGTTTATTATGAACAATGCTGTTATGAGCATTCACGTATTTGTGTGGACTCTGAACTCTGATATAAAAATTGATACTTAAAAGTGGGGTGCTGATGGGGCACCTGGGTGGCTCAGTCGGTTAAGTGTCTGACTTCAGCTCAGGTCATGATCTCAAGGTCGTGAGTCTGAGCCCCATGTCGGGCTCTGTGCTGACAGCTCAGAGCCTGGAGCCTGCTTCAGATTCTGTGTCTCCCTCTCTCTCTGCCCCTCCCCCACTCATGCTCTGTCTCTCCCTCTCTCTCTCTCAAAAATAAATAAATATTTAAAAAAAATTTTAAGTGGGGTGCTGCTGTAATAAAAACTCAAAACAAATAACCTTGTCTTTTGGACACGGCAGCAGGCAAAGTTTGGAAAAGCATGAGAACCACACTCGTGGAGGATGGAGAGGAAGGAAGGAATTGTTATCAGAGGCTGGGTAAACGGGAAGTCATGTTTTGCAGTCATAAAACAATAGGGAAAACTGGCCCCTACACTGACTTGGAAGACAGGAAGTGTACTTAGTAAATCTGTGCATGTGGCCAAGGAGATTCCTAGGCAGGACACTACAAGTGCCAATTAATTTGCTTTAACTGGGTGTGATACGGTACAGTGCGAGAGAGGAGCTTAAGAGAAAACTTCAGATCTTCCAACTAGAATTTGGCAGAAATATCGAAAACCAGGACGTGTTGGGCTGGAAAATAAAATCATTTCATGTCTCTAGTTTCTCTTAGCAGCAGGAGTGTAGGGATCAAATCACGGGCGTGGCTGCAGTCCCCTTTGGAAGCATCTCAGAAAGACTGAAGGCAGGGCCTGGCCCTCTTTAAGGTAGACAAAAACGTCCAAGTCTCCTTGGGGCTCTGTTCCACAGCAGCCTCATACACCCAAGTGGAAAGGGGTCTGCCTGCCCTGGGGAAGACCGTGGCTGTAGCCCTGGGGGCGCGCAGGCCCCCCGAATGAGATTTCTAAAACCCTGCCAAGTCTTTAAGGGAGTTTAAGTTTAAGTATTGCCAGTGGATTAAAGGGACACAGTCCAAAATGAAAGAAAGCCTCCAGATCCCCGATTTTTCAGGACAGAAAGCAGGCTAAGAACATTAATCAGCTGCAAATATAGGTTATTTTTTCTGTAAAAGGAAGAGTGTTCTCAGAAAGAGCCACAAGAGACCAAAGGCCTGGGGCACGGCTCCTAGAGGTCAGGGCTGAGCCCTCCCAAGGTCATTCCCTTCTCTCACTTCAGGGGGCACTGAGCACATGTGCTTAGCTGGATTTCTTACCAACCACAGACAAGTGAGTGTGGGGCACCCCCCTCTGGCCCCTTTCGAGCAGGAGTGTCTATTACAGTTACCCCATTCTTATCCCATCAGAGGATGTGAAGTGTATGGGAGATAGGGTGTGTTTTCCTGTTCTCAGACCTTAGGATCAACAGGACCTCACCTGAGAAAGCCCGTCTCTATCTAGACCTCACGCAGACGATGGCCCTTGAGCCTGATGCTGTGACGGGTGAGACTATGAAAGTCCTCGAAGGGCCAAGTACATTTTGCATATGGAAAGGATACGCTGAATACAGGCAGTGACAGACTGTCAAAATAGTGACCCCAGAGGGTCACACCTCCCAGTACTCAGGCCCTTGAATGGTTCTCTCCCGTGGTGGTTTTGCCCAGTAAGGGAACAACAAATTCAAGGCACACAGGAGCCAGGTAGCCACCTGAGCGCACCGGGGCCTCCTCTCGAGGACCCTGCCCCGTGTAAGAAGCCTGCACCCCCCGCGAGAGAAGGGAGAGGAGGCATGAGATGCTGGTCAACATCAGCATCAGATGCAAGGGAAGCATGTGGACCACGCAGCCTCAGTCAAGCTTCAGGTGATGGCAGCAGGAGAGGGACCCCAGGCCAGATCAGCAGCGGGACCACCCAAGTGGGCCCGGCCTGTTCAGGCAGAATCTGAGGAAAATCGCAGTTATTTTAAGCCATTGCACGTTGGCGCAACTTACTACAGAGCAATAGAAACTGATACAACCCCCACACTAGGTTCCAATAATATATGTTCAATATATGTCACATACCAGACCCACAATTCTGCCTCAAAATGACTATTTTCCTCAGAACTAAGTGCAAGAAACTATTGATCAGATACTCTGATGGCTCTACCAGGTCAACCAAACCTAGATGTTTTTCTTTCTTTATAAAAAGTCTTCTTGGTCTCCTCCCATACATTCATCGAACTTGGTAAAGATCTGGTCACTAATTAAACCATTTTCATGAAATTAACAAATGATTTTCTAAATTCAAATGTAATGACTGTAATGGAGACTGTGCTTCAGCTCCAAGACCTGTCCTTCTGAAGCGTTGGGGACGCTGCTGGCCACCGTCTCGGCGGTCAGTCCACTCTGAATTACTAGAGCCCGATGAGAAAGAGGTGCCTTGCCCAAAGTCACGCCCCCTTCCTGGTGAGCAGGCTGCCTCCAGTGACTGGGTGATGCAGGGGTACAAAGGCCCAGGCCCCTCACCACAGGGGAGGAGCGTGCTGAGCAGTCCCTCCAATTCAGGGGGTCTGGCAGGGCTGGCCAAGGACTGTGGTGACCGCATCACAGCCCACTTTCCCCCTCCACTCAGTGACGCTCCCAACCCTTCTCACTGAGGTCCTGATCCAAAGAGATCTGCGCAGTAAACTTCATGCAGGCTGGTCTCCAGCTTGTCTCACCAGCCAAAGTGCCTCTTCTGAGCCTTCGTTTTCTTGTACTGCCTCTCTGGGTTCAGTGTTATATACTTTCTCTTCGTGCCTCTTTTCCCCTTTCCTTCAAAGGCTATGGCTCTTTTCCTGTCTTCTTGATCAGATTCTTATTCTTGCCCTTTAATGTATGTGAATCCCCAAGTCAGTTCTCAGTTCTGTGCTACACTCTCACCCCTGGAGATGTCCTCTACTGTCTTAGTTCAGGCCATTATAGCAAATACCACAGCCCGGCTTACACAGCAGACATTTATTTCTCATAGTTCTGGAGGCTGGGAGATCCAAGATCAAAGTGCTGGCCGATGTGGTGTCTGCTGAGAACCACTTCCTGGTTTGCAGACGGACTTCTTGCTGTGTCCTCACATGACAGGGAGAGGGCTCTGGTTCCTTATCTTCTACTAAGGGCGCTAAGCCCATCAAGGGACTCCCCTCTCATGACTTCATCCAATCCTAAGTATCTCTCAAAGTCCCTACCTCCAAATACAGTCACACTCAGGCTTCAACATAGAAATCTGGTTGGGGGAGGAGGACATAGACGATCAGTCCATGAACATCTATTATCAAAGCTTTGGCCTCTACAGAGACAATCATCACATTTTATTTCTAACCCTGATTTCCCATCTAAGATCAGTTCCACATGCTTCTTGGATATTTCCATTTGAATATATCACCGTTGTTACAAAAAATCTTAGAAAAACATAAACTCAGCTTCTTTCCCCTAATCTGCAGCCTCCTCTAAACCTGCACCTGGCTGCACTCTCTTGCCAGGAGACTTAAAATACCGGAGTCGTTCTTCACCAGCGGTCCTGATCTCTTTTCTATCACGACACCTTAGGGGTATAATCTCCCCTGTCAGCAGCAGTTCAGTATGGCAGTAATTCCCGATGGTGCACAAGTCAGAAGTTCCAAGAGGGACTGCAAGTGTAGTTTAACTAAATATAGCGATCCTTATGTTCACAAACCCTCCCACCTTTCCTCTCTGTGCTTTTGTTCATTCCTTTAGTCTCCCAAAATTAAAATGTTACTTGCCTCCTCTGAATTTCTGAAGCTTATTATCTACATTAATTTATTATAGTTCTCCACTTTGAGCCCACCTTTTTTTCTTCCCTCCAAGTCTACCCGCATGTCTCCTTTGTTTCAAATGAGGAAAGCTCCCTTTTAGTGAGCTTTTAGACTTTTGGAACTCCTCATGATTGGAATCCAGCAGATGCCCAAAGTATGCTTCTTACAGATGACACTGTACCTTACGTAAATCATTTCACCTGAGCC
Organism: Proteles cristata cristata; assembly: GCA_017311185.1. Lineage (NCBI taxonomy): Eukaryota > Metazoa > Chordata > Mammalia > Carnivora > Hyaenidae > Proteles > Proteles cristata. Next base: position 457,387 of record JAESUZ010005219.1, read on the forward strand.
ATCACTTTCTTTACTGCTAACATGGTGCTGAAAGCGATCTCTAGCTTACCTCCCAGATCCACACTGTGCAGTCCTCTGAGTGACGCTTCCCACCATAGTTATTCTCCTTCCCTTCTTCTTCTGAGATGGTCCTCTCGCTCATGTCCACAAACTCAGTCCCTAGCCCAGAACTTGTCATGACCAGACCCCCTAGACACCCCATTCTGCTAACATTCTCTACCAGTCTTCTGCAGAGAGTCTCTCTAGCCGTGCTCTTCATCAAGGGGAAATTGAGCAACATAAAATTGGCACATTATCCCCTCGTAGTTATAAAAAAAACCCCAAAACTTACCAAATAATATAGAAATGAGAGGTTGGTTGCAGCTGCACTTTTCACTCTACTGTCCTTTTTTTCAAACATTTTTAAGGTCTCTACAGCCTAGAAATGAAATATCTGGAAGTTACTACCATTGTAACATGACAGTATTCAGGCTCAGGGTCGGGGTAAAGATCGATGTATCTTGAGTGTGATGCCAGGGAAGGGCACAAAGGGGGAGACTCGCACGTTTAAGAAAACAGATGACAAAATGAGAATTTCACTTGAGAATTAAAATTCATCAAAGGATACAACAAAACTCAAAATACAAGAAATGAAATTAAGAACATAACCGACAGGTTTAACGGCAGGGTAGGGGCAGCCAGTGAGGAGTAAATATGGATCCTGTGACACGGTTTAGTGTTTCTCCTGCATAACGGGGTGTAAGTGAGGTTTTCACCTAAAAGACACAATCAAATTTGCTCTTTATGAAATAATTCTAGAACTTCTGCTTTTAGAAGGCAATGGGTTTTCTTTCCTTCCTTCAAAATACATTTACTGAATAGAAAATGCTTGGCTTCTGGGCACTTTCTGCTCTTAAGAGAGAGTTGAGTCGAACCAAAAACCGAGCGTTAGCTTTTACAATGCTCAGAAGCTGCTGTGTGACATGAAAATGTCTGACCTCAAATGAAGCCTCCCATAAAGCACCATTAAGTGTACAGATTCAATTTTTTTAAGGATAAAATATTTCAAAAATACTAACTTCTACATATATAGGTTACAATATAAGTAATTCTCCTTTTCAAGGTATTTTGTTTGTTTGTTTTCTGAGCGAGAGCACACATGCACACACACGAGCAGGGGAGGGGCAGAGGAACAGGGAGAGGGAGAGAGAGACTCCCAATCAGGCTCCATGCCCAGTGCAGAGCTCAACGCAGGGCTCAGCCTCATGACCATGATATCGTGACCTCCGAAGAAATCAAGAGTTGGATGTTCAACTGACCGAGCCATCCAGGTGCCCGTCTTTTCAAAGGTTTTATGACTTTAAAGAAAATCACTGGAAGTTTCTAGGCTACTAGTTCATAATTCCACAAAAAAGAAAAGACACCCCAACATCATATGCTCACTTGTGAGATTCTCTTTCTCACTTACTTTCTTGGAAGGATCTACAGAATTGCCAAGAAGTTCCTAAAACGAGCCTCAGAAATTATTGCTTACGTTGCTCACCCTATAACAGTTATCTCATTAACTCTTTATACAACGTCCATGGCTATTAATGTAAAAGTCACTGCTGTTTTGAATCTCTAACTTTTATAAGATGCAGTTCACTTTGAATAAGAATTGAGATGTTTTAGATTTTAGTTTTAGATTGTGTCAAAATAAATGTGTTAATTTAAAATATAAGGCACATGAAGAGATGTAACTCATGAATCCATTAAATTCTCAAAAGTAAAGTGTAGAGAAAAAAATACTGTTTTCTGATATTTATGAAATCCATAAGTAGATCACCAAAAGCAAGCTAACAACAACAACAATTTTTAAAAAATGGAACGTTACAGTCGTGACCTTCATATAGTAGTTCACATCATTCCTTTAAGAAACAGCTATTCAGACTATCATTAATAAAGCGTCTTAGATGGGGCGCCTGGGTGGCTCAGATGGGTAAGCGTCCAGCTCTTTGTTTCAGCTCAGGTTACGATCTCGCGAGTTCAAGCCCTGCGCCAAGCTCTGCAGGCAGCACAAGGCCTCCTTGGGAATTCTTTCTCTCCCTCGCTCTCTCTCTGCCCCTCCCCCATTCACATTCTCTCTTTCTCTCTTAAAATAAATAAACTTAAAAAGAAATTTTTAAAAGTATCTTAGATTTTAATTTTTCATCTTTATTAATTTGTGGCTTACTGGTAACAAGACTTTAAGACTACATATAATGCCAAATTATTCCCTCCCAAAAGGTTACTATGAATTCAAACAATAAATAAAATAGAATGCAACCCTATTACTTAAAATACCAGAAATATTTTGAACTTTAAAATATTCATTTAAAAACATTTGAGAGAGTAAAAACTTATTTCAGTTTAAATTTCTAAACTATTCTAAAAGTGCTATGTAACTATTCTAATAAAAGGGATATTCTCAGGATTTTTAGCTTTAAAATGGATGGTTTTCTTTTTTTTTTAATTTTCTTTAATGTTTTATTTATTTCTGAGAGAGAGAGAGAGCGTAAGCAGGGGAGGGTCAGAGAGAGAGGGAGATATGGAATCTGAAACAGGCTACAGGCTCTGAGCTAGCTGTCAGCACAGAGCCCGACATGGGGCTCGAACCCATGAACCGTGAGATCATGACCTGAGCTGAAGTCGGACGCTTAACCGACTGAAGCACCCAGGCGCCCCAGAAATGGGTGGTTTTTAAAACTGTTCTGTTACATGTTCAGCGAATGCACAGGCAGTATTTGTTTTTTAATTTTTAAGTGGACTCCACACCCAACATGGGGCTTGAACTCATGACCCTGAGATCAAAAGTCACATGCTCTACCCATTGAGCCAGATAGGCCACCCCCAATATTACTGTTTTTAAAATAAAATAGATTAGGGGCGCCTGGGTGGCTCAGTCAGTTAAGTGTCCGACTTCAGCTCAGGTCATGATCTCATGGTTTGTGGGTTCGTGCCCCACGTCGGGCTCTGTGCTGACAGCTCAGAGCCTGGAGCCTATCTTTGGATTCTGTGTCTCCCTCTCTCTCTGACCCTCCCCTGTTCATGCTGTCTCTATCTCTCTCTCAAAAATAAATAAAAATAAAGAAATAAAATAGATTATAGGGGTGCCTGGGTGGCTCAGTTGGTGGAGCATGTGACTTTTGACCTCGGGGTTCTGAGTTCTAGTCTCATGTTGGGTGTGGAGATTATGTAAGAACAAAAATCTTTAAAAAATTAATTAATCAAAAGAAAATATTATACACCAATTCTTTAACAAGTGAAATTGATAAAAGTGTACCTAATAAAATTATATTTAGCTATGAATAGCAAAACAAATAATGAAAAAAACATTGTTAATTTGGGTTGTGTTTTCTTTTTTCCCCCCCACACACGATGAGGAAAACAGATGTATCTCCATTTTGGCCTTCTTCCTGACTGATGGCATCTAGCTCCTGGTGTCTGCACCCCACTGCATCTGTCCACACACGATCTCTGGCCTTCAGACCACACTGCTTCATTTCATCTACCTTTGGCTTTTTAACGGGTTCCTTCTCTACTACAAAGGTGACTACAAAACAGAACTATCATCACAAAGAACCGTACTCTGAGATTTCAGCATCTGTCCGTGGCTACAGAACTATAACCTCATATTAGAAGGTGTATATTTTTCTCTTTTACTTGAATTGTAAATAAAGTAGACCTCGTCAAATCATCATTGTGAGTTACGTCAACCCAATCCCTTTTAACCTAACAGCGGTCCTTTCAGCTAAGGTTTATTATACCCACCTCATCATACTTACAATATACAAACAAAAGAAACACAAAGTCAAAGCAGCAATGTTGAAAAGAAAGCAGAAATTACATTTTTATAACATAAGTAAATTAATTAAAATCTTGAAAATACAAATGGAACACAAAATATTTTAAAGACTCCTGAAGGGGGGGCACCCGTCCATCTCAGCCCAAGGTAGCAAGGCGGCAGTCATGCCAGAGAGGCCCTGGAGGCCTGTCACCGGGCTCAGCCAGGGGACCCTCCTGGGCCCAGTGCGGTGTTCCTGAGCAAACCAAACATACAAAACGGTTCGCAGGAAAGCTCTCCGGTGAAGAGGGGAGGAAGGAAGCATCACGCTGCTAGCTGGGCTCTTGGCCTTCCCTGATTCTAAAGCACCTGACAGGTCTGGACAACAGTCTGGAAAGCTCTAGGGGAAAAGCTGATCTCTGGACTAGATTATGGTTTAGTCATTTAGGAACCATGCTTTACATGAAAAGCGTTTGCACTGGGACAAACGGGACAAACAGTAGTAGTAAAATTAATGGAAATTATGTTAACACAAAAATCCCACTCAACTTCAGAATAATCACAGAAAATATACTCTAAAAACGGTTTCCCAATATTATTGCTTTGACCAATTAACATACAAAACATCTAAAACTTTAAAAAACTTACTTGGTTAAAATCCTTTTGTCTCAAGTATGTAATTGCTTTGTTTATTTCCAGATCATTCGCTAGCTCTACATACTGAGAGGCTTTCACAACTTCAACACACCTATAAAGCATAAAAAAAAGTTATTTTGTTTTAGCCTATTTATGTTGTTGGTTGCTTCCTTAAATCTGAATTTTCAAAAAACTTTTAAAGTGTCCCTGGTGCTATCTAAGGCTAAGCACTTGATTTCTTCCAATGCAGGCAGTAAGTTACTAAATTCTTCAGTTTGAAACTGATTTTTTAACCTAACTTTTCGTTAGCTTGTTGTCACTTCTAATTATTTATGGTATTTTAAATAAAACTGGATTTATATCCATAGTCTCATTTTTAACTTAACTACTAAAACAATTTTAATTTGTAATAGGTAAAAGTATTTCTATATATTTTTTCATCTTATATGCTCTAGTGGTGAGAAAAATTCTATAGACCTAGTAGAGTATGTTTAAGTTTTGTTCCCCAAGGAACACAGAACATTTGTTTTTAACTATATATCAGGCACTGCATTAATTCCTTTATAAGCATTATCACACTTAATAGGTTTTTTAATGCTTATTTTTTGAGAGAGAGAGAGAGCACGTGCACATGAGCAGGGAAGGGGCAGAGAGAGAGGGAGTAAGAGAATATCAGCAGGCTCCACAATGTCAGCACAGAGCCTGATGCAGGGCTCAACCCTGTGAAATGCAAGATCATGACCCGAGCCGAAATCAAGAGCCAGATGCTTAACCCACTGAGCCACCCAGGCACCCCAGCATTATCACATTTAATCCTCACAACAACCCTGAAAGATAGGCATGTTCTCTGTTTTATAGATAGGAAAACGAAAGATCTGAGATCACACAGCTAGAAAACTGTCAAGTGAAAATCTGAAACCAATTTTTATGGATAGCAAAACCCACTTCACCAAGACTTTTTTTTTCAAATTGAGGTCAACTGAAATCAGTTTAGTGGATCATGACCCTTATTTAAAAAGAGAGAACCAAAAACTACTAAAGGGCAATACATATAATAAAGGCAAGGATTGTTTCATGCAACGTGTTTCTGTAAACAATGTAAAATAAATTTCTGAAGTTCTGGTTCTGAGGTGCAAAGCCATTGGCCTGGACAAATAATTTAAAAACACTGAAGTACAAGATCCCTTTCTTCTGGTAGAATCTTTCATTCTATCTTTGACTTATAAAAGAGCATTTCTGCTTGCAGTGGAGAGAGAGGGCCTGAAGCCCTGCCTGCCCAGGGCCCCTCTGCCCCCAGCCCCATCCCCAAAAAAGGAGCCTAGAGACTTGGCTCTTGAGACTGTGAGGGCTTCAAGATAATGATCTGGAAACCACTGACTTTTGTTGAATGTCTACTAGATCTCAGACATTATATCCCAAATATACAGGAGCTAAAAAAGGAAAACCACCTATGGCTCATGGCCTTACAAGGGACACAGACCAGTAAATTAAGTTACAGTATATATCCATATAATAGTAAGAACTCTTATAAAGGAATACAAGAATTCAGGGTGGAGACTAAACCAGACTGGGGCAGGGTATTCTAGAGATATCTACGCTCAGTTTGAAACTCACCTTTGTATTGCTTACAAGAGACACACCTTAAATTAAGAACACAGAATCATCAAAAGTAAAGTGAAAATAAAAATACCACTAATCAAAAGAAAGCAGACAATGCAAACTTTAAGGCAAGAGACATTATCAGAAGTAATAAAGAACATATCTTAATGATAAAGGGCTTAATCCACCAGGGATACACTCTTACTCTAAATCTTCATGCAACCAATAACATAACTTCAAAACAATATAAAGCAAAAGTTAATAATCTAAAAGAAGGAATGGAGAAATCTACAACTATAGTAAAAAACTTTTTTTTAAACAAATTTTTAATGTTTTATTCATTTTTGAGAGAGAGATAGAGACAGCGTGAGCAGGGGAGGGCCAGAGAGAGAGGGAGACACAGAATCCGAAACAGGCTCCAGGCTCCGAGCTAGCCATCAGCACAGAGCCCGATGCGGGGCTCGAACCCACGAACCGTGAGATCATGACCTGAAGTCGGACGCCTAACCGACTGAGCCACCCAGGCACCTCTATAGTAAAAAACTTTTAACACACCTCTCTCGATAGCCAAAATAACCCAAAATCATTAAGAATATAATGACAAATTCCTTAAAAAAAAAACACCTTATCAAAAGTGACACAAAATCAAAATAATCTTATACTTATTAAAAAAGTAGAAAGGTTTAATAAAACCCTACCAGAAAACTTTAAATGCAGATGGCTTTACTAGTAAATTTCTCCAATTGTTTAATAAAGAAATAATACCAATCTCATAAACTCGAGAGGGGGAAAACACATCTGAACTTGTGATATAAAGTCAGCTTAACCTTGTTAACAAAGTCAATGACATTATTTTTTTTAATGTTTTATTTTTGAGAGACAGTGAGCGGGGGAGAGGCAGAGAGAGAGAGAGACAGAAAGGAAGACAGAGAATCTGAAGTGGGCTCCATGCTATCAGCACAGAGCCTGAGGTGGGGCTCAAACTTATGAGCTATGAGATCATGACCTGAGCTGAAGCTGGACGCTCAACTGACTGAGCCACTCAGGCGCCCCCAGAGACATTATTTTTAAGAATACAAACCTCATCCTTCTCATTAATACAGGTGTGAAAATTCTTAGCTAGTGGTTAGCAAATCAAATCCAGTGATGCTTTAAATGGTTAATACATCACAATCAAGTGGAGTTAATTTCAGATAATTTTAACATTCAAACCTCAATCATGACTTTTTGATTGATGGATTTTGATAAAAATTCAAAGTCTGACCAGGCACAAAAGTAAAAACTCCTTAATTTGATAAGGAGTATTTACAAGAATCCTATAGCAAACATCATACATAATGGCAGGCTGTGAAAAGTTTTGACCCTGTGTATTCAGAAAAAAACAAAAATGCCTACTATATCACCACCTCTATTCAGCACTGAACTGGACATCACAGCCAGTGTAATGAAGCAAGAAAACAAACAGAAAGAAGCATAAAAATTGTGTAGAAAGAGTCAATGTCTGCAGATAGGATAAATGTGTGTTTAGATAACCCAAAAGAATCTACAGAGGACTATTTGAAAAAGTAAGTTTATTAATAAGGTCAGTGGATAAATATCACTATCTAAAATTCAATTGTCTATCTATATACAAGAAAAGCACAAGTAGAAAACAAAATTTGAAAACGATGCTGTATGCCATCAGAAACATCTAACACGTGGGAATAAATGCAAAAAAAGACATGCAGATCTCTCAACTTAAAACTAAAAAGTATTTTAAAGAAATTACAAAGACCTAAATGGAGAAATTATTTGAAAAGTAAACGTTTTAAAGATGTCCGATCTCTCCTGCCTAATAATTAGATTTCAATGAAAATTACTGAAATTGACTAAATAAATTATTTGAAAAGCACTGTTCAGACTCTCACTAAGCGACTGCGCAGCACTGCTACCTCGGCGTCCGTCTTGTGTGGCCGTGGGGCCGTGGGGCCGGAAAACGGACACTAGCCTCTAACACAAGTACATGGAAGCAAATCTAAGTTCCTGACAGGACTTCCCCAAAAGTCCTCATGATAAACAGTCTCCCCCACCTCCCAAGGCCTTCCTCTTAGCACCCCCCTACATAGACTCCCATGGAATTTACCGAAGACCCTACTCTTTGGTTTGAATTGACCAATCTGGCTTTATCCCATGAGCCCCAAAACACTCCACCCACAGACCCTAATAAGCACGTGCCCAGATCCTGCCTCTCCCTCTGCCTGTACCCTGTCTTGACTTCCCTGGGTGGCCTCTCCAGGTATGCTATGTACTTCCTCTAGGGTCTGTAATAAACGTACCTCAGTTTCTTGAGTCAAGAGTAATATCCCATTGTATGGTTAGACCACAACACAGCAGTGAAAATGAACAAACCAGAGATACATACAACACTAACAACTGCTACAAACAGAGTAAACGATGCCAGACACAAAACAGCAGGCACGGGACAAGTCCACCTATACAATGTTTAAAAAGAATACAAAACTAAACTATAGTGTTTAGGGATGCCTGGTTATGGGGTTAAAGTATGTGGAAAAGCTAGGAAGTCATTCATCGTTTATATGGAGATACCCGTCACTTTTCAGAGTGGGAGGGGCAGGGTCTGGGGCAGAGCTTCTGAGGTGCTATGTTCTATTCTTTAAATGTTATGATAAGCTATGTAATGATATGGGTGTTTGCTGTGTGATAAATCACTGAGCTGAGTTATCATTTTGTACAATTTTTATGTGCTTTATATTTCACAAGGTTAAAAATAATTTTAACCCCATATTAAATGAGATAACAAAAACACAGTAAGAATGACAGAATAATTTATTATGAAAAATCCAAATAATGCCAAGACTGAACTTTTCTTTTTTTATTTAAATTTTTAAAAATTAAAAAAAAATTATATATATGGAGTGCTCAAGTGGGAGAGGGACTGAGGGAGAAAGAGAATTTTTTAAAAATTTTATTTAAATCCAAGTTAGTTAACATGTAGTGTAATAATGGTTTTGGGAGTAGAATTTAGTGATTCATCACTTACATATAACACCCACTCCTCACCATAAGTGCCCTCCTTAGTGCCCATCACCCATTTAGCCCACCTGCCCACCCAATACCCCTCCAGCAATCCTCAGCTTGTTCTCTGAATTTAAGAGTCTCTTATGGTTTGCCTCCCTTTCGGTTTTTAACTTATTTTTTCCTTCCCTACCCCTATGTTCATCTGTTTTGTTTCTTAAATTCCACATGAGTGAAAGCATATGATATTATCTTTCTCTAACTTATTTCACTTAGCATAATACACTCTAACTTCATCCTTGTTGCTGCAAATGGCAAGATCTCATTCTTTTTGATTACTGAGTAATAATCCACCATGTGTGTGTGTGTGTGTGTGTGTATCACTTCTGTATCCATGCATTTGGCTCTCTCCATAGCTTGGCTATTGTTGATAGTCTACTATAAACATTGGGGTGCATGTGCCTCTTCAAATTAGCATTTTTGTATCCTTTGGATAAACACCTCAATGTGCCATTGCTGGGCCATAGGCTAGCTCTAATTTTAACTGTTTTGAGGGAACTCCATATTGTTTTCCAGAATGGCTGGCTGCACCAATTTGCATTCCCACCAGCAGTTTAAGAGGGTTCCCCTTTCTCTCTGCATCCTCTCTAACATCTGTTGTTTCCTGCGTTAATTTTAGCCATTGTGACAGGTGTGAGCTGGTATCTCATTGTGTGTGTGTGTTTTAATTTGTATTTTCCTGATGATGAGTTATGTTGAAAAAGGTGAAAAGTTACACCTTTTCATGCATCTGTTAGCCATCTGAATGTCTTCTTTGGAAAAGTGTTGATTCATGTCTTTGGTCCATTTTTTCACTGGATTATTTGTTTTTTAGGTGTTGAGTTTGATAAATTCTTTGTAGATTTTGGATACTAACCCTTTATCTGATATGTCATTTGCAAATATCTTCTCCCATTCCATCAGTTGCCTTCTAGTTTTGCTGATGGTTTCCTTCACCATGCAGAAGCTTCTTATCTTGATGAGGTCCCAGTAGTTCATTTTTGCTTTTGTTTCCCTTGCCTCTAGAGACATGTCTAGTTAGAAATTGCTGTGGCCAAGGGTAAAGAGATTGTTGCCTATTTTCTCCATAGGATGATGGTATCCTGTCTCACATTTAGGTCTTTCACCTATTTTGAGTTTATTTTCATGTATGGTGTAAAAAAGTGGTCCAGGTTCATTCTTCTCCAAGTCTCTTTCCAGTTTCCTCAGCACCATTTGCTGAAGAGACTGTTTTGTGTTTTTTTCCCCCATTGGATATTCTTTCCTGTTTTATCAAATATTAGTTGGTTATATATATATATGGGCCCATTTCTGGGTTCTCTATTCTGTTCCAATGATCTATGCCTCTGTTTTTGAGCCAGTACCATACTGTCTTGATGATCACAGGTTTGTAATACAATTTGAAGTCCAGAATTGTGATGCCTCGAGCTTTGGTTTTCTTTCTTTTTAAAAAAAAAAAATTTTTTTTTTATGTTTATTTGAGAGAGAGAAACAGAGAGACAGAGTACGAACAGGGGAGGGGTAAAGAGAGAGGGAGACACAGAATCGGAAGCAGCTCCAGGCTCTGAGCTAACTGTCAGCACAGAGCCCGATGCGGGGCTTGAACCAACCAACCGTGAGATCATGACCTGAGCTGAAGTCGGACGCTTAACCGACTGAGCCACCCAGGTGCCCCTTGTCCATTTACATTTAGAGTGATTTTTGGAAAATATGAATTTAGTGCCATAGCGTTGCCTATAGAGTTGGGAGTTTCTGGTGATGTTCTCTGGTCCTTTCTAGTCTTTGTTCCTTTTGGTCTTTTTTGTTTGGTTTTTTGTTTGTTTTGTTTTGTTTGGTTTGGTCCACTCAAATCCTTTCCAGTCTTTGTTGCTTTTGGGTTTTTTTGTTTGGTTTGTTTTTTTTCTCCACTCAAATAGCCCCCTTAAAATTTCTTGCAGGGTTGGTTTAGTGATCACGAAGTCCTTTCATTTTTCTCTGGGAATCTCTTTTATTGAGAGAGAGACAGTCTTAAAGCAGGATCCATGCTCAGTGTGGAGACTGAATTAGGGCCCAATCCCAAAATCCTGGGATTGTGACCTGAGCCGAAATCATGAGTCAGACACTCAACTGAAAGAGCCACCCAGGCGCCCCGCAATCACTTTTTTTAAAATAGCCACATTAACATCATTTTAAAAAAGTCCTTATTGTAAATCAGCCTCAAAAAGCTGGGTCTGAATGAACAGGAAAATAATAGTCTTTAAACTTCCAAACTGGTTCCCTTTTACTGAATAATTTAAAATAAAATACAGGGAACTGCCAACAGGTCTAAGTGAAACAGAGACTCTACTGAGTTTTGTCTTCATGATGTAATTTAAATATTATTGAAATGGAACAGAAATCAGCTTAGTTTCAATGTTTTTTTGTTTAATTTCAAGTCTTAAAAATTATCCAAACATTCAGCAGATGTTATTTATGTCTTAAAAAGTTCTCTTCTTTAATATTTTACTTAGAACAAGACATTTGAAGAAAGTAGACACGGAGAGAGTACGACACCTACTAATAACCATTATGGAATGTTTTCCTAGATATAAAGCATCTTCTAACCCCAGTCAGAAGTTCTGATGTTGACTGTAAAGAGCACTGCCCTGCATTTAAAAATATATTTTTATATTTTTTATATATTAAATAGATATACATATAGGTTTTGTATGTATATAATCACATAAAATGTACACATATATGCATACATCTCCACATGCACAGACACATATATAGTAAAGTTGCTGAAAAATATGTAAGCTTCACATCTTTCTTCAAAGTTACTAGAAACATGGGCTTTCATGTAACCTGAGCTCTGGCAAATTTTTTAAAAACTGCCCAAGTTCTATCTAGGGAAATGAACGCCTACCTAGTTAATACGTAAGGAAATATGACTTAATACATTTCAAGTGACAAATGGAATCTTTAAAATACCCATGGATTATAACAAGCGTGATACGAAGTATATTACAAACACCATACTTGTTGGCGAAAACTACTTATACTAGTTTTATATTGGAGGATCAATGTCAGCAAAATGGTGGCATAGGAATTTCTAGTGCCTGTACCCTCCCAGAAATACCAATTTTAAGACCTCTCTATACTTGAAAATACTTTCACAAGCGCTAGGGAGTCTAGGTGAGGGATTACACCGCCTGGATGAAGGTGAGATATAAGAAAAGACACACTGAGGAGGATGGATAGATTCACACAGCCTCTTTTCTTTCCTCCGAGCCCAGGCACCTCAGCATGGAGAAAGGGAGCGTTTCTGTGAGAGAAGCTGAGTAAAGTGTCTGAGTCCACGGCCGACTCCAGTCCAGCCTGCCCCAGCACCAGGGTGACTCTCACCGCGCAGGCCCCTGCCCACCTCGGTGCCTGTGGGGCTCCACAGCCTTCCGCGGCTCCTTGCGAGAGCCCGTGCGGCCAAGCGTCCGGCTCGCGCCCGTGCCTGTCGGCTCTAGTGGCCGCAGGTGGCGCCTGCACACCTAAGTCCCCGGCCCCGCGGGCACCAGCAGGCTCCAGCGGCTCCGGGCAGGCTCGCGGCCTCAGGCTCCCCGCCGGCTTCCGCGAAGCCAGGCTCCTGGCTTCTCCTGGCACCAGCCAGCACCCGACAGCAAGTTGGCCCCACGCTCCCAATCAGCCCTGCACGCCGAGGCAGTGCGACGGGGCCGCGGCACAGGTGACCGGTGTGTCCTCAAGCTTTCACCCCACTTCAGCTCCAGGCTAGCTCCTAGCTCCAGGCCTCCAGGCCTCGCCAGCCCCGGGCCAACCGTCCTCCGGGAACGAAGGAGTCGGCACGTGCCCGTTCCCTCCACCGCCGCCAGCGTAAGCACGCAGCCACGTCGGGGACTCGCGCACGCCGCTTCCGCCCCCCCGCACGCCGCGCTCCTGCCGGTCTTCCCCTCTGGCCGGCCCGGCGCAGTCTGGACGCCGCGGGGCCTCCCCCGGGCGACTGGGGCACCCGACGCTTGCTAGAATGCCTGCCCCGCTGCCCTCCGCCGTGCTTCCGCTCGTCCGCCCTCTCCAATACCCGCTCGGCCGGGCCCATAAAGGATGGCGCCCCACGCCTGGTAGCGAGCAAGCGGCCCCTGCAGTGGCCGGCGCCACTCCACGGCGACTCCTGCGCCACACACACCGTCAGACGGAGGCCCCAGCGGTGGTGCGCGGGCAGGCTCTACGAACCAGTGAAAGCTTCTCGCGGCAACACAGGGAGAGCATGGCGCAGTCTGGTGCCACTGCATTGCTGGCAAAGGCGGGTTCTGCTTCGACTGGAGCCCAAGGCGTCTCCAGACTGGCCCACTACACCACAGGGGGAAAACTGCCCGTAACAGGCAAAGAAAGCCATTGCAGACGCTGGGCTGAAGGAGAAGGTGGCTCAGCCACACAGCAGGGCACAGGCACTACACACCGGAGACACGCTCTGAAGCACCAGGTTGTCATAAATAGGGGACACTGCATGGCAGGGCTTACAAGACCACTTCCCTACAAGACGAGTACTCTAGGCGCACCTGGGTGGCTCAATGGGTTAAGCATCTGACTCTTGATTTTGGCTTAGATCTTGATCTCACAGTTTGTGAGATCGAGCCCTGTCTTATAGCACAGAGCCTGCTTGAGATTCTTTCTTTCCCTCGCTCTCTCTTCCCTTCCCCTACTCTCTTTTGCTGTCTCTCAAAATAAATAAATAAACATTAAAAAAATAAGGCCAATACTCTAAAGAACAAGACACAGGCTGACTTTCCTAACACATTGAAACAGACAGAGAGAGTTAGACAAACTGAAAAGATAAAGGAGAAAATCACAGCAAGAGACCTAAGTGAAACAGAGGTAAGTAATCTGCCTGGTAGTGAATTTAAAGTAATGAACATAAAGATATTCACTGGATTTGACAGAAGAGTGTAAGACGTGAGACTCCTAATGATGACATATAAAAGAATCAATCGGAGATGAAGAATACAATAAATGAAATTTAAAATACTTAGGTAGTATAAACAGTAGGCTAGACAAAGCAGAAGAACCAATCACTGACCCTAGAGGATGGAGTAAGTGAAAGTAATCAAGATGAGCAGGTGAGGGAAAAAATTTATGCAAAATGAGAACAGACTTAGGGAATTTATCAATACCATCAAATGTAATAACCCCGGCATTACAGGGATCCCAGGAAGACAAGAGAAAGAAAAGGGGGTCAGAAAATATATTTGAAGAAATAGTTGAAAACTTCCTGAATCTGGAGAAGGAAATGGAAATCCACACCTCCCAACAAAATATAACCAAAGAAGGTCTATGCCAAGACACATAGTAATTAAAATGGCAAAAAATAGTGAGAAAGGAAAAAAATTCAAAGTACCAGGAGAAAAGAAATCAGCTACCTACAAGAGAAAGCCCACAAGGCTGTCAGCAGATTTTTCAGCAGAAACTTAGCAGGCAAGAACAGAATAGCATGATATATCCAAAGTGCTCAAAGGAAAAAATGTGCAGACAAGAACACTAGACCTAACAAGGCTATCATTTGTAATAGAAGGAGAGATACAGAGTTTCCCAGAAATGTTAAAGGGGACTTTTTGAGTGAAAAGACCATAAGCAAGAATAAGAAAAGCAGGAATCAAAAAAGCAATAAAACAAGTTATCTGTAAATATCACTTAAGGGATTCACAAAATAAAGGGATGTAAAGTATGCCACCATATACCTAAAACATAAGGAGGAGAGGAGTTAAGAATGGGTTCTGAGCCTGGGTGGCTCAGTCGGTTAAGCATCCAACTCTTGATCTTGGGTCAGGTCATGATCTCACGATTCATGAGATTAAGCTCCACATCAGACTGCACTGACAGCATGGAGACTGCTTGGGATTCTCTCTCTCTCCCTCATTCTCTGTCCCTCCTTGGCTTGCACTCTCTTCCTCTCTCCCCCTCTCAAAATAAATACATAAACTAAAAAAAAGAATGGGTTCAACCTTAAGTGACCATCAACTTAATACAGACTGCCATATGCAAAGAGGTTGTATACATACTTAATGGTAACCACAAATCAAAACCACTAATAGACATACAGAAAACAAAGAGAAGAATTCCAAGTATATGACTAAAGAAAGGCAAGTAATAGTGAGAGAAGAGAGCAAGAGAAGAAAAGAATGGAGAAAAACTATAAAAGCAGCCATAAAACATATAACAAAATGGCAATAAATACATACGTATCAATAATTACTTTGAATATAAATAGGCTAAACACTCCAATCAAAAGACAAAGCATGATGGAATGAATAAGAAACAAGACCTACCTATACACCGCCTAGAAAGGGACTCATTTCAGACCTAAAGACATATGCGGATTGAAGGTGAAGCGATGGACACTTGGTGGCAGCCACTGTGGAGACCAGACTTTGCTCGTTCGTTCACCTCGCTCAGCTTCTCTACAACCATGTATGACAAAGCCAATATGACTGAAGTTGAGAAATACAATAAGTCAAAATTGAAGAAAACAAATTCAAGAGAAAAATCCACTGCCTTCAAAAGAAACAGGTAAACAGGAGAAGCTCACAGGTGAGTCGTGAGGTGTGCACCGCCAGTATGCACTGTGCACTCCACAAGCACTGCCTTGTTTGACTTCTTTTAGCTGTTTAACTTCGTAAAATACAAAGAGGTTGGATCAAGTTTAAATGATTGTGTGTTGCCCTTTCCACACCAAAGAACAGAGAACTACTGACAGTGAAGGCCATGGCTGCCTCTCCCATCTGTCTGTCTGGCTAGCAGGGAAGGAAAAGAGCTTGCATTCTGGTGAAGGAAGAAGCTATGTAGAACAACAGTGAAATCTGGAGTATAAATCAAGGTGGTCCAAGAAATCCTGCAGGCTATAAAATGCAGTTTAATCAGAGTGCCATTTTTTTTGCTCAAATTATTTTAATTACTGGAACACACAATTTTTTAAATATGCAAATAAAAAGTTTTAAAACCTGGAAAAAAAAAAAAAAAGAAAGTGAAGGGATGGAGAGGCATTTATCATTCAAATAGATATGAAAAAAAAAAAAAAAGCCGGAAAGCAATACTACTTATATCAGACAAAACAGATTTTAAAACAAAGATTGTAACAAGACACAAACAAGTATACTAAATAATCATTAAGGGGACAATCCAATAAGAAGACATAACAGTTGTAAATATTAGGCACCCAACAGAGAAACACCCAAATACATAAAACAGTTAATAAGAAACATAAAATAAATAATTGATAGTAATTACATCGATGGATAGTTAATCTAAACAGAAAATCAACAAAGAAACAATGGCTTTAAATGACACACTGGACCGGATGGACTTAACAGATACATTCATCCTAAAACAGCAGAACACACATTCTTTTCAAGTGACATGGAACATTTTTACAACAGATCATATATTACATCACAAAACAAATCTCCATAAATTCAGAAAGATAGAAGTCACTCCACGCATCTTTTCTAACCACAATACTATGAAACTAGAAATCAACCATGAGGAAAAAAATCTGGAAAGAATGCAAATACATCCAGGTTAAATAATATGCTACTAAGCAGTGAGTAGGTCAAACAAGAAACCAAAGAGGAAATAAAAAAATACATGGAGATGAATGAAAATGAAAACACAATGATCCAAAATTTTAAAGGATGCAGCAAAAGCAGTTTATAAGAGGGAAGTTTATAGCAATACAGACCTACCTGAAGAAAAACCTCAGATAAACAACCAAACCTCATACCTAAAGGAGCTAGAAAAAGAACAACCAACAACACCCAAAACTAATGGAAGAAAGGAAATAATAAAGATTAGAGCAGAAATAAATGAAATAGAAACTAAAAAAAAAAAAAAACCAAACACACATACAAAAAACTGTGCGTGGGCACGCACACACACACACTAGAACAGTTCAATGAATCTAGGAGTTAGTTCTTTGAAAAGATCAACAAAACTGATAAATCTTTAGCCAGACTCAAAAAAAAAAAAAAAAAGTACTCAAATAAACAAATTCAGAAATGAAATAGGAGAAATAACAACCCAACATCACAGAAATACAAAGGATTAAGAATATTATGAAAAATTATATGCCAACAAATTGGACAACATAGAAGAAATGGCTAAATTCATAGAAACCTGCACCTCTCAAAACTGAAGTAGGAAAAAACAAAATTTGAACAGACCAATTACCAGCAAATGAAATTGAATCAGTAATCAAAAAACTCCCAACAAACAAAGGTCCTGGACCAGACAGCTTCACAGGTGAGTTCTACCAAACATTTAAAGAAGAGTTAATATCCATCTTTCTCAAACTATTCCAAAAAATAGACAACAAAGGAAAATTTCCAAATTCATTCTATGAAGTCTGCATTACCCTGTTATCAAAACCAGAAAAAGACAGCATAAAAAAGGAGAAGTACAGGCCAATACCTCTGATGAACATAGATGCAAAACTCCACAACAAGATATTAGCAAACCCATCCAACAACACATTAAAAAGAATCATTTGGGGAGCCTGGGTGGCTCAGACAGTTAAGCATCTGACTTCAGTTCAGGTCATAGTCTCGCAGTTGGTGGGTTCAAGCCCTGCACTGGGCTCTGTGCTGACAGCTCAGAGTCTGCAACCTGCTTTAGATTTTGTGCCTCCCTCTCTCTCTGCCCCTCCCTTGCTCATACTCTATCTCTCTCTCAAAAATAAACTTTAAAAAAAATCATTCACCATGATCAAGTGGGATGTATTCCTAGATTGTAAGGATAGTTCAATATTCGCAAATCAATCAATGTGATACACCACATCAAAAAGAGAAAGGATAAAAACCATGTAATCATTTCAATAAATGCAGAAAAAGCACTTACAAATTCAGGATAAAAACTCTCAACAAAGCAAATTTAGAGGGAAGATACCTCAACATAAAGGCCACATATGGAAACTCATAGCTAACACCATACTTAGTGGTGAAAAACTGAAAGCTTTCCCCCTAAGATCAGGAAAAAGAAAGGATGTCATCCTTACCACTTTTATTCGACATAGTACATAGCCACAACAATCAGACAAGAAAAAGGAATAAAAAGTATCCGAACTGGTAAAGAATAAGTAAAACTTTCACTGTTTGCAAATGACATGATATTCTATATAGAAAAACCTAACGACTCCAGGCACCTGGGTGGGTCAGTCGGTTAAATGTCCAATTCCTTTTTTTTTTTTTTAATTAAAAAATTTTTTTAAAATGTTTTATTTATTTCTAGGAGAGAGAGAGAGACAGTGTGAGCAGGGGAGGGTCAGAGAGAGAGGAGTCACAGACTGAAACAGGCTCCAGGCTCTGAGCTGGCAGTCAGCACAGAGCCCGACGCGGGGCTCGAACCCACGAACCGCGAGATCATGACCTAAGCGAAAGTCAGACGCTCAACCGACTAAGCCACCCAGGCGCCCCTAAATGTCCAATTTATGTTTCAGCTCAGGTCATGACCTCACGGTTTTGTGAGTTTGAGCCCCACATCAATCTCGCTGCTATCCGCCCAGAGCCTGCCTCAGCTCCTCTGTCCCCCTCTCTCTACCCCTCCCCCGCTTGGGCTCTCTTAAAAATAAATATTTTAAAAAACACACTTGGTGTAAAATGTCAGTCAAACTGGTTGGCTTTTGATAAATGTTCAATATTTCACTCAACTGCTAGGTTGCAAAAACATGATTATAATAATTAGTTTTGAAAAGGTAAACACACTAAAAATTAATATTTATACCTAGAAACATTAAGAGAATTCAGGTTAGATTTAAGAATAGTAAAACAAATAATATATACTACTTGGCACAATTAAAGATAAAGAAACAGAGTTCATTTATTGTAAGGTGGTTGCCCCCGAATCAAGGAGATCTTTGGTTACAACCAGTTTGATGCCCACGAAAAAGGATATAGTAATTCTGTTGAATTACACAGTGGTCAACACACAAGTGGAGCACTGTGTGCACACACAGGGACACGTTGTAAGGGACTCATTTATAAATTAAGCAGGCAACCGGTCAGGTAGAAAACCAGTTTTTCTAGAAAAACACACCATATCGGAAATGGGTAAAGAAACGGGAACTGTGTATCTGAAAAGAGAAAACACTCTGAAGAAATCCTTCCATCATAATTGGCAATAATGGGCAAAACTTCTGATTCAAAACAGCTGGAGACACGCGTTTGTCTCCCATGCCTTCCTCCACGAGCAAGTACAACTTCCGGAAGAATGAGACCGGTCACTTACCCGGCAGGGAGAAGACTGCTACGCTAAGAGCGCAGCACCGGAGGGAGAGCTTCGTGCCCCACTGAATCCAGGCGAGACTGGGACTTGGGGAGGGCACGCGGGGGGCAGAGCTGGGAAGGCGGCTGGATGGGGAGACTGCAGGGCTCTTAAGGAACCACAGAGCGCCCCACAGGCTCCCCTTACCCTCAACAACGATAAAGGAACAACCAGAGACAACGAAGGGCTCTTGGAAATACAAAATAAAAATGTACAAACAAAATAATTAGATGGAATCGGATAAGAAAGTCTCCCACAAAGAAAGCAAAGCTAGAGATGAAACAGGAGAAAGAGAAGTGATAAGAAAGTCCAAAACCCAACTGATAGAATCTCACAACTAGAGAGGAAGCAAGTAAACTATCAAGGAAATAATTTACTACTACTTCCCCAAACTGAAAGGAAACAACAGACAACAAACTGAGGGGTCCACTCAACAAGTGGTTAGGAGGAAGGCGGAAAAGAGACAACCCCGCCATTATGAAAGTTCAGAATAACAGAGGTCATCTACAAATGATAAAGAGGAGAGTAGGATTAGACAACTTCTAATCAGCTGCAATGCTAGCTAACAATGCAGAAACGCTTTTAATGTGTTTTTGGTTTTTTGTTTTTTTATTTCTAGGGGAGAGAGAGAGAGAGCGTGAGCAGGGGAGGGTCAGAGAGAGAGGGAGTCACAGACTGAAACAGGCTCCAGGCTCTGAGCTGGCAGTCAGCACAGAGCCCGACGCGGGGCTCGAACCCACGAACCGCGAGATCATGACCTGAGCGAAAGTCGGACGCTTAACCGACTAAGCCACCCAGGCGCCCCGAAGAAACGCTTTTAAACTTCTAACAGAAAATTACACCTTAAATTTAAAATTATTTACCTAATCAAATAAATGATTAACCAAGAATGATAACTGAATTACACATTTACAGACATGCACAGAAAGATTTAAGGGGGCTAACTGGGGGAACCTGGGTGGCTCAGTTGGTTAAGCGTCCAACTTCGGCTCAGGTCATGATCTCACAGTTTGTGGGTTCGAGCCCTGCATTGGGCTCTGTGCTGACTGCCAGCTCAGAGCCTGGAGCCTACTTCGGATTCTGTGTCTCCTTCCCTCTCTCTCTGACCCTCCCCTGGTCACGCTGTCTCTCTCTCTCTCATTCTCTCTCTCTGAAATAAACAATGAAAAAAAAACATTAAGGGAGCTAATTAAGGATGACATCGAGGAAAAAGTAATAAAGTATTAAACAAGAAAGAGGATCCAAACCAAAAGAGAAACAACAGTAATCCCAAGATGACATTTAACACCTGGCCAAGACAGTAACTGTCATACAGAAAATGGAGCAGAGAGAGAGAGAGATTATGGAAGGGAGAACTCCAAGAAAAACCTGAGTCTGCAACAGAGGGAAGAAATGTAAAAGAAAAAGAGAGCCAGGCAACTGGAAATACCCAATGAAAACAGAACATCAGGGACCAACTGTGAAGCCTCCAGCACAAAGTAAACCAGGAAGATAACGTATTCCAAGGAATAAAATGGACTCCAAGTAATAAACGGACTGGGTAAACATCTAAAACACCTAAAAGATGATAAAAACATGGTAAAGACATAAAGTTAGATCTAGCAAGAAGAAATATGAAAGCTAATTAGAAAACTAAAAAGCAAAACAAAATCCAAGCTCATAGATTGGTGGTTGCCAGGGTGGAAGCAGGAAGAGGGTGAAATGGATGAAGGGGCTCAAAAGGTACAAATTTCTAGTTATAAAACAAATAAGATATGGGATGTAATATATAGCATAGTGATCATGGTTAATAATACAGTATTCCATGTGAAAATTGCTTAGATCTCAAAAGTTCTCTTCATAAGAAAAAAAAGTTATAACCATGTACAGTGACAAATGTTAGACTTTTCTACCCCTTAATGGTGTTCAGAAATGAAACCAATGAGTTGAATACCAGAAGACTCCAAGCAAAGACTAAGTGGCCACCTGTATGGGATGCTACAAAGGGGATTCTTGTACTGGGTGGAAGTAAGAAACAAATTCACTACTCATTCAACAAATGATCTGAGACGTTTTCAACTCTAATAAAACTCTTCATTTCTACTTACAAAATATATTACATCAGGAGACAACAGCCCCTTTACATGTGAGAGCTATTCCTCAAGATAGAAAGTTGTAGTACTACTGACAAACTTAAGGTAGAAAAGGGAGAAATGAGAAAAGATACACTAAAATAAAAGACGGAATGGGTTGAAATTCATACAGCGGAAGTAATTATGTATCCTCATATCAAATGGTAGCACATTTGCTTCAGTACTTAAGAAATGACATGAGCAATAAGAAAAACTTTTACTTTTATAATGCCCTATATTGATTCTATCATAGAATATTATTGGCCTGATACGTAGAAATCAACATAATTACTCACCTAATAAAATTTTAAAATCAATAAAAGTATTTATTATAAAAACAATATATCCATCCAGTTATACTGAATTTCTCTCTTACCAATCATAACCTACAGCAAAAGATGTTTCAATTACAGGAGCGATGAGTTTTGCAGCTGTCATGATGTATTTTTCGGCCATAGCTTTCCTATACCAAACAAACAAGAAAGTAGGATTTAGAAACATGATAGAGTTTGGATTTTTAAAGTATAAACATGGTGTGTCAAAGCTAATGTACCATCAAAGTCTACTAAATGGTGGACAGCTACACTAGAAACCTGTCTGTAAGTCAGGTTGACAAGCACGGCTAGGAAACGGGATTAGCAAGGCACGCCTGCCTTCTGGACAAAAAGGTTTTTTTTTTTCAATGCATGCTTACGAAGAAGAAACACTGGGGAGACACAAAGCTCTGCAGCTGAAGTTGCATAACGTGCACTGTCCATGGACATGAAAGGAGAGGGTAAAAATGACCCCTGAAGAATGGTGTGTAAATAGTAAAACTGAATTCCATGTCTTGATAGATTTGTCTAATCTGTCCCTTTCATATAAATGGAGTCATAGAATATACAGTCTTTTGTGACTGGCTTCTTTATTTATCAAGTTTTCAGGGTTTGTTTGTATTGCAGCATGCATGTATTGGCCCTTCATTTCTTTTCTCATTGGCTAAATGATACTCCATTATATGGATAGACTATACATTACTTACCCATTTAACAGTTGCAGACATTGGGTTGTTTCTACTTTTGGGATATTATAAATGTTGCTTCTATGAACATTTGTGTAGAAGTCATTGTGTAAATGTATGCTCTAATTTCACCTAAGAAGAGAAACTGCTGGGTTAAGTATGAGGAATTTTGTTGAAGAACCTTTGGAGGAACTTCCAAACTGTTTCCCAAAGTGGCTGTACCGTTTACATTCCTGCCCCCAGCAGGCAAGATTTCAGCTTCTCCACATCCTGACCAACATTTGCTAGTATCTATCTTTTGATTACAGTCATCCAAGTGGGTATCAAGTGGTACCTCACTGAGGTTTTGAACTGCACTTTTCTAAGTATAGAAGTTAAAGCATCTACCTTTTCATGTGCTTATTGGGCATTCGCATACCTATTTTGAAGAAATGTCTATTCAGATCTTTTGTATGTTTTCAATTGGGTTATTGGCCTTTTTGTTACTGAGTTGGAAGAGCTCTTTTTATATTGGAGAAATAAGTCTCTTCTTGGATACATGGTTTGCAAATATCTTCTCCCATTCAGTGGGTTGTCTTTCACTTTCTTGATGGTGTCCATTAAAGAAGAAAAGGTTTTAATTGTGATGAAGTCCAATATGCCTATTTTTTTTTCCCTTTCGTGTGCTTCAGGTGTTGTATCTAAGAAGTCACTGCCTGACACAAGGTCGATAATACTTACTTGCTTTTTCCTAATAGTTCCAGCTCATACACTTAGGTCTACATGGTGCGAGAGAGACACAGCTTCATTCTTTCCCATGAGGATATCCAATTGTCCAGCACCATTTGTTGAGAAGACTATCTTTCCCCCCATCGAATTGTCCTGGCACTTTTGTTATTATAAATACAAGAGTTTACTTCTGGACTCTCAATTCTATCCTGGTTTCTATGTCTGTCCTTACGCTAACTGGCATACAGTACGACCCCACTCGATTGGGGTAGCTTTGTATTACGATCCTTCCAACTTGGCTCTTCATTTTTCAACCTGTTTTGGCTATTTTGGATCCCTCACATTTCCACATGAATTTTAGGAGCAACTTGTCACTTTCTAAAAACCAATGCTCGTATTTTGATATGGATGATACTACATCTATAAAATAATGTGGGGGGGACTGCCATCATAACATCAAGTGCCCATCCACAAAAATGTGACATCTCCCCATTGACCTGGCATATCCTTCCACAATGTCTTACAGTTTTCAGAGCATAAGTTTTACACCTCCTCAGTTAAACTTATTCCTAATTGTTTTTTATGCTACTGTATATGTAATTATGAGTTTAATTTTGAATAGTTCACTGGTAGTGTATAGTACATTTCTTTTTTCCTTTTTTTTTCTTTGAGAAGGCCCAATCTTAAATAGGTTTTTTATTTTTTCTATTTTTTTTTTTTTACAAATAGTTTATTGTCAAGTTGGTTTCCATATAACACCCAGTGCTCATCCCCACAAGTGCCCCTCTCCGTGCCCATCCCCCCGCCCCCTATAGTATTGATTCTTATATTTTGGTATCTTATTCTCCAAGCTTGCTGAACTTATTAGTTGTAATCGTTTTTTAGTGGATTCTAAAATTTTATGTAGGATATTCCATATATAAGATCATCTGATCTCTAAACAGAGATAGTTTTATTTTTCTTTCCAACCCCGATGTCTCTTACTTCCTCTTGCCTAATTTCCATAGTAAGAACCCCTCGTGCAATGTTGAATTGAACTGGTGAGTGAATATCCTTATCCTGTTCCTGATCTAAGGGGGAAGCATTCAGTCTTTCACCATTAACTATTAAGTCAAACAGTGGGTTTTTTTTTTTCATAAATGTCCTTTATCAGATTGAGGAACTTCCTTTCTACTTATAGCCTGTTGAGATTTTTTTGTTTGTTTTGCATGAAAACATATTGTCAAAAAGTTTTTTTAAATTAATTTATTAAATTCAAGTTAGTTAACATACCATGTAGTATTGGTTTCAGGAGTAGGATTTATTGGTTCATCACTTACATACAACACCCAGTGCTCATCCCAACAAGTGTCCTCCTTAATGCCCATCCCCCATTTAGCCCATCCCCCCACCTCCCCTCCAGGTACCTCAGTTTGCTTGTAAGAGTCTCTAAAGGTTTTCCTCCCTCTGTTTTTTTTTTTTTTTAAAGTTTATTTCTTCTGAGAGAGACAGAGTGCACATATGCCCACATGGGGGAGGGAAAGTGAGAGGGAGAAGGCGAGAATCCCAAGAAGGGATTCCCAATGAAGGGCTTGAACTCACAAGCCACAAGATCATAACCTGAGTAGAAACCAAAAGTTGGATGCCCAACCGACTGAGCCACCGAGACACTCCTCCTTCCTTTTTATCTTATTTTTCCTTCCCTTCACCTATGTTCACCTGTTTTGTTTCCTAAATTCCACATGAATGACATCATGATATTTGTCGTTCTCTGACTTATTTCACTTAGCATAATACACTCTAGTTCCATCCAGGTTGTTGCAAAGGGCAAGATTTCATTCTTTTTTTTAATCTTCTTTATCCACTCATCCATCGATGAATTTGACTAATTGTTGATAGCACCGCTATAAACTCTGGGGTGCAGGTGCCCCTTTAAATCAGCATTTTTGTATCCTTTGGATAAATGCCTACTAGTACAATTGCTACCCTAAGGGGTAGTTCTACTTTTCATTTTCTGAGGAACCTTCATACTATTTTCCAGAGTGGCTGCACCAGTTTGCATTCCCACCAGCAGTGCGAAAGTGTACTTCTTTCCCTGCATCCTCGTCAACATCTGTTGTTTCCTGAGTTAAATGTTAGCCACTCTCACAGTTGTGAGGTGGTATCTCACTGTGGTTTTGATTTGTGTTTCCCTGATGATGAGTGATGTTGAGCATCTTTTCATCTGTTAGCTATGAGGATGTCTTCTTTCGAAAAGTGCTCATTCATGTCTTTGGTCCATTTCTTCACTGGATTATTTGTTTTTTGGGTGTTGAGTTTGATAAGTTCTTTATAGATTTTTGATACTAACCCTTTATCTGGTATGTCATTTGCTAATATCTTCTCCCATTCCGTCAGTTGCCTTTTAATTTTGTTGATGGTTTCCTTCACTGTGCAGCTTTTTAATTTTTAAAAATTTATTTGAAGAGAGTGTGTGTACACATGTGGAGAAGGGGCAGAGAGAGAGACAGAGATAGAATCCCGAGCAGGCTTGGCACTGTCAGCACAGAGCCCAATGTAGGGCATGATCTCACAGTTGTGCAGAAACTGAGCAGAAACCAAGAGTCGGATGTTTCACTGACTGAGCCACCCAGGTGCCTCCAGACGTTTTTAGGTCTTTCATCCATTTTAAATTTATTTGTGTATGGTGTAAGAAAGTGGTCCAGCTTCATTCTTCTGAAGGTCTCTGTCCAGTTCTCCCATCATTTGCTGAAGAGACTCCATCGGATATTCTCTCCTTCTTTGTCAAAGATTGGTTGGCCATACATGTGGGTCCATTTCTGGGTTCTCTATTCTGTTTCATTGATCTATGCATCTGTTTTTGAGCCAGTACCATACTGTCTTGATGATCACAGGTTTGTAGTATAATTTGAAGTCCAGAATTATGATGTTTCCAGCTTTGGTTTTCTTTATCAACATGACTTTGGCTATTTGGGTTCTTTTCTGGTTCCATACCAATTTCAGAATTGTTTGTTCTAGCTCTGTGAAGAATGTTAGTGTTATTGTGATAGGGACTGCATTGAATGTGTAGATTGCTTTGGGTAGTGTAGACAATTTAACAATATTTATTCTTCCAACCCATAAGCATGGAATATTTCTCCATTTCTTTGTGTCTTCTTCAATTTCTTATATAAGCTTCCTATAGTTTTCAGTGTAGAGATCTTTTACCTCTTTGGTTATGTTTATTCCTAGGTATTTATGGTTTTTGGGGCAATTGTAAATGGGATTGATTCCTTGGTTTCTCTTTCTGCTGCTTCATTATTGGTGTATAGAAATGCTACTGATTTCTGTGCATCTGTTTTATATCCTGCAATTTTGCTGAATTCACGTTTCAGTTCTAGCAGTTTTTTGGTGGGAGTCTTTTGGGTTTTCTATGTAGAGTATCATGTCATCTCCTAAGAGTGAAAGTTTGATTTCTATCTTGCTGACTTGTATGCCTTTTCTTTTTGTTCTCTGATTGACGAGGCTAGGACTTCCAGTACTACACTGAACTACATTGGTGAGAGTGGACCTCCCTGTTGTGTTCCTGACATTAGGGGGAAAGCTCTCAGTTTTTCTCCACTGAGGATGATGTCATCTGTGGGTCTCTCATATACAGGCTTTAGAGTGTTGAGATATATTCCTTCTATCCCTCCTTTCTTGAAGGTTTTTATCAAGAATGGATGCTGTATTTTGTCAAATGCTTTTTCTGCATCTACTAAGAGGATCATATGGTTCTGATCCTTTCTTTTATTAACGTGGTATATCACATTGATTGATTTGCAAATATTGAACCAGCCCTGCAGCCCAGGAATAAATCCCACTTGATCTTTTTCTTTGGTTTAAATTGAGATGATGAGGTGTTCTGTATTCTATTGATATCCTTTATTATACTCATTGATTTTTAGACAGTAAACCAATTTTACATTCCTAGGATAAATCCCAATTGGTCATGGTACACAATTCCTTTTATATTTTGTTTGTATATTTGGTTTGCTATTATTTTCTTCAGGATTTTTGCATCTATATCCATAAGACATTGATCTGTTGTTTCCTTTTTTTGTCTTTGTCTTATGTTGTTATCAGGGGAATAGTAGCCCCATAAAATGAACTATCTTCTGGAAGAAATTGTATAGAATTGACGTTAATTCTTTTTTAAACATCTGCTAGGAATTCTCTAGTGAAACCATTAGGACCTGGAGATCTCTTTTGGGGGAGTTTCAAAATTTTAAATTAAATTTCTTTAATATTTACAGAACTGTTTAAATGTTCTATTTCACATTAGGGGAGTTGTGGTCATCTGTGTTTTTCCACAAAGTGGTCCATTCTGTCCAAGCTGTCAACTTTATTGGTATAGGGATGATTATAGTATTCCCTTATTATCTTTTTTGATGTCTGCTGAGTCTGTAGAGATAGCTCCTGTTTTGTTCCTGATCCTGGTCATTTGTGTCTTCTCTATTTTTTGTCAGTTGTGCTGTAAGTTTCTCAGTTTTATTGATCTAGTCTAAGAATCAGCTCTGTGTTTCATCAATGTTTCTTTTTTTCAATGTCAATTATTTCTGTTCTTTATTATTTCTTCCTTTGTCTGATTTTACTTTTTCTAGCTTAATAATCTGAGACCTTAGGTTATTAAGACTTTGCACTATCATTCTAATTGCTTTCCCTTACATGTTGTTTTTGTCTCCTTTCAAGACTTTTTATCTTTAATTTTCAGAAGTTTAATCATGATGTATCTTTTTTTTTTTTTAATTTTTAAAATTTATTTCTGACAGAGAGAGAGAGAGGCAGCGTGAGCAGGGGAGGGTCAGAGAGAGAGGGAGACACAAGATCTGAAGCAGACTCCAGGCTCTGAGCTAGCTGTCGGCACAGAGCCCATGCGGGGCTCGAACCCACACTGTGAGATTGTGACCTGAGCCGAAGTTGGACGTTCAACCGACTGAGTCACCCAGGCGCCCCAATCATGATGTATCTTCACATGGATTTCCTTGGGTTTACTCTTTTTGGTATTCATTTTTTGTACTGTATATTTATTTGTCTTGTCAAATTGGGGGAATTTATCAGCCATTATTTCTTTAGCCGAATCTCTTTCTCCTCTCCATCCAAGACACAGAAATGAAAATGGTAGATCTTATGGTAGTCCCAGATGTCACTTAGGCTCTCTTCATTTCTGGTTTTAGTCTATTTTCTCTGTTGTTCAGATTGGGTAATTTCCATTTTTTATCTTCCAGTTCACTGAATCTTTTCATTTCTCCTTTATTCTCCAGTGGAGCCTATCCACTAAGCTTTTTACTTCAATTACTGTATTTTTCAGTTTAAAAATTTCCATTTGGTGCTTCTTTATATTTGCTGAGACCCTTCTGAGGGTTTCTTTTTAAATTTATTTTCAGCATGTTTATAATTGCTCGTTGAAGCATTTTTATCATGGTTGCTTTGCCAGATAATTCTGACATCTTTGTCCTAACAATGTTGGCATCTATTGATTAGATTTTTCATTCATTGGGTTTGAAATCATCCTTCCTTATGATGAGTGATTCTTGATCAAAACTTGGGACATTTCATGGAGCATGTGGGTGGTTCAGTTGGTTAAGGGTCCAACTTTGGCTCAAGTTACAATCTTGTAGTAAGTTCGAGCCCCACATCAGGCTCTCTGCTGTTAGGGTGGAGCCCGCTTCAGATCCTCTGTCTCTCTCTGCCCTCCCCTACTCACACTCTATCTCTCTCTCAAAAATTAATAAACATTAAAAAAAACTTAGACATTTCTACATTATAATACTCTGAATTTTTGTTTAAATCTGTTTTAGCTGGCTTCTTGACACTGCTCTAGCAGAGGAAGAAGAGACACCACCTCATTAGTGCCAGATAATAGCTGTCCAGGTTTCCCCACATGGGCTTATTTGATCCTCAAGGTGGGAAGAAGTCCTTGTTTCTACTGGATGGGGTAGGAGCTCCTGCTTCTACCACGGTCCCTACTGACACCACAGTGGGGTGGCCTTGTTACCACTGAGTGATGATGAAATTTTTGATTCTCCACCTTTTTCTCTGATACCTGGAGAGAGGGGAAGGAGTGCTTCATTACTGCTGGGTGGAGTGGAAATTCAGCCTCCCCATGTGCTATCTGCTGAAACCAAAGACTGGTGGGACTCATTAAGGGTTGGTGGAGATTAAAGTCCTGGCTCCCTACCTGGTCTTTCGGGATATGGAGTGACTCCTACAGCCTTATCGGGGTGGAAAGCGAGGCTTCCACTTGACTTTTGCTGGTAGGCATGGGAGTGGGGCTGTACTTTGCATGTGCAGTATTTGTCTAAAAGTTTTTAGTCTTGATAGTCAATTCCCTTCCTTGTCCCGTGGCTAAAAAAGCAGGCTTTTCTTGGGGCTTTTTGTTTGTTTTTTTAAAATACACCTACTGATGTTTTCTGATTGCCAGTTTCTTCAGATCCAAGTCTGGGAAACATGAGGGGATTCACTACCATGTTGTTTCTCAGGTCCTGAGGTCCTTTGCTGATCTGCCCTCTTCTCTCCACCTTTCTTCTTATGTTTGTCTTATACATAATTTCCAAGGTTTTCATTTGTACTTAGTGGGAAGAACAGGGAAAATTATGTCTACTCATCTTCCCAGAAGAAGTCAGTTATTTTTAATGTTAAACTAATTTTTTTAAGTTTATTTATTTTGAGAGAGAGAGAGAAAGAGAATACGTGTGACAGAGGGGAGGGACAGAAAGAGAGGGAGAAAAAGACTTCCATGTAGTGGTACTGTCAGTGCAGAGTCTGATGTGGGGCTCAATCTCACAAACTGTGAGACTGTGACCTGAGCCAAAATCAGGAGTCATATACTTAACCAACTGAGCCATCCAGGTGCCGCTAAACTAATTTTTAAAGTTAATTTCTAAAAATTAAGAGCCTTCTATACATATAGTGAAACATTATTCAGCCTTAAAAAAGAAGGAAATCCTATTACGTGCTACAACATGGAAGGATCTTGTGGACATTATAATAAATATAATAAGCCAGTCACAAAGAAATACTGTAAGTCCATTTATATGAGGAAAATAAAGCAAACTCACAGTGACAGAAAGTAGAATGGTGGGTGTTCAATTCTGGGGGCAGGACCTGGAGAAATGTTGTTCAATGGATAGAGATGTAGTTTACGAAGACACAAAGAGTTCTGGGGTGAAACAGGTGAAGGAGATTAAGAGTACACTTATCATGAAGAGCACTGAAGAATGTACAGGATTGGTGAATCGCTATATTGTACACCTGAAACTAATATAATTACACAGGAATTATAAATAAATAAATAAAAATAAATAGAATTAGCATATGACCTGACCCTTACACACATGACTTCTGGACACTGGTTACAGAACGTGGACGCATGTCACACCACCAACCCATGAAGTCTTTCTTATACACCATAATTAAGATGGCAAATGTTATGTGTATATTACCACAATTAAAAAAATTAAAGGCTCTCTATTGTGTGATATACTTCTAATATGCCTGTTGCATGTTCAATAAATATTTGAACTTTCAAACCATAGTTGAGAGAGTCTAGGTACCATACTGGAGGAAGGAAGAAATAAGTACAATTTTGTCTTTGGGAGTTGAAATTTAATTGGTAAGCTGGACAAAAATACATAAAGATATAATTTTTTAAGTAAGGGTAATATGAACTAAGTTCCAACATTGCACCAAATGCAGAGGAAAGTGAATTATAAGAAAATAGTAAGAGTAACTGAGTAAGGATAACTGGGGTCCTCCTGAGGACTGTGATTATTTTGAGGGAGAAAAGAGAATCTAGTAATGTACAGGAACAGTGAAATGATAGCATTACTTAAGAAATATACTGAATATAACAAGTTTCAAGAGAAAAATCAGAATGTGTATTCAACTCTTATTAAAATTAAGCCTATGTTACTAAAGTGTGCAAAATATTACCGTTCACGTTCCATTTGCCTTAGATGATCATTTTTTATAGCTTCAATTACTAAGTTAGTATGTGGATCATCCTGGGAAAACAAAATTGGGAAAAAAGTGATTAATTCAGAAGTAAATACCAAGAACTTGGATTTCTAATCAACCGCACCATTACATTAGTGAGTAGAATAAATGAATCGTTCTAAACTCTATTCCCTTATGTAAAGTAGAACTTTTCTTCTTATTCCTGATTACCTATCACCATCTCCTTGATAGTTCAAGGGGCTTCTGAGCAGCTGATAAAAGATCAGGTTGGATAGAACAGGACCAAGTACACAGAAGCTGCGTGATATCATAAATTCTAAACTCAAATATAAATGCTTTAATGATCATCAAATTACTTAGTAATCCATATTTCTACTCTCTATTAAAAATAGATTTTTTCACAACATATTGTTTTCTCAAAACAATATATATAATGTAGAACACACTATGTTCCGGGTACTGTTGTAAGCATTACACACTTGCATTACCTCATTTAATCCTCAAACCCTATAGGGTAGGTTATTGTAATTAGTCCTACAAGAAGAGTTAAGTTCTGAGTGGTGGAGCCAAGCCCTTACAATCTATTAACAAAATATATTAATTCAATTTATGAAATTGGCATTAGTCCATCATTTTTGATCTATAAATATAGGCAATTTCATATTGTTTGGCTTAATATAAAATAATAGGCAGCATACCAATAATTTCTATGTAAGAATCTGCAAAATATTTTAAAAACATTAAGAAAAATCATCTCACTCCCTGGAAACTACTGTTTCTATTATGGTGTATTTCCTTTCGGTTTGTGTTCATGTATGGGTGTGTATGTATATCTTTTTTTTTTTTCGCTAGGTTTTTCATTTACCATTATATAACATTTCCCCAGGTCTTTAAAAACATGATTTTTGTACTATGCTCTACTCTATGCATAAGGATAAGGAACTACTTCTTTTCATTTTTGATATATTTTGCACACATAGTGTGAGCTTTCTCTGTTCATAAATAACTGAAAAAAATAGTAAAAAGAAAAAAGGATTTAGGAGTTCCTTGGTCAAGATATTAAAGAATGACATATTTTTGGTAATCATATTTTTGTAAGATTTTCTTTTTTCAATAAAATTGTAAAGTCAGTTTGTTTGTTTGTTTGTTTTTAACATTTATTCATTTTTGAGAGAGAGATAGAGTACGTGTGGGGGAGGGGTAGACAGAGAGGGAGACACAGAATCCAAAGCAGGCTCCAGGCTCTGGGCTGCCAGCACAGAGTCTGATGTGGGTCTTGAACCCATGAGTGGTGAGATCATGACCTGAGCCGAAGTTGGATGCTTAACCAACTGAGTCACCCAGGCGCCCCATGTAAAGTCAGTCTGTTTTAACCATAATCTCTAGCCCTATGTCAACAGACTGCCATTCTCAGCCTAATTTAAATAACAAATGAAACTGGTAAAAGCACATTGATTAAATTTAATTAATTAAAACACATTAATATAAGGCTAGGAGAAACTTACAAAGTCATCCATCCAACTTTTTCATTCCTGGAAACAGAAAAGCCCGGACAACTAACAGCTAGCTACACAGCAGTTGTCTTCATACTCACACTTGGTGAAATATATTTATCATCTTCATCAACTCCTAAAGGAACAGCAATCAATTTTTGGAATGCCTTCTTCATTTTGTCTCGATCTCCAACAGCAAAGTAACTAAGAATTAGGTTGAAGCCTGCCTTCAGATTTGGTGCCATGCTCATTATGTGTTCAAATGAATTAATAGCATCTGAATATTGACCAGTTTTAATAAATGTAACAGCAATGTTCTGCATGACTTTAATCCTAAAGGGAAAGAAACATGGATGAGTTTAAAAGTCTAATATCTTTAGTACAGTAGTCAATATCCTTTTTTTTTTCCCCACTTTTGCTTTGTTTTGTTAAAACTTTCCTGAGGTTTAACCTACATATCATAAGTTCACTTGTTTTAAGTATACAGCTCAGTGACTGCTGCTATAGATGCACAGCTGTGAATATTTTAAGTTGTCTCCATTACCCTAAAAAGAGAATCTGTGCCCATTAGCTGCCACTCCCCGTTCTCACTTCCTGCCCTAGGTAATCATTAACCTACTTTCTGTCTCTCTGGATTTGCCTTTTCTAGACATTGTATATAAATGGGGTCATATAATATATAGCCTTTTATATCTGCCTTCTGTTTCAATGAGCATAATCTTTTGAAGGTTCTTCAAAAGTACTATAACATCTATCAGTACTCCATTCCTTTTATATTTCTATATAGTATTCCATAATATGGATACACCACATTTTATATATCCATTGCCTACCTGACATTTGATTGTTTCCACTTTTGGTCTATTAGGAATAATGCTATGAACATTCACATACAATCCTTTGTAACAGCATGTTTTCGTTTCTCTTGGATATATACCTGGCAGTGGAATTACAGGTCCACTGGTAAATTTGTGTTTAACTCTTTAAGAAATTCTATACTTATTTTCCAAACTGGCTGTACCATTTTATATCCCCAGTGCATGAGGTTTCCAATTTCTCTACATCCTCTTCAATACTCATTATTGTCCGTCTTTTGAAGTTATAGCCATTAGAATGGATGTAATCCCATCTTATTTCTAACCACTCCTCAACATAATATCTCTATTTCAACTAAATTCATTTATTCGGATCAGATCATGAATACTGTTATTTCCTTGACTCTTTTCGATTTTCCCTTTGTCTGGAATACTGCCCTTTCTCTCTTTATCACTTCAGTAACCTGTCACAAGTACACCTTTTCCCACTGTTCTTGTTCTTAGCAATCAGTCCCTTTTAACTTGGTTACTATAGCACCTCTTGATTATTGATAATTAAGTACTTGACATAAGCTATCCTACCATGCTCAAAGTCTTGGGCTCAAGTCTTTGTAAGACTTTTAACCTGTGTTAAAACTGCCTAAGGGCATTGTATCCTAGAAGTTAGATATTTCCCAACGATGCATTATTCAAAAACATATAATCATTAAAGGTGGCATTTACAAATAAATTAACTTTCACAGAGGGACTGTACTAAGCCTAGGGTCAATTATAACCGGTAAATATCTTGGAAACCTTCTATGTTCTTAAGGCGATTACCAGACCATAAGGTAATTCGCTCTTTCTGATCTTGAAATACGGTAGGAATAGAATATATCCCAGCTTCCCCTCTTCTAAGATTCAAATGCAATCCCTTCCTTTCGTTATTTCATTCACAGTCTTCAGTAAGAATATATGGTGGTCTTAATTTCTAGCCTTTTAGAAATTAAGACATTCTAAAGTTTATTATGTTCTAAAGCACTGCTTTGATTTTGTGTTCAGTGACTTATTTGCTGCTAACAGCCTACTAGGTTACCCCCTATATAGGCCAATTAGCTTAGTTTTGTATCAATTGACTACATGTTACGTCTTTAACCTTTAACTTGTCATTACACAAAAGTGTGCAAGTCATCAGAAGGGGAATAGACCAAAATACCACAGATACAACGCCTCAAAATATTCAACCCGCTGACAACAGATCATTACAGTTATCTTGTTTCTGAAAACAACACTTAAGTTTCACCAACTCAACATTACGTAAACTTACCTCATGTCTTTATAGACGCTTGGAATTTGATCTAGTGCCATTCGGTAGAATTTAATGGCTTTGGAATAATTTCTTTGCTTTAAGTAAATATTTCCCATATTCACTTTCAATCTTCCTAATTAAAAAAATAATGAATATATAAAATATTCTATTTTCTTCATTTTTTCTCTATTTTAGATGACCTTAATTCATGTTCTTTGAAGTTTTTCTCAAGTTATGAAGCTTCAGACACTACCTAAAATTCTCACTTTAAAATAGTTATACTATTTTCGTATACCTACACACCAATCTTCTGTGAGGAAATGGAACTTAAGACAGATGGAGCCTTGAAAATATGGCTAGAGAACAAGTGATTTACATTGTAAAACCGGAACTGTGTTATTTTGTAAAAAATGGGATTTTAAAATTAAACTCAATAATACCACACACACTTTAATGTACTAAAGAAAATGATATTCTGATAAATTTTAATACTACTACCAAAAAATTACACACATATGCTACTAAACTATAGTCTCTTGGGGATAAATTTATAAGTGAAAGCATGTTTGATGGGACTGCCCTGGCTCATTCTACTTGTGATGACAGAATATATTTTTTGTTTACTATTAGGCAATCTATCTCATACCAACTGTATTTCTTCATTTGTATTTATGTAGCTTTTCATATAAGTAGTATCTTTAAGTAGGACACTTCTTTATAAACACCAATTTTTTTAGAGCATAGATTATATAAGGAAACATAAAGTGGAGAAAGTAAATTAACACTACAAAAAACTATACTTGGGCCACCTGACTGGCTCAGTCAGTGCAGCACAGACTCGTGACCTTGAGGTGGTGAGTGTGAGCCCCATGTTAGGTGCAGAGATTACTTAAACAAACAAACTTTAAAGAAAAAGAACTATTCTTATTGGGAAAACTGACTGTATACACCCACCTGCATTGCTAAACATCTTGTTTTTCACTATAACTTGATATGTATTTAGTGCCTCAGCATACATTTCATTAGCTGAATATTGACTGGCCAAGTTGAAAAGAACCTAAGGAAAAAAACAATGCAAAAAGAAAAACAATGACCATTTTAGGCCCCTTTTGCTTATAATCTTTTCAGAGATTAACATCCTGTACCTAACAAAGCTAGATGCCTATATCAATATACTCCCCTAGTGAGGAAATAAAGCATACAGAGAAATATCTTGCATTCCAAATGAATGAGAACATGAAGATAAGCATAGATGTCCTCCCACTGCACCTTAACTTCCTAAGTATTCTTTCTAATTTGGGTGGTATTTGCCAACCATCAGTCTCAGGAAGACCTACAAAGGACAAACATGTGTTGTTAATGTTGCTGGTAATAAAAGGAGCAAGCAAGGCAGCGAGCCAAACTTTCTTCCTAAATAAAAATTAAACATTATGTGGAAATATCTTAAACCTTTGTTTGTGCATTTCTTTATATGTAAAACTGTAAAAAGCATTTCTCTATATGCAAAGTTATAATTTAAATCACCAAGTTATATCAAATCCCACAGGTAAAAAGAAATCATTAGAAATTATTCCCTAATCTAAGGATTTCATGGAATCTAAAAATATTAGCTATCAGGAGCGAACCTCTAAAAATTCCTATTCAAAGTTTCATATGTCCTTTTTTCCATATGTTTGGCAGATGAACATTTTCCCCAGTAAAAGATACCCTTTTAAAACAGTGGTATAAACATCAAGGAAGTCTTTTAAGAATTAAAAAAATCTGGCAAGAATTTTCACTACCCTCACAGAACATTGTACTATTTGTCTAGTTGGAAGTTCTTAAGAATCATAGACCAAAAGTCCACATTAAAATCTCATTAAAGTAACCACACTAAGATACAGAGAATATTAGCAATCAGCCAGAAACAGAGTTATTGGGTGGTGAGTCTGTGGGTACTAAGTTACTAAAAACAACTAATTAAATAAATTTTAAAAAGACCTTTGCACAAAACAAAGACAAGAGTGCCTCATGAACTTTATAAAGATTATTATTCATCTAATTCTGGGCACCTGAGGTCCAATAAGCTTTAAAGCACAGGAAAAAAAAAAAAAACCCAAAGAGAAAAGGAAAAAGACTTTTGAAATTGACAAATCCTAGCCAAAATAACTTCACTCAATAGGTATTTCATACTTACTGAGTAAGTTAAATCCAAATTGATATTTTCTGGAGTGGTAACTTGTTCTCGTTGTCTCACCAAGACTCTCTCTTTTCTTCCTGCATCTTTTGCCTTTTCTAAGGCCTGAAACCAAGTTTATACTTCGTCAATCCCTTTAAGCATTCATTATGAGCACTTTATGCATTTGGGAGGTATGTGCATGAAACCTGGATTCCCAGGAGCCCCTGCTGTCCTCTTACAACAAACTCCCCCTTGAAAACAAAAGAACCCAGAGTATTTGCTTACAGCAGAGCTTGTAGTAATAAAAATGTCGTGGTCTTTGCCTCTGCTCCCCAAAGAAGAGGAAGTACGACAGAGAGAAAATGGAGAATGTATTAGCCCCCAGTCAAGTTTCTTTATCACCATACCTCCCACCACCATTTAGATTTGACAATACCTATTTCCTTCTTTTCCCTCCCAATCCTGAATCTTTGGGTATTTTAATTCCTTTTCCTGCAATAGAATCACTGCTATTCAATATTACAACAGATGCTTAGTTTGGCTTTTATATCCTGCTCAGAATGCCAAGAACCTTTTGTTAATTTCCCCTAGAAACTAAACACAGATTAACTCACCACAGGATTTTATCTTAGAGCTAGATAAAAACGTACCAGTTCTATGAGCAATAAAAAAAAAAACAGCTTCTACACTGAATAATTCTAACGGTACTCATTAATCTAATAACTAAGTCACAGAAATTACATTTACATAGTATGACAAAGTAATGAGAACAAAGCAAATTAAGAGAAAACATTTAATTAAAAGACACACACACACACAGTTAGAACTCCGAAAAGCAAACTGATTTTGCAGCAGTTTACGAAGGAAAAAATATTTTAGGGTAGTGAGGCTCAAATAAGAAAGCAGCTCTTAGTACTGCATGTGGATCACGGTGGCTATGACCTTCAGCAGGCTGAGTCTAATCCAATAGTCCATCAGGCTGCCAAATTCAATCAACTGGTCCATCAGAATTTTGTTTCCTACTGAAATGACCAATGTCACAAATTACAAAATTAATCAACTATTTTTGACATCAGAGTTTATGTATGAAGCAGTTGCCTATGTTTTTAAAATAACTGCTTCAGTGCAAACTCTAGGCCAGTCAATAGCACAACAAACATGTTTATCCGTTCACAAGTATCCCCCACTTTTCAAAAGGCTGCCTAATGCCACTCTGCTCTAACAAAAGACCTGCACTGGTCTCTTTCTGCTAACTAAAAGAAGCCTGAAGAGGATTTTTGCTCTTATGAAAAAAGGCGAGCAGTGAAACTGTGCAGCGCCTGCCCCGCAGCACCACCTTACAGGCAGTGCCCCCTCTGGCAGCAGAGCGGCCCCACCAAGCTCCTTTCAGGAAGCTACCCTGGGCATCTCAGCACCAAGCCACCAGGCCGACCTCTGTGAGCACATGGGCTCCACCTTGATTTACGCTGGGCATCAGTTGGCAAGATGTGTCCTAAGGTATCAGGAAAGCCTAGGAGAGGTTACTTTTCAGGTCTGGGAATGCTAAAAAAATCTTCAATGTATATTAAAAGCAACTGTTTCTTTGATGCCATTTTGACTTAGGAAAGGTTTCGCTCTACATTTGGATAGCTGGGGGAAACCTGTACATGTCTTGTATTTGTGCATATATAAAAGTACACACACTTCACCATCCTGAGTCCTAGGAGTTTATGAACTTACCAATTTCAGGTCTCCACAACTGTTGGCAATACAGCTTTCTTCTACCAATTCATTTACTTTCTTCTCTAATTGTCTAATCTTTTCTTCTGGACTATTAAAGAAAAAACAGGTGTACTTTGATTCAAACACTAATAATATATACTAAAATTTAATTTACTTACAACATTTTTCATTTCGTGGTTTTATGAGAATAGGTCACAAATGAGATAAATGTATAAATGGCGCTGAAGAGCAAATGCACTGTGTTTAGTAATTATATAATTATTATACGATAACAGTAAAAATAACATATTTTAGTTAATAAAAATAAACACTCAGTAATTAGTAATTTAACACTAAACCAAATGCTTTACCCTAATTATGTCATTCAATCTTCACAATAACAGTTGATATAAGTACTATCATTACTCTCATTTTACTGATAGGGAAACTAAGGTTTAATAAGTATTATGTCAAGGTCACACAGCTAGTTTACAGGGCTAGGATTTAAACCCAAATAAGGTAATTCAAAGACCCATGCGATTACATTATCATCCTTAAAAGAAAGTGGATCCTTTCTTTAGATCCTATGACAAATGAAAAGTATACCTTCAGGTGAGGAAAACTGAAGCCCCCATAAAAGAGACGATGATGGTGATGATGATTACTGACTACTACCAGTTGGGAATTCTAGAGAATATTTCGAACAATGTAAAGAAGTTTAAAACTCCTGATTCCATTGGAGCAAACTCAGTACTCCCAAATCATTTCAAAAATAACGTTAATGTCATTTTGCTACCACTTTCATCCAGCAAAATATCACAATACTCTGAATGCACATCAGTGCCTAAATAAAATTTTACTATGAGTATTTCAGAATACACAGGAGTTCACTTACTTCTCTACAAATGGACTTTAAAAAAATATAGGAATAAATTTAATAGTATAGTTTTGTCTATAGAATCATACTCTTTGGTAGAATCTGACTATAAATTTAGTCGTTTAAGGGGCGCCTGGGTGGCTCAGTTGGCTAAGTGTCTGACCCTGGCTCAGGTTGTGATCTCAGAGTTCGTGAGTTTGAGGAATGTGTCAGGTTCTGTGTGACAGCTCAGAGCCTTGTGGCCTGCTTCAGATTCTGTGTGTGTCTCTCTCTCTCACTTTGCCCCTCCCCTCTGTCTCTCTCTCAAGAATAAACATTAAAAAGATTAAAAATAAAAATAAACTTAGGGAGGATAAAAATTTTATTCATTTACTAAAACTCTACAAAATTCTGAGCAATGAGCTTAAGATGTGGTTTTATAAAGGTTACAACAAAGTACAGAATTCTATTATGTATTCTGAAACACCCTTGATAAATGTCCAATAAATGTTGCTTGTAGACTATTAATATTAAACCAAACATATGAATATAAAAATTTAAAGTTAAAAATCTGTAAGAGAAGTTTACAAAGACACTAAAGGTAACGACTCTGTCCTATCACAGGCCAGGAAAACGAGCTCTGTACGCACACTGCTGGACACCTACTCACGCGGGGACCCGCCAGCAGCCTTCGTCATTGCATTTGGGCTCTCAGCTAGTCCCTGGGGGTCTCGTTCTCCTACCCAGCGTTGGGTTCAGTCCTGCACGTGTGATGCACTTCTGACCAGTGAGAAACGAGGACAGGTTTACTTGGGGCAGGGGGCTTCTGGGAAGGTTTACTTTCCTTTTGAAAAGGGATCCAAGACTGGGGACTTCCTGATTCCAAGCACTCTTAACTATGTGGAGACTGAACTCTCGGGCCCTTGAGGCCTGACAGTGTGGGCGGGCTCTTGCAAGGCCAAGGGAATCGCACACGAGCTGAACCAGGCAGAATGCTACTGAGCAGTTAGATGAATCATCTCTTTAAGTGCCCTTCCTCCAGATTTCCTGTTATACAACAAATGTTATTGTATGTGTGTTTTTCTGATATGGATTCTGTTGGTGGCAACTGAAAGGATCCTAAATGACGTGCTATTTAAATAAACTAACATACTGTTATTAGTCGTTATTAACTAGGATACAAAGTGAACATATTTTCTATACAGGTTCCTTGTTAGTGAAAAAGAAATTGTTAATTTACATAACAGCCCAAATATTGACTTTCAAAACTACGATTTAAAACCACAGAAGCAAAATAGTGTAGTGTTTCATCGCATGAGCTCTGGAAACAGTCTACTTTCAAATCTCAGTCCTACCGTTTATTAGTGTCAACACGTAAAGATCTCTGTGTTTACTTTCTCACTCATTGAACTAATGATAAAAACAGCTCAGTCTTCATTTACATATAGCACTTACATGGCACCTAACACATAGTGAATACTCAGTAAACACCGGCTTATGTTCCTATTTGTAAAAGGGATTTGTCAATGGTACTTTGATACCAGTAAACGCATACACCTGAATTTATACCACAGCCTCTGGCTACTCACACTAGCACAGAACAAAATCCTGAAAAAATTAAATTTCTCAATATTGGTATGACTAGCTTCTTGTACGTTCTCTTGTTTTCTTTGAAATATTTTTTCAAATTAACCATATATCCCATTATATTTTCAACTCCATTTGGCCATCAAAGGAATCAATTTTGGTTCCCATAAAAATTAAATGTATCTTCAAGTAATGTTATAATAAAACTGCATAGAACACACATGGCTATTTTCTTAGACTTGATTCTTGCGCTAGTTTCAAGAACCAGGGATGATGTTTTAACTACTACTCCACTGACATGAACTCTTTTTTGTTTTTGAGGATTCATAATTATTTTTAAAAAGTATTTATTTTAATCACCTGGTGCTTATCACCCACAAGCGCACTCCTTAATCCCCATCACCTATTTCTCCCATCCCTGCACCCTTCTCCCCTCTAGGAACCATCAATTTGTTCTCTATAGGTAAAAGTCTGTTTCTTGATTTGTCTCTTTCTTTTTTTCCTTTGCTCATTTGTTTTCTGTCTTCCACATGTGAGTGAAATCATATGGTATTTGTCTTTCTCTGACTTATTTTGTTTAGTATTATACTCTCTAGCTTCACCAATGTTTTAGCAAATGGCAAGACTTCATTCTTTTTATGGCTGAATAATATTCCATCATACGTATACACATATGTACGTATATACATATATAGTTACTTTATTTTTTTTTTTCATATATAGTTACTTTAACATTATCTATATCTTTTACTCATCAATCTAAGGACACTTGGATTGCTTCCATAAAAATATGGAATATTTTTATTCCATAAAAATATATGGAATAAATAATGCTACTATAGAAATTTATTTTTGTGTATGGTGTAAGAAAGTGGTCCTGTCTCATTCTTTTGTATGTGGCTGTACAGTTTTGCTGAAGAGACTATTTTCTTCCCCACTGGATAGTCTTTCCTGCTTTGTTGAAGATGAATTGACCATATAATGTGGATATTCTGTTCTGTTCCACTGAACTATGGTGTATATTTTTGTGCCAGTACCATACTGTTTTGATTACTACAGCTCTATAATATAACCAGAACTGTGAGGTCTCCAGCTGTTTTTCTTTCTCAAGATCGCTTTGGCTATTCAGAGTCTTTTCTGGTTCCATACAAATTTTAGGGCTGTTTGTTCTAGTTCTGTGAAAAATGCTGTTGGGATTTTGATAGGGATTGCATTAAATGTGTAGATTACGTTGGATCATATAGATATTTTAACAATATTTGTTCTTCTAATCCATGAGCATGGGATGTCTTTCCATTTCTTTGTGTCGTCTTCAGTTTCTTTCATGAGTGTTTTATAGTTTTCAGAGGACCAGTCTTTGATCTCTTTACTTAGGCTTACTCGTAGGTATCTTATTATATTTGGTGCAATTACAAGTGGGATTGTTTTCTTAATTTCTCTTTCTGCTGCTTCATTATGGGTGTATAGAAATGCAATAGATTTCTACACATTGATTTTCTATCCTGCAACTTTACTGAATTCATGTGGTGAAATGAGACCTGTCACCACAGCCACTGGAACGGACTCCGTGGCTGGAAGGTGTAGTTTGGGCAGGGGCTCGGGCTGGTCTTCTTGGGGAGGGGTCCCACCGCCCTGGGACTGAGGCGGGCCTGGCTGGGAAGGGCAGCCACTGAAACGCGTGGGTGCGTGGCTTGCTGGGAGCAAGTGAGGAGCGAGGGCCAACGCGGCACCTGTTCCTGCAGGTCGCTCTGTGTTCCTGCTGGGGGGCACGGAAGGGTCTCTCCATGAACTCTGCCTCTCAGGGCAGCTTCAAGACAGAGAATGACCTCCCTGTTGTGCGCCCTCTGTGCTCTTCAGATCGCATTTTCCATGCTGTCTGTCTGCGGGCTATTGGCCCCGCCGTTTCCTTTTTCTTTTTTTTAATTTTAAAGAGAGAGAGAGAGAAGACCGAGTAGGGGAGAGGGGCAGAAGGAGAGAGAAAAAAAGAGGGAGAGAGAGGGAGTGAGAGGGAGGGGGGAGGGGAGAGAGACAGAGAGAGAGAGGGAATCTCAAGCAGGCTCTAGGCTCACTCAGCACAGGTGCCTGACAAAGGGCTTGGTCCCACAACCCTGGGATCGTGACCTGAGCCAAAATCAAGAGTGCGATACTCACCTGACTGAGGCCCCCAGGTGCCCCTGCCCTGCCTTTTCTTCGGGAGCAACCCCAATATCCTCTGGGCTCTTCCAGGGCCAAACAGCCTGAGCTTTAAAACTCCAGGCTTTACGCCTCAGTGGTTGCAAGAACTCACCAAATTCAGGCCTTCTCAATTTCCAAACCAATTGTGTGGGAACTCATTCTCTCCATGTGCTGGTCTGTCTCTCACCCTTCTCTGCAACCACGACCCCCTCCCACCACAGCAGCCATGGTCCTTTTCTCATCTCAGCCACATTTCCATATTTCCTACCTTCTTCAGGGTGGCCTCTTCTCTGCCTTTAGTTGTGGTGTTTGTTCTGGCAGCCTTGAGGTCAATTTCTGGGGCATTCAGGATGATTTGATAGTTATTTATTTGTACTT
The DNA here is from genome assembly GCA_017311185.1 of Proteles cristata cristata. NCBI lineage: Eukaryota > Metazoa > Chordata > Mammalia > Carnivora > Hyaenidae > Proteles > Proteles cristata. Next base: position 500,958 of record JAESUZ010005219.1, read on the forward strand.
GTGGGGTGAGGTGAGTCTAGGGTCCCCCCCACTCTGCCACTATCCACCTCTCCCTTCTTTGTTTCTTAAATTCCGCATATGAGTGAAATCATATGACATTTATCTTTCTCTGATAGACTTCTTTCACTTAACAATACGCTAACTCCATCCATGTCATTGGAAATGACGAGATTTCATTCTTTTTATGCCTGAGTAATAATCCATCGTATATGTATACATCTTCTTTATCCATTTATTGATCAGTAGACACTTGGGCTGCTTCCATATCTTGGCTATTAAAAACAACACTGCTATAAACATAGGGGTGCTTCTGATAAGCACTTTTAAAATAACTGAGAATTATGTATTTGGAAAATAAAAATTAAAAATATGCAACAACAACAATAAAACAACGGCATAAGGATTTACATACCTATCTTCATTCTTGGCTTCCAAAGGAGGAGCAGGGCCCCTTGACTGACCAAGGGGGTCAAATGCAGAGCCTGAGACACAATTCAAGAGTTCATATTGAACTTGTGACACAGCACAATTGAAGAAAACATAAAACCTTGCACAAGTTATTTAATTTACCTACTTATTAAATGGTTTATCTATTTATTAAATGGCCAGGACATTTATTATGGCTATATAAATATTTTATATATCAAGAAATTGGTAAGATTTCTTATATACATAAAACTATGTAAATAAAATGTGAAAACAGAAATGAGGGAACTCTGTCAGTGCTCACTTCTCCCCCACAGTAATCTAGCCTATTGTGAACTCTGAATTCAGTCGTGTGTAATGACCTGCTAGTGGGTTTTTAGTTTTGTTGGTATAACATATATTAATTTTTGTCATAATTTCATTTTTAAATTATGAGTTAACTTACATCTTTAAACACTTGTCACCTACAATTTTTATTTTTTTTTTAATATTTTTAAAATTTATTTCTAGGAGAGAGACAGCGTGAACAGGGGAGGGTCAGAGAGAGAGGGAGATACAGACTCTGAAACAGGCTCCAGGCTCTGAGCTGGCAGTCAGCACAGAGCCCGACGCGGGGCTCGAACCCACGAACCGCGAGATCATGACCTAAGCGAAAGTCGGATGCTTAACCGACTAAGCCACCCAGGCGCCCCTGTCACCTACAATTTTTAAACTGAGCTCTAACTTAAACAAAATAACCTGTGCATTTTTCAGTTTTTAAAAACACTGCACATATTTGGAATGTACAATTCAGTACATTTTGACAAATCACACACCAGTATAACCACTATGCCAATTAAGATGCAGAACATTTTCATTACCCCTTTCCTTTCTTAATGGTGCCTAAAATAATGACATACCTTATAACCAATGGGATGTTAGGTTTAATGAAAATGGTAATAACATTTACACATAGAAAATAACAAAGTGAAAACATGTGAAAAAATCACCAGAAGAGGACATATAACAAACCTCTTAAAGCTGCTTTGGTAAAACCAGCTGCTCTCACTGCTGTCATTGGTCTAGTAACTCCATCCTTGAGAGAAAAACAATCATTTAAAAAGTATTCTTAAATAAGATTTACCTCTTATTTTTAGTTCTGCACACAACACATACATTAATGTAGTCCTAATTTTTCACACACTTTTAGTTGCTATCTGCTTATTCCTTACCTCTGCCTCCTCACAGGTCAGTCCTGTCTCCACCTTCCCCGTCCCCTATAAAACTTCAATCCCTTGCTTTAACTGGCCTTATTCCTAGTTTGAAAAGACAAATTCATGGATTTTTATGTAGGATCTTATATAAGTTATATAGGTCATTAACTGGCTACTCCTCCACTTTTATTGGTCTCCTATATGCCTATGAGAGAGATTTTAGGAATTGTTGTAAGTGACAGCACAGGAAAAATGGGACCCAGAGTGACCACACAAGCAAACTCTCCTTCCTCTGCCCACTCCCCAATGGGATTTCATTTGAGACCTATGTAAGTCCAAAGAGATCTTACCTCCAAAGATTCTGAATAGGCCAAACTTTAGCCCAAAATCAGGGTCATTATGGAAGAAACACTTCCTTTAACATTTTTAAATAACATAGTAAAAAAAAGTTGGTAATAATATTCTAAGTGACAAGAGAGGCCCAAAATGAACAACCACATGACAGAGATACCTGAATAGCCCCTGTCACTGGTCTTCCCATCGATGATGCCAGGGATGTCTTGGACTAGTAAACAGAAAACTAAATTAAAATGGTTCCCCAAAAAATCTATATTTAATTTTATAAAAACCAAGTTACAAAAATTTTCTTCATAATTTTTTTTCTTCATTCTATTGGCAAGTAAACCTAATTTTTCCATTTATCACCTGAGGATGTAAGATTAAACAATAAAACCCTAAAACAAGCTTCAGTGAAGCACAATCCTCAGCTGGGAACACAACTACCCTCCATTGGTCTGCACACCATGTGGCAGCTTCCATGCTACAAACTCAGAGCTTGGTAACTGCAATGGGGACTTTCTGACCTCCAAAGCCTAAATTGTCTGGCTCTTCACAGAAAATATGTGCAGTCTCCTGTCTAAAACATCACCGAAAAATCAAATCTATGAGTAAAACATGCTTAGGCTGATTAACAAAAGCATGTTTCATTTGACACGCAGTTACATCATGTATATGACAATTCTCCTCATTCATCTAAAGGAATAGTATAAAGTCAAGTTTCCTGGACCTCTAGGTACTAAAGCCATTTTTCTGACCTTTAAGAAACATTATAATATGGACTAGGAAATGCTATTCCACCTCATTCTTCCATTTTTCTCCCATTCCCCTTTTATTTCACGTATGCTAACTTCCAAATTTCGGCAAGACCTAAAATTTTTCCTTTATGGATTTTTATATAGCATCTTTCCTCTGAAGATCTCAAATAAAAGCAAGACCCAAATATATGTCTCTGAAGGTTTTCTCGAATTTTCTTTTTTCCTGTATTAATTGATAGGTTTTAAAAAATTATAAACATCATTATTTATATATTTAACTCCACATAAAATATGAATGGAATACACAAGACTTGGTAATATTACACAGAAAATGAAAGGAAGTCAATCAATAAACATAAGGTTTACAAATAGAAAATGATAATAAAATATTTTCTGATAAACTTATAATCAAGATGACTAGAATGGCAAAAGCTATCAGTTGAATTAGATTTTCATAATGTTTGTAACTATCCAAAATGGAAAATATACCTGGGTCATAGACTGAAAGATAGCCAAAATTCTTAAGAACGGCCTAAAGTTAACTTATGGATGAGAAAAAGCACCTTAATATTTTTAGCTTAAGAAAACCTACCCCATATCCAGTAGCTACAGGTCTAGTAACTGCTGTGCTTGGTATTTTAGCAGTTATCTTGGGGAGGAAAAAAGACATAATTAATGGAATTCAGATTAAACTACACAATTGAAAACTAAAAAGGCAATGGGAAATACAGACTCATCAATAGAGAAGTGTTATATGATATTTAGGACAACTTTCCTTCAATTATCCTAAATATTAAGGGGCCCAGGTATTTTAAAGTATTGAGAAGAAGACATATTCTAGAATTCATTTTAAAGGAGAAAGGGGGTTTTAGAATGACCTGCGGTACCAACGAGAAACGTTAGTATTCATGGTTGTCTCTAGCATTCATCATGCATACTTATTACTGCTGGCCACTAGGCCTAACAAAATACACACAGATTCTCTGCTTTCCTACTACCAGCTGTTTTTACGTGTATCTTTATGAACCTAAATTTTCTTATCTTTGAAATCAGGATACCCTGATCACAAAACTATAGCTGGAATCCAATAGGACCATGTAGGTTGAAATGTTCTATTCATGTTAATTGGGAAGCATATCTGTTTGAAGTATTTGATTAAAACATCGTTAGTAGAATAGCTCTACTTCTGGCTATGATGGACTGCTCTTTTGAACAACTTTCCCAATAAGAACAACTGAAAAAGCGGGGGACAAAAATAGTCTTAGGAAAACTCAATTTGAATACGGTAGAAAACCAAGAAGTCAGTGAAAAATTATAAGGTCCCAAGATAAGCAAAGGGGAAGGTTTGAGAGGTACTTCTGCATTTGAGCCTGCTCTTCTCCAAGAGGCATGGCTGGGCAGCTGCACACAGCTCTCTACAGACTTACAGGTCTGAAGGGATAAAACACAGAGCGCTGGTAATCCTCCAGCTTTAGATTGTGACCTCAAAGGCTATACTCCACAACTGAAAAGTAAATGAGAAGTATACTAGCCCTCATAAACACTGAAGTCCAATTAAGAATCATCTCAAACTTAATTGGATTAGGGTGAGCCAGGACTCCTAGTGTCTCTAGGGCCATAAGCAAAAGTAAATTCTCTAGTGAAACATAAGATCACCTAGAGCTGTGCTATCCAACAGAACTTTTCTGCAGTAATGAAAATGTTCTATATCTGCCTTGTGTGATAAGACAGCTATTAGCCACATGTGGCTGTTGAGCATTTGAAATGTGTTTGGTGTAATAAGGATCTGAATCTTTATATTTTATTTTAAATAATTTAAATGTAAATAGCCACATGTAGCTAGTAGTCATCATACTGGACAGCTCAGACATACAGCCTCGAATTATCTGAAATTTTTCATTTACACTGCCTGACACTCTATCAAAAACAACCAGACAGGGAAGCCTGGCTGGCTGAGCCAGGAGACTAAGGGGTGTGAGTTTGAGTCCTGTGTTAGATATAGAGTTTACTTAAAAATAAATCTTAAAAACAACAATAGAAAACAACCAGACTTATAGGAGGCAAGACTACCTAACCAAAAGTCAAGAGAACAAAAGAACAGAAACTCAGAAATGGATACATATAATGGAAATGTCAGATACACACTTTATTTTTTTATTTTTTTAAATATTTTTATTTATTTCTAGGAGAGAGAGAGAGAGACAGCATGAGCAGGGGAGGGTCAGAGAGAGGGAGTCACAGACTGAAACAAGCTCCAGGCTCCGAGCTGGCAGTCAGCACAGAGCCCGACGCAGGGCCCGAACCCACAAACCGCGAGATCATGACCCAAGTGAAAGTCGGACGTTTAACCGCCTAAGCCACCCAGGCGCCCACAGATACACACTTTAACATAACTATGCTCCTTAATATGATCAACGAATTAAAAGACAAGACACAATTTCACCAGAGAATTGGAAACTATAAAATTACAGAACTGAAAAATTGCTGAAAATGTAAAATCCTGGCATTGTCTAGGAAGTAGTAAAATACTAAGTGATACTAGACTTAAATAATTTAAAGATAAGTAATGTGATTTTTAGGAAAACACTAAAAGAATGGTTAAAGAATGTAAATTCCCAAGATAACATTGGAGGGAAATGGAATAAGTAAGAAATGAGAGAAAATGATACATAAAAGAGGCAGGGAAAAAACCAAAAGCAAATAGTAACACAATAAATTAAAACCAAATCAGTAATTTCATTAAATCTAAATGGACTAGGGGCACCTGGGTGGCTTAGTCGGTTAAGTGTCCGACTTTCGCTTGGGTCATGATCTCGCGGTTCGTGGGTTCGAGCCCCGCATCGGGCTCTGTGCTGACTGCCAGCTCAGAGCCTGGAGCCTGTTTCGGAGTCTGGGTCTCCCTCTCTCTCTGACCCTCCCCTGTTCACGCTGTCTCTCTCTATCCTAGGAAAAAAAAAAAAAAAAACTAAATGGACTAAATACTTCACTAAAAGACTAAGATTCTCAGACTGTATCTCAAAAACAGAACTCAGTTACATTCTGCTAATGAGAAATACGTCTTAAATATATGGATGGAAAAGTTGGAAGCAAAGAGACAGGAAAGACATATCATGCAAATGCTAGACAAAAAAGAGCCTGAGTAGCCATATCAACATATTAATATCTGACAAAATAGACAAACAGCATTACTAGAGATAGGACATTTCAAAATCAATAAAAGGCTCAATTTACACTGAAAATATAATAATTATGAATATTTTTCTCCAAATAAAGCAAAACCCTAAAAAAAGAAATAAATCTACGTAGTGTAAATTTTGACATCTTTCTAATAGAACTAGTAGCCTCCTCAACCCAGAAACTCAGTAAAAATACAGACCTCTTAAGCAAAATCATGAACAAACTTGATCTGACAAATCTTAAAAAACACTGAAAAGAAAGGATATGGGTCTCAGCAACTTTTTCCATAAGAACAAACTGAAAAGGAAAGAGACCATTATTTTTTTAACTACTTACTAATGACTAAATCCATATTCTTATTTTTTTATTTTTAGCGTAAGAATGATCTCTTCAGATAGAGTGGATAAAATACTGTCTCTTGCTTTATTTGCCTTACTCCCTTATCTGCAATGCCTTTCTTCCCATATCATAAGGTCAGTCTTAATTGTACATACCCTTCAATATTCAACTGTAAATTTAAATTCTAAGTATCTTTGTCTGATTATCCCAACTAGTGACAATCTCTTTGTGGTCCCATAACAACTTGCACTTTTTTTTTTTTTTACAATACTTATTACATTATGCTTTGAACATATGTATCCATTTTATTTCCCTTCCTAAGATTATAAAGTCCTTTGGAACTAGCTAGAATTTTATCCCATGAGTAAGCTAGTATCTTTCACATAGAAGTTATGTAATTTCTCCGTTTAACATAATAAGTAGAGTGTGATGGAAATACCATTCATTAGGAGGTCAAGAGGCTTAAGCTCTACCGCAGTTATGGACAGTTGTGAGACTCTGGCCTCTCTAGGCTTCAGTTTTCTTGCCTATAAGGATCTCTAAAGTCACTTCTAAACATCACTGAAAGGCCAGCATGGTAAAATTATCACCTGAAATCAGTAAACTGAAGAAAATGTTTGCTCATTTACTAAGTCATGGAATAGAGACTTATGAAGCAGATACGGTAGGCAAAGAGAACACTGTATAAAACAGTAAGCTTCTATGAAGCAGATACGGTAGGAAAAGAGAACACTGTATAAAACAGTAAGCTTCTTCAAAAAGCTTATAGTCTAGTCATTAGCTTGCTGAAATAACTCACCATATGAGTTTTCTTTCTGTGATGAAAGTAACCTTAAGATTAAAACCCTGATTGTGAAATGCGTAGTCAAGAATTAATTTTATCCAAAGAGAGGTCTGGCTTTGCTCTTGGGTGCTAGGGGTGACCTCTAAGCCCCTGGAATGTCCTGCCTGATATGTATGTCTTTCCCTAGGGGCTTTGGCGACCAGAAAACTGAACAATGTGATTTATGATAGGCGCTTTGGGACAACATAACATCGGATTTAACTTCCAGATGTATTAGTCAAAACTTCCAGAAGGGGCTGGAGACTAAACATCAGCCATGCAAACAATATGTGATAGAGTCCCAGGAAAAACCTTGAATACCCAAGTTGTAAGTGGTCTTCCCTAGTCGGCAATATTCCTTCCGTAGATACTGTCATCATATACAGTGGGCAAGAGGAGTTAATGTCATGAAGGATTTCTTAGGAAAAGGATGACCAGATGTTCTATTATTAGACTCCCCAAATTCTTTCCTATATGTCTCTTTCCTTTGCAGATTTGAACTGTGTCCTTCCCCTGTAGTAAATCACGAGTATAACAGCCTTCAGTGAGTTCTGTGGGCCCTTTCAAAGAATAATTGGGGGCACCTGGGTGGCTCAGTCGGTTAAGCATCTGACTTCGGCTCAGGTCATGATCTCGCGGTTTGTGAGTTCCAGCCCTGCGTCGGGCTCTGTGCTGACAGCTCAGAGCCTGAAGCCTGTTTCCAATTGTCTCCCTCTCTCTCTGACCCGCCCCTGCTCACACTGTCCCTCTCTCTCTCAGAAATGAATAAAACATTAAAAAAAAAGAATAATTGAATCTGAAGGTGGTTTTCGGAATCCCCTAAACTTGGAGTTGGTATCAGAAGTAAGAATAGTCTGGGGATGCCTGGGTGGCTCAGTCAGTTCAGCATCCAACTCCTGATTTCATCTCAGGTCATGATCTCACAATTCATGAGATCAAGCCCTGCTCGGGTTCTGCGCTGACAGTGGGGCGCCTGCTTGGGATTCTCTCTCTTCCTGTCTCTTTGCCCCTTCCTCGCCTGTACATGCTCTCTCTCTCAAAATAAATAAATAAACTTAAAAAAAAGAAGACGTGAGAATAGTCTTATAGAGTACACAGCTCTCTGTGTTCTCTAACTGTAGAGTTGGTTAAACTCATTGCAGGGAACTACACTAAATTCACTTACATAAATGTGATGGGAAAGCTACTCACAAGATAATTTCCACTGTAAGCTGTTTAGTCCTAATCACTTATTTTTGCTAAATAATACACATGGCAGGGAGGAAAGAGAGAAAGTAATAAAGTGAAAGAAGATAAAAGCAAAAAGACACTTGATCTAAAGCAGAGGAGTTGCTATATACCAGAGTTTCTCAACTTTGGCACCACTGACCTTTCCCCACATAATTTTTATGGGGAGGGGATACCCTATGAATTGTATGATGTTTAGCAGTGTCTCTGCCTGCTAGATGCCAGTGGCACTCCCCCAAGTTGTGACAACCAAAAATATCTCCAAGCCAAATGTACGTTGGGACAGTTGTTGGGGAGGATTGAGATCCACTGCTATACAGTAGTGAGCAAGTGGGGAAAAATAGTTCAAAAAAAGAATACTAGACATAGAACATTAGGGATAGAACTTTCTGTCCTTTGCTATTTTACTTAGTGCCAACCTTGTTTATTTTCAACTACAAAAAAAAAATTGACAGATTCCATGCATTGCAGAAGGCAGATTCCTATGCTTTGCATGACACATACAGAAATTTTAATAATGCTATTGAAAAAAAACACTCTAGCAATTTATGCATTGGTAAAATGTTAATTAACAGAAGGGCAGACAAAGAGACCAAGGAGAGAGAATAAAAAGTGCAGGAAAAAAACCTTCCCGTTTGTGGTCAAGTGATTTTCCACAAAGGTACGAAGACCACATAATGGGGAAAGGTCAGCCTCTCCAACAAATGGTGCTGGGAAAGCTGGATTTCTACTTGCAGAAGAATGAAATTAGAGCCTAATCTTACACCGACACACAAAAAATTAACTCAAAAAGGATTAAAGGTCTAAGCATAAAACCTAAAGTTATAAAACTTCTAGAAAGCATAGCTGAAAAGTTTCATGACAGAGCAAAGATTTATTGGAATTGATGCCCAAAGCACAGGCAACAAAAGTGAAGATATAAAAATGGAGCTACATCAAAGTTAAAAACTTTTGTGCATCAAAGGACATAATCAACAGAGAGAAGAGGCAAACTACAAAATGGGAGACAATAATATATCTGATAAGGAGTAAATATCCAGAATATAGAAACACTTGCAACTTAACAACAAAAAATCAGATAACCCAGTTAAACAATGGGCAAAGGACTTGAACAGACATTTCCTCAAAGATGATATGCAAATGGCCAACAAGCCTACCGAAAGATACTCAACATCACCAATCATGGGAGAAATGCAAGTCAAACTGAAGAATCACTACACGCCCATTAAAACTGCTACTGGCAAAGCGGTAGTGAGGATGTGGAGAAGCTGGAACCCTGGTACAGTTAGCAGGTCTGTAAACGGTGGAACTGTCATGCAAGCAGTATGGAGGCTCCTCGAAAAATTCACAACAGAATTGCCGCGGGATGCAGCACTCCCACTTCTGGGTATACACCCACAGAACTGAAAAAGGGTCTCAAAGAGCCATGTGCATACCTACGATCACAGCGGCACTGCTGGGAAGAGCCAAGAGGGAGGGGCACCCCACGGTTCGTGGAAACAGTATGATCTACCTACGTAAGGCTATCAGCCAGCCTTAAAAAGGAGGGAAACCCCGTCACACGCTACAGCACAGATGAACCCTGAAGACATTATGCTGGGTGAACTAGGCCAGTCACAAAAAAGACAAAGACTGCACAATCCACTTACATGAGGCACCTAAGGTAGGAAGTTCATAAAGGCAGAAGGTAGAAAGGCAGGTCCGTTTCATGGGTCCGGAGTTTCCGTTGGGAAGATAAACGCTGCGGGAGCTGTGCTTCACTAGGAGCGTACTGAGCCCTGCGTTTGAAACTGGGCCCGGTGGGGAGGGACTGGGGAGGACGGTGGAGGAGAGGGAGGGCGCGAGGCTCACCTTGTCCCAAAACACAACTAGATCACTGTCAAATCACCGTAAAGACTCCAGAAATTGACCTGAAAACCAGCAGAACAAGCTCCACAACTACAGGCAGAGAAGAGGCCACATGAAAGAAGGTACAAGTGCGGAGACGTAGTTTGGGAGAGAAACGGATGGAGGATGGAGAGGGAGATGGATCCTGGCCCGACAGTGGCCGCTGCGGCGCCAGGGCTTCACGCCTGGGGGTGTGAGAGTCAGCGGGCGGCAGGGCAGAGCCCGGGGGGTGAGAGTCGGCAGCCGCAGGGCAGAGCTGAGAGTCGGCAGCCGCAGGGCAGAGCCCGGGTGAGTCGGGCCGCAGGGCAGAGCCGGGGGTGAGAGTCGGCGGGCACTGCAGAGCCTGGAGGTGTGAGTCGGGGGCGAGGGCAGAGCTGTTGTGAGAGTCGCGGCACCAGGGCAGAGCCCGGGGTGAGAGTCGGCAGCCGCAGGGCAGAGGGGTGAGAGTCGGCGGCCGCAGGGCAGAGCCGGGGGTGAGAGTCGGCGGGCACCGGCAGAGCCTGGAGGTGTGAGAGTCGGGGGCAGGGCAGAGCTGGGGTGTGAGAGTCACCAGGGCAGAAGGGGCACCAGGCAGAGCCCGGGGGTGAGAGTCGGGCCGCAGGGCAGAGCCGGGGGTGAGAGTCGGCAGCCGCAGGGCAGAGCCCGGGGTGGGATGCAGAGCCTGGCAGAGTGAGAATCCAGGGCAGAGGGGGTGAGAGTCAGCGGCACCAGGCAGAGCCGGGGAGAGAACCAGGCAGAGCCGGGGGTGAGAGTCACGCAGGGCAGAGCCCGGGGGTGAGAGTCGGCAGCCGCAGGGCGCCAGCAGGCAGAGCGGGCACCGGCAGAGCCTGGAGGTGTGAGAATCGGGGCGCAGGGCAGAGCCGGGGTGAGAGTCAGCGGCACCAGGGCAGAACCCGGGGGTGAGAGCGGCGGCGCAGGAGCCGGGGTGAGAGCCGGGGGGGTGAGAGTCGGGGGGTGGTCGGGGGGTGAGAGTCGCAGGGCAGAGCCCGGGGTGAGAGTCGGCGGGCACCAGGGCAGAGCCCGGGGGTGAGAGTCGGGGCCGCAGGGCAGAGCCCGGGGTCGGGGCAGAGCCGGGGTGAGAGGGCGCAGGGCAGAGCCCGGGGTGAGAGTCGGCACCGGCAGGCAGCCTGGGGTGAGAGAGTCAGGGCAGCCCAGGCGGCAGCAGCCGGGGTGAGAGTGGATGCAGAGCCCAGCGGCAGGGCGAGGGGTGAGAGTCGGCGGGCACCAAGGCAGAGCCCAGGGTGAGAGTCGGCGGCACCAGGGCAGAGCCGGGGGTGAGAGTTGGAGGCCGCAGGGCAGAGCAGAGCCCGGGGGTGAGAGTGAGAGGGTGAAGGCGGGGCACCAGGGCAGAGCCGGGGTGAGAGTTGGAGGCCGCAGGGCAGAGCCCGGGGAGAGTCGGGGGCACAAGGCAGAGCCCGGGGTGAGTCGGGCCGCAGGGCAGAGCCCGGGGATGAGAGTGCGGGCACCAGGGCAGAGCCCGGGGTGAGAGCGGGCCGCAGGGCAGAGCCGGAGGGTGAGAGTTGGAGGCCGCAGGGCAGAGCCCGGGGGATGAGAGTCCAGGCACCAAGGCAGAGCCCGGGGGTGAGAGGGGCCGCAGGGCAGAGCCCGGGGATGAGAGTCGGCGGGCCAGGGCAGAGCCCGGGGTGAGAGTCAGGCCGAGGGTGAGGCACCAGGGCAGGCCCTGGGATGAGCACCAGAGGGGTGAGTCGGCGGGCACCAGGGCAGAGCCCGGGGTGAGAGTCGGGCAGGGCAGAGCCCGGGGGTGAGAGTCGGCCGCAGGGCAGAGCCCGGGGGTGAGGTCGCAGGGCAGAGCCCGAGGGTGGCGGCTCAGGCTGGAGGCCGAGCAAACCCGGGGCCTGGGGCGCGGACCCGCGGCCGGACCAGCGCCTGGGCACGCGGGGGTGGGGGCGGGGGTGGGGGGCTTAGCCCGTCTTCCCAGAGCGCGGTCGCACCCGGGGCTCACAGCCAGACCCTGCGGAACAGGTGAACTGGCTGCCGCCACCTGCTTCCCGGGCCCTTGGGCATGAACACAGGGCCACCTGCGGGAACCCGCGCAGCACGGACATTTGCTACTACCTTCCCTCACGAAGCCGCGCCCCCCCCAACCCCTGCCAGCGCCCCCTGTGTCGCCGGTGTCCCCACCAGGGAGGCGTTCGTTAGCTGGTTTAATAGCTGTAATTTCATTGAACCCTTACAGTTCACACTCAAATGGAAAGAAGGCACGAGGGCCAGGAGAGCCCTTTTTTAGAAGGGTATGAGCGCCCCCACAAACCTAAGAAATTCGACCAAACTTATTGAATAGTTGGTGAGCTGGGTAAGCCCCTGTTCTCCCATCCCCCAGCCCCGCGTTCCCTCCACTGCCAGCCCTTATCCTCAGGCGGCGATTCCGTTTTAGTTGAGGTGTAACTGACATATAACTTTATGCGTGTTTCCAGTCACAGCAGGACAACTCCCTATTTGTATATATTGGTAACTACCCTCAGCCTGGTTGGCACTCCTCACCAAACATAGTTACAAAACATTCCTTTCTTGTAATGAGAACTTTTAAGATCTAGAACAATATTAATTCTAAAGATTAGGTTTGGTTGCAAGTGATAGGAAAACCGAGAACATAGCGGTTTACACAAGACAGAACTGGCTAATTTCTTCGCTACCCTCAATACCTGGCTTTCCCAGATGACTGCTCAGGCCCCAGGCATGGTCCGCAGTCCAGCTCACAATAAGGAAGATCCGGGAGAGGACACATTTTTCCCCTTTAAGAACATTTCCTAGAAATCATACAGGACACTTTCGCTAAATTCTATTGGCCAGAATTTAATGACATGAATTTAGTTAGCTTCAAAGGAGGCTAGAAATAACCAGGGAGTTTTGCAGAATCCCGATTCCAGCCACAGCAGTGACAGGTCTCACCTCACGAAGAGAGCAGAGCACACCTTGTGAAACCTGGCGACATTCAGGCCAGGGGCCAAAAGCTGCCCTCAGCAGGCAAAGCAACCCTCTGCAGATGACTGGTGAGAAGGATAACGCAGCCAGGACACAACAGGAAGTGGACACAACACACCCTGGAGACACTTCTAGAAGTGCCAGGGTCTGGGGAACAAGGGAAGCTACACAGCAAGGCCCTACAGGACTTCTTTGTAAGGCCACTACCCTCATGAACAGGAGACAGAGCTGACTTTCTTCCACACACAAACAGGCACAGAGACTCAGACAAAATGAGAAAACAGAGGAATTCATCTGGAATTCTGGCCATGGCCAGAGATGTAAGCAAAACAGATGTAAGTAATACTCCTGAGAGAGAATTTAAAGCAATAATCATAAAGATACTTAGCTAGGCTTCAAAAAAGAGCGGAAGAAATGAATGAGACCCTTAACACAGGATAAAAAATTACACAACAGCTATAAAAGGTACAATAAATGAGGGGCACCTGGGCAGTTGGTACGTGTGACATTGGCTCAGGTCATGATCTTTCAGTTCACAGGTTCCAGCCCCGCATCCGGCTCTGTGCTGACAGGTTGGAGCCTGGAGCTGCTTCGGATTCTGGGTCTCCCTTTCTTTCTGCCCCTCTCCCTCGCTCATGCTCTCTTTCTCTCACTCTCTCAAAAATAAACAAATATTTTAAACAATTTTTAATGTTTTATTTACTATTTTTGAGAGAGAGACAGAACACGAGTTGGGGCGAGGCAGAGAGAGAGGGAGACACAGAATGTGAAGCAGGCTCCAGGCTCTGAGCTGCCAGCACAGAGCCTGACATGGGGCTCAAACTCACAAACTGTGAGATTGTGACTTGAGCCGAAGTCAGACACTTAACCGACAGAGCCACCCAGGTGCCCCTGAAAAAAATTCTTTAAGGTACAATAAATGAAATGAGAAACACATCTGACTGAAGGAACAGCAGACTGGAAGAAGTACAGAAAACAAATTAATGACCTAGAAGACAAAAGTAGTGGAAAGTAATCAAGCGAAACAAAAGAGATAAAAAAAGAGAGCTGCAAAACAATAGTAGACTTAGGGAACTCGGTGACTCCGTTAAACATAATAACATTTGTGTTACAGGAATCCTAGAGGAAGAAGAAAGTAAAAGGGAGACAGAAAATTTATTTGAAGAAATAAAACTGAAAGCTTCCCTAATTGGAGGAAGGAACCATATATCCAGATCCAGGAAGCACAGAAAACCCCATTCAAAACTGACAAAAGCAGACCCACACCAAGACACATTATAATTAAAATGGCAAATATAGTGATAAAGAAAAAGTATTAAAGGCCACAAGATAAAGAAGACAGTACCTTACAAGGGAAAACCAATCAGGCTAGCTAGAGATTTTTCAGCAGACGCTTTCCAAGCCAGGAAATGATATAGTCAAATGCAGGATGGGAAAAATCTGCAGCCAAGAACAGTCTATTCAGCAAGGCTATCATTCAGAATAGGAGGAGAGATAAAGAGTTTCCCAGGCAAACAAAACTAAAGGAGTTCATAACCACTAAACCAGCCCTGCAAGAAATACTAACGGGACCTCTTTGAGTGGAAAGGAAAGACAAAAAGCAACAGAAAGAAATTAGGAAACACAAAAGCAATAAAAATGAATACTTCTATAGAAAACTAGTCAAAGAACTCACAAAATAAAAGTATGTAAAATGTAAACCATATACTTAAAACGTGTAAAGGGCAGAAATAAAGAATGGATTCAAACCCAAATGATTAACAACTTAATTAGACTGCTATATGCAGTAGAGGTTATATACAAATTAAATCCTAATTAAAGGAGTAAGAGATGGAGATCCCAATACATCACTAAAGAAAAAAACCCAAATTATATCCTAATTAAAAGGAGTAAGAGATGGAGATCCCAATACATCACTAAAGAAAATCAACAAGCCATGAAAGAGAGAAAGATATGAAAGGATCAGAGAAAATTTTCAGAAACAAGCACAAAACAAGTAATAAAAGGGCAGTAGGTACATATTTATCAAGAATTACTTCTATGTAAATAGACTAAACACTCCAATCAAAAGACAGGGATTCAGAATGGATTAAAAAAAAAAACCAAGATCCATCTGTATGCTGCTTACAAGAGACTCATTTTAGACCTAAAGCCACCTGAAAATTGAAAGTGAGGTGATGAAGGAATATCTATCATGTAAACAATGTCAAAAGAAAGCCAGAGTAGCAATATTTGTATCAGATAAACTAGACTTTAAAACAAAGACTGTAACAAGAGACAAAGAAGGACACTATATGATAATAAAGAGGACAATCTAAAAGAAGATATAACATTGGGGCACCTGGGTGGCTTAGTCGGTTAAGCGTACGACTTTCGCTTGGGTCATGATCTCGCGGTTCGTGGGTTCGAGCCCCGCGTCGGGCTCTGTGCTGGCTGTCAGCTCAGAGCCTGGAGCCTGTTTCAGTCTGTGACTCCCTCTCTCTCTGACCCTCCCTGCTCACGCTGTCTCTCTCTCTCTCTCTCTCTCTCTAGAAATAAATAAAACATTAAAAAAAAAAAGAAGATATAACAATTGAACTATTTATGCACCCAACATGTTAGCACCCAACATGTTAGCACCCAAATACATAAAATAAAAACAAACATAAACAAACTCAGCAGTAATACTATAATAATAATAAAGGACTTTACGTAAATGGGTAGATTACATAAACAGAAAATCAAAGGAAACAACGACTTTGAATGACAGACAAGAACAGATGGATTTAACAGATGCATTCAGAATATTCCATCCTAAACCGTAGAATACACATTCTTTTCAAGTACACACAGACCATTCTCCAAAACAGATCACATATTAGGGCACAAAATAGGCCTCAACCAATTCATGAAGACTGAAATCTTCTATATACCTTTTCTGACCATAACACTATGAAACTAGAAGTCAACCACAAGAAAAATCTGGAAAGACCACAAATACCTGGAAGTTACATAAACAGTGAATGGGTCAACCAGGCCATAAAAGAAGGAATAAAAAAGTACACGGAAACAAATGAAATGAAAACACAACAGTCCAAAACCTTTGGGATGTAGCAAAAGCGGCTCTAAGGGGGAAGTATATAGCAATACAGGCATACCTCAAGAAGCAAGAAAAATCTCAAATTAACAACCGAACCTTACATCTAAAGGAGCTAGGAAAAGTACAAAGAATAAACCAGCAGAAGGAAAGAATGAATAATAAGGATCAGAACAGAAATAAATGATATAGAAACTAAAAAAACAATAGATCAAATCAATGAAACTATAGCCAGGCTTAAAAAGAAAAAAAGAGAAAGGACTCAAATCAATAAAATCATAAATGAGAGAGGAAAAATAACAACCAACATACAGGAATACAATTTTAAGAGAATATTATGAAAAGCTATAGGTTAATAAATTTGACAATCAAAAAAAAGTGGATAAATTCCCAGAAACATATAAGTTACCAAAACTGAAACAGTAAGAAATAGAAAATTTGAACATACCAATAACCAGCCAAGAAACTAAATCAGTAATCAAAAAAACTCCCAAAAAACAAAACTCCAGGACTAGATGGCTTCATAGGCAAATTCTACCAAATATTTAAAAGCTCAAACTATTCCAAAAAATAGAACTGGAAGGATAAGCTTCCAAATGTATTCTATGAGGTTAGCATCATCCTGATACCAAAACCAGATAAAGGCAACACTAAAAGAGAGAACTCCAGGGGTTCCTGGGGGGCTCAGTGGGTTAAGCATCCAACTTTAGCTCAGGTCATGATCTTATGGTTCATGAGTTCAAGCCCAGCAGCAGCCTCTGTGCTGACAGCTCAGAGCCTGGAGCCTGCTTCAGATTCTGTGTCTCCCTCTCTCTCTGCCCCTCCCTGGCTCACATGTTCTCTCAAAAACAAACATTAAAAAAGATAATAAAATAATAGAATAAATAAAAGAGAGAACTACAGGTCAATATCTCTGATGAACATAAATGCAAAAGTACTCAACAAAATAGGAGCAAACTGAATTCAACAATACATTAAAAAAAAAAAAATCCATGACAATCAAGTGGAATTTATTCCTGGGTTGCAAGAGTAGTTCAATATTTGCAAGTCAGTCAACATGATACATCACATTAATAAGAGAAAGGATAAAAACCGTATGATCATTTCAATAGATGCAGAAAAAGAATTTGACACAGTACAACATCCATTCATGATAAAAGCCCTCAACAAAGTAGGTTTAGAGGCAACATACCTCAATATAATAAAGGCCAGATATGAAAAACCCAGAGCTAACATCATCCTAAATGGGGGAAACTGAAAGCTTTTCCTCTACATTAGGAATAAGACAGGGATGTCCGCTCTCACCATTTTTATTTAACATAGTACTGGAAATCCTAGCCACACCAATCAGAAAACGGAAAGAAATAAAAGGTATCCAAATCAGCAAGAAGTAAAACTTTTACTATTTGCAGATGACATGATATTTTATATACAAAACCCGATGGGGCCCCTAGGTGTCTCAGTCGGTTAAGCATCCGACTTCACCTCAGGTCATGATCTCACAATTCGTGGGTTCGATCCCTGCGTCGGGCTTGGTGCTGACAGCTAGCTCAGAGCCTGGAGCCTGTTTCAGTATCTCCCTCTCTCTCTGACCCTCCCCTGTTCACGCTGTCTCTCTCTCTCTCTCTTAGAAATAAAACATAAAAAATATTTAAACAACCCGAAAGATCACCAAAAAACTGCTAGAACTGATAAACGAATCAGTAAAATCACAAAACACAAAATCAATATAGAAAAAGGTCTTGCATTATTTCTACTTCCCATAATGAAATAGCAGAAAGACAAATTAAGGAATCAATCCCACTTAAAATTATACCAAAAATAATAAGATGCCTAGGAATTAACCTAACCAAAGTGGTGAAAGACTTGTACTCTAAAAACTATAAAACACTGATGAAAGAAACTGAAGACGACACAAGAAATGCAAAGACAGTCCATGCTCATGGATTGGAAGAACAAATATTGTTAAAATGTCTATACTACCCAAAGTAATCTACACATTTAATGCAATCTCTATCAAAATACCAACAGCATTTTACACAGAACTAGAACAAACAATCCTAAAATTTTTATGGAAGCACAAAAGACTCCAAATAGTCAAAGTAATCCTGAAAAAGAAAAGCTGGAGGCACAACTCTGGATGTTAAGTTATATTACAGAGAAGTAGTAATCAAAACAGTATGGTACTGGCAGAAAAATATACACATAGATCAATGGGACAGAATAGAAAACCCAGAAATGAGCTCACAACTATATGGTCAATTCATCTTCAACAAAGCAGGAAAGACTACCCAATGGGAGAAAGACAGTCTCTTCAACAAATGGTGCTGGGAAACCTGGACAGCCACACGCAAAGGAAAGAAACTGGAACACTCTCTTCTACACACGAATAAACTCAAAATGGATTAAGGACCTAAATGTGAGACCTGAAATCCTAAAAACCCTTTAAGAAAACACAGGCAGTAATTTCTCTGGCATTGGCCATAACAACTTTTTTCTAGATAGGTCTCCTGAGGCAAGGGAAATTAAAGGAAAAATAAACTGTTGGGACTTCATCAAAATAAAAAGTTTCTGCACAGCAGGGTGCTTGGGTGGCTCAGTTGGTTGAGCGTCTGACTTCAGCTCAGGGGATGATCTCACAGTTTGTGAGTTCAAGCCCCACACTGGGCTCTTTGCTCTCAGTGCAGAGTCTGCTTGGGATCCTCTCTCTCTTCTCTCTCTCTGCCTCTCTCCCGCTCTCTCCCTCAAAAATAAATAAACATT
Source organism: Proteles cristata cristata (assembly GCA_017311185.1). Taxonomy (NCBI): domain Eukaryota; kingdom Metazoa; phylum Chordata; class Mammalia; order Carnivora; family Hyaenidae; genus Proteles; species Proteles cristata. Next base: position 519,906 of record JAESUZ010005219.1, read on the forward strand.
AAAAAAAAAAAAAACAAGCTTCTGCACAGCAAAGGAAACAATCTAAAAGAATTAGAGACAGCCTATGGAATTTGCAAGATATTTGCAAATGTTTTAACAAATAAAGGGTTAGTATTCAAAATATATATAAAAAAACTTATAAAACTCACCACCCATACAACAAACAATCCTGTTAAAAAATAGCAGAAGATACGAAGAGACATTTTTACAAAGAAGACATCCAGATGACCAACAGACACATGACACGATACTCATCATCACCTACCGTCAGGAAAATGCAAATCATAACTACAAGGAGCTATCGCCTCACACCTGTCAGAATGGCTAAACTCAACAACCCAAGAAGTAACAGGTGAGGATGTGGAGGAAAAGGAACCTTCTTGCATTGTTGGTGGGAAGGGAAACTGGTACCACCACTGTGGAAAACAGCACGGAACTGCCTCAGAAAGTTAAAAATAGAACTACTCTATCATCCAGCAATGGCACTACCGAGTATTTACCCAAAGGATACAGAAACACTAATTCAAAGGGATATATGCACTCCTATGTTTATGGCAGCATCATTTACAATAGCCAAATTACAGAAGCAGCCCAAGTATCCATCGACTGATGAATGGATTAAAGATGTAGTGTGTGTGTGTGTGTGTGTGTGTGTGTGTGTGTGTGTGTGTGTGTGTGAAATGGAATACTGGAATGAAATCTTTCTATTTGCCAAGGAATGAAATGAGATCTATTTGCCAAGACATGGATGAACTAGGGAATATAATGCTATCCACAATAAGTCAGTCAGAGAAAAACAAACACCATATGATTTCACTCACGTGTGGAATTTAAGAAACAAAACAAATGAGCAAAGGGGAAAAAAGAAAAGACTCAAGAAACAGCCTCAGCTATAAGAAACAAACGGATGCTTACGGGGGCGGGGAGGGAGTTAACAGGAGATGAGGACTAAGGAATACACTTGCTGCAATCAGCACGAGGGGATGCATGGAACTGCCGACTCACTACACTGCGTGCCTGAAACTAACATAACACTGTTAACTAACTGGAATTTAAAAATAAGATACAATAAGTAAAAATGGTTAAGATGTCTAATTTTATGTCATGTATTTTTTACCACAACAAAAAACATTCACTTACTGGAGGTCTTCTGCCATGACTGGTTCTCACGGCTTGCTGAAAAGCTGTGTCATTCTCTAGTTCCTAAAGTGAGAAGGCAAATATAACATTCAACATGAAGTGAGAAATAAAAAATAAATAAATTTAAACTCTTCTGTTTGGTATTCATTATCCTCTATAACTCATCTTACCCCCTCGGCTGACATCCAGGTAGTGGCTCAAGGACTCCTGCCCCCAAAGCTGCCCCATCACACTACCCAAAATATCAAGGCTCCTTCCTTTTCTAGGAGGAGGAGTACTTGGTAACGTCAGTCAGCTTTAAGGGTATTTTATTGGCCACTGTTTAAATGTGTGGTATCATCATGGCTGGCTGAAAGACCATGTACACAAGGATGTGGCCTTTCTTCTGGTCCTTTCTTCCCAGTAGCTGGAGCAGTAAGAACCGAGAACCACATTCTCCTTTTCTCGCTGTCCTCTCTCCTCCCTTCTCTTCTTCCATATGCTGGGACCACGGCTACCAGCCCCATCTGAAAACACCTTAAGACACTTCATTCCACTGGGGGAGTAAAGTGTGGAATTCAGACTGGAGCGAAGCAAAGCTTCCCCACGGCGATTCCAGCTCCACGGGGTCCAGCCTGCTGTGCTTTTGGAACCAAAGCCTTAGCTGAAAGAAAAGGTCAGTATGCCTTGCTGACTCCTGCCTGCACTCCTATTCCTCAACAGGAAAACGCGAGGGAAGTAATATTAGTCAAGAGCAAGATTCAAATGTCCCTGGGTCTCTGGGACAGATGCCGTTTTCGGACTGTCTCAAAAGCACCCAGTCATAGCGACCACCCACCTCGGGACCAGCTCCTACCCCTTCAGCAACGCAGAATCTGGCTCTAAGTCTTCATACACATCTTATGGGCAACTGTCAGGCTTGCCTCTGCCTTACTGCAATCTACATCCCGCAAAAATATACTTGCTGATTATTAAAAAAAATACAAACAATAAATTAAAAAAGTCACTATTAACTTCTAAAAACTTTGCAAACAATTAAAGCAAAACTTTTATATAATCAAGATGTTAATGCAATGCACTTTAAACATGATTTTATTATGTCTAAGCCTTCTTTAATGTTTACCTTAAATAATCTTTATAACCTTCCATGTCAAGTACATGAAATTAATGGAAACTAGGCAACTCTCATATGAAGTATAGAGCCAAAGGTAACCTTCAGCATAATCAGTTTCTCTGGTGCTTTAAAAGTGATCATACTTGGGGCGCCTGGGTGGCTCAGTCGGTTAAGCGTCCGACTTCAGCTCAGGTCATGATCTCACCGTTCATGGGTTCGAGCCCCGTGTCGGGCTCTGTGCTGACAGCTCAGAGCCTGCTTTAGAATCTGTCTCCCTCTCTCTCTCTGACTCTCCCCTTCTCATGCTGCCTCTCTCTCTCAAAAATAAAGAAATTAATTAAAAAAAAAAGTGATCATACTCATGATCTATTAATTCTACTTCTGGGACTTTAGCCAAGGATATGTTGCTCAAAATAGAGAAAATTGTTTATGTATAAAATTATTCATTGCATAGCCGTTATTTACAACAACAGAAAACTGAAAATAAATATCCTATGATCTGAAAATAGTTCTAATCAACTATACATATTCAACAAAATGTAGCAGTTAAAATTATACAGTTAACCCTTGAACAACACAAGTTTGAACTGCCATGGGTCTACTTATATGATAATTTTTTCCAATAAATATACTGGGAAATTTTTTGGAGACTAGTGACAATTTGAAAAAACCCACAAAACATATGGCCTAAAAAAGCTGAAAAAATTAAGAAAAAGGATATCATTGTAACATACAAAATATGTGTTAACTGACTTTGTTATTGGTAAGGCTTCTGGTCAACAGTGGGCTATTAGCAATTAAGTCTAGGAGGAGTCAAAAATTATTTGTAGATTTTTGACTGCATGGGGGAAGGGAGGTGGGTCGGTTCGAGGGTCAACAGTATTTAAATTCCTAGTATCATGAGACATTACTTATGATGTAGTTGGATGTAAAAAAGCAAACAGAAAGGTAAATCCTAGTTCAATTCCAAACATGCTAAAACTAAATATACGCATAAAAGAAAGAATAAGCAACAAAACGTTATAGTTATTTGGGAGTGATGGGATTATGGGTAATTTAGTTTTTAACACCAAACATTTACATTTTATATACACATAACTTTTATAAATGGGAAAAAGAGGGAGAGTTCAAAATCTGTACAATCCTAGGAAAACATCTATGTTTTAATACAAATTTTTAAAAAGGAGTCTATATAATCATGCCTGTGTATGTACACAGTACACACAAAGGGAAACACCTGTGTATAAAGGACGGGGGAAACGACAAAATGCCAGGTGACAGAATAGATTTCCTATAGGTGATCTCTGACAGGATTTATATCATTTTTCTCCAATCTTCTGACCTTTCAAATTTTCTGTTAAATGATCACATCACCTAGATTTTATTTCACATAGAGGAAGTGAATGGTTTCTAGTTCTTTCCTTGTTTTCCCTCTAGCTGTCACGTTCACAGACCACGATTTTTCTCCGGAGGAAAAAACAACTGAAAAATGACTAAAAGTTATATGAAAAACTCTAGAATAAGATTTCCTAAATTTATAGAGTCCTATAAATGCTAATATTTGATTAGTATATATTAGCAAATAAATTAACAATCATATCTTTCATCCTCACTCTTTTTACACACTAACTCAAGGTAACTTTATAAAAAGGTTTTGTTTTGTTTTATAGTTTGGAAAGTCAAACTCTCACAGTGATATAAACAGATTTAAAATAGTCAAGTACTAGAGCACCTGGGTGGCTCAGTCAGTTAAGTGGCCAACTCTTGATTCCAGCTCAGGGCATGATCTCATAGTTCCTGAGTTCGAATCCTGCTTTGGGCTCCACACTGACAGTGCAGAGCCTGCTTGGGATTCTCTTTCTCTCCCTCTATTTTGAGAGGGGTAGGGAACGCAAGGAGGGTCAAAAATCTTAAAAATAAAATATCCGAATTTTTTAAATTTAAGTATTTATCTTAATAACAATTTCATCTTTTGGTTTACTATCCCACTAAATATTAAATAGATATAGATTTGTTGACATCAAGGGAAATTTATAAAAGGCAAAAATCAGGTTACAAAACAGTACACACAATGTGATACCATTTTATCCAAAAATATAGAGATAGACATATATTTGCATAGAAAAATGTTTAGTGAGATAAGCATTATAAGCTAATGTTTACCTCTGGGTGGTAGTAGTTTCTGAGATTTTAATTTTTCTTTATACTTAATTCTATGTCCTAAGTTTTCTAAAAATACTTGTATGTTTTAATTAAAAGAAAAAATCACTGACATTTCAAATTTAGAGCATTTAAAAAACTGATTTTAGGTACTTCAAGTGACTTAAGTCTTTTTAGTTAAACATTCGGATAGCTAGTGTTGTAAAATAGAACTTTCTCATGATTTTCCCTTTGGCTGTAATTAGTATTATTAGTGAAAGTTAGTACAGACTTCAGCAGTATCACTTTTCCAGGCTTTTATTCAGTTTACTTAATTTAAAGATAATAAAGCAGAACCCTCAAATCCAAAGTTTTCATGAACCAGCTGGTTAGCAAAGACCAACATAAAAGCTAGGTTTTTTCTTTTTTTTTACCTCAGTATCATAGATTGGATTGTAGTCATTATAACCAGAATAAAGATCATCTTCATCTGTCTCTGGGGCCAGGTGCACATTTTGCATCATTTGCACCTATGAAAAATTAGCAGTGTAAGTATGTTCTTGGCATATAAAATAATCCTTAACTGAAATAAAGTATAGCTACTTAACAACCTTTCTGGTCAAATTTATTGCTACATATTTTTATGACCTAATTTTTTTCACATCAAATTCTCAAAACTAGGTGTCAAAACATGCGTTCATTGCTCTCATTTTACGTTTATTCCACACCTACTGCATTAAAAGGCACTCAGTACAGGTACAGTTAGCTGCCCTGATTTTCAAAGAGCTTAGTATAAAATGCAGAAGACGGTCTGTAATAGTCAGTTACAAAGCCAGGCAGGAACCACTACACACCTACTAGAATGGCTGAATTTACAAGCCAACAATGCAGAAGGTCAGCAATGATACCGAGTAATCTAAAGATACATTGTTGTTGGGGGTATAATATAGTGCAATTTTGGAAGAAAGTCTGGCAGTTTCATAAAATTAACATATATTTCTTACAACCCAGCAATTCCACTCTAAGGTATTTACCTGAGAGAAGTGAATAATACATGGATCAAAAAAAATATTTACGTAAGAATGTTCACAGGAGTTTATTCATAATAGTCAAAAACTAGAAACGCACCAGATGCCCATTAACAGAATGGATAAGCAATGAGGCATATTTATGCAACAAAGTATTATTCAGCTAAAAAAAAAAAAAAAGAACTGATGACATATGAAATGGAAGAATATCAATTATGTTAACTGAAAGAACCCTCACAAAACAGCACCTTATATATTGTTTCATTGATTTAAAATTCTAGAATAGGCTAAACTATTGAAGAAAACAATCAGAAAGGTGTTTGCGGTTTTGGCGTGGGACTGGAGATTGAATGAAAAAGGGCATGATAATAGAATTTTCTAGGGTAGGGCACCTGAGTGGCTCAGTCAGTTAAGTGTCCAACTTCGTCTCAGGTCATGATCTCACGGTTTGTGGGTTCGAGCCCTATGTTGGGCTCTGTGCTGACAGCTCAGAACCTGGAGTCAGTTTCAGATTCTTTTTTTTTTTTTTTAATATTTTTATTTATTTCTAGGAGAGAGAGAGAGAGACAGCATGAGCAGGGGAGGGTCAGAGAGAGAGAGAGAGAGACACAGACTCTGAAACAGGCTCCAGGCTCTGAGCTGGCAGTCAGCACAGAGCCTGACGCGGGGCCCGAACCCACAAACCACAAGATCATGGCCTAAGCGAAAGTCGGATGCTTAACTGACTAAGCCACCCAGGCGCCCCAGTTAGTTTCAGGTTCTATGTCTCCTTCTCTCTCTGCCCCTCCCCAGCATTCTCTGTCTGTCTCTCTCTCCCAAAAATAAACATTAAAAAAATTTTTAATTTTCTAGGGTGATAAATATTCTGTATCTTGACAGGGGTTTGGATCACACTGGTATTCGCACTTGTAAAAGCTCCACAAATGCATACTTAAGATTTTTCCTTTCATTGTAAATTTTTTTGTGAAAGAAAAAACTGTAAGTAAATATCAAAGTATAATTAATATGCATACCTAAGTATTTAAGGGAAAGCTTAATATCTGTAATTCAGTTTGATGTGCATAAAATAACCCAGATAGAGAATGTTAAGATTCTCTCTCCGCCTTCCTCTGCCCCACCTGTGCTCATGCACACACAGGCGTGCACTCTAAATAAATAACACAGATAAATGAAAGATATGTGATAAAGTACAAGAAAATGTTAATGGTAGAATCTACATAACAGGTATGATGTTCACTGTAAAATTCTTTAAGCTTTACTGTACATTTGAAAATTTTCATAATATCAAGAGAAAAAGGCAAGACTTAGAATAAAACAGATGACAACGTAAAACGGAAGTGAGAAATTTAACTACTGTCTACATGTACTGTAAATGCAGTAATTACCAGAGAATTTGGGACGAATTCTCAGACACAGAACCATTCAAATTGAGTAATAACTTAGGCAATTTAGCCAGGAGGGGCCTGGCTAGCTACCCAAGAAATGTAATACTTAACTACTTCACCTTAAAATACATATCTTTTTTAGGGGCACTTGGGTGGTTCAGTTGGTTGAACGTCCGACTCTGGATTTCAGCTCAGGTCAGATCCCAGGGTTGTGGGATCAATCCCCCGGTCAGTCTCCACGTTAGCATAGAGCCTGCTAAAGACTCTTTCTCTCCCTCTCCCTCTGTTCCTTTCCCCCACTGTCAGGCATGCATGCTATCTCTCTCAAATTAAAAAAAATATATTAAAAAATAAAAACTAAATACATATTTTTAAAAAAGTTGCTACTATTTTAAGTATGCCGGTAAATTCCTTCAAAAATTTCAGCTAATCTTATTGCCCAGTATAATGCCAAACATATATAGCTACTTGTAACCTTTTAAAAATTATTTTTATGTGGGGGTGCCTGGGTGCCTCGTTACTTAAGTGTCCAACTCCTGGTTTTGGCTCAGATCACAATCTCATGGCTTGTGAGTTCCCGACCTGTGTAGGGCTCCATTACAACATGAAGCCTGCTTGGGATTCTCTCTCCCTCTCTCTCTGCCCCTCCCCTGTCCACGCACATGCGCACTGTCTCTCAAATTTAAAAAACATTTTTATGTGAAATGTAAAATTATTTTTTATAATTCATATATACTATAAAACTTACCTTTTTAAGGTGTACAAATCAGTAATTTTTAGTATAGTCATGAAGTTGCGCAACTACCACTCCTATCTACTCCCAGAACACTTTCAACACCCCATTAAGAAATTTGGGAGCCTCTGGGGCGCCTGGGTGGCTTAGTCGGTTAAGCGTCTGACTTTCGCTTAGGTCACGATCTCGCGGTTCGTGGGTTCGAGCCCCGCGTCGGGCTCTGGGCTGACTGCCAGCTCAGAGCCTGGAGCCTCTTTCAGAGTTTGTCACTCCCTCTCTCTCTGACTCTCCCCTGCTCACGCTGTCTCTCTCTCTCCTAGAAATAAATTATTAAAAAAAAAAAAGAAATTTGGGACCCTTTTAACAGTCACTCTCCATTCCTCCCTCCTGCCACTTAGCCTATTACACTAATCTACTTTGTCTCTATGGATTTGCCAATTCTGGACATTTCATATGGAATCATCAATCACATTTTCTTCATCAATCAAATGGAATCATCCAATATGTACCTTTTATGTCTGGCTTCTTTCACTTAGCATGTTTTCAAGGTTATCCATGTTGTAGCATGCATCAGTACTTCATTCCTTTTTATGGCTGAATAATATTCCATTGTATGAATGTACAATATTTTACCGATATATTAGTTAATGGACATTTGGATTGTTTCACTTTATGGCTATTATAAATAACGCTGCTATGAACCTTTGTGTACGTTTAGTGTGGACATAAATTTTCAATTCTATTGACATTGAGTGTATGCCTAGCAATGGCATTGAGTCATACAGCAACTCTACGTTTAACTCTTGGGAGGAGCTGCTAGACTTTCCCAAAGTGGCTGCACATTTTACATTCCACCTGCAATGTACCAAGGTTTCAATTTCTCCATGTCCTAGCCAACAATTGTTTATTGTCCCTCATTTTGATTACAGCCATTCTAATGGGTATGAAATGGTATCTTTGTAGTTTTAACTTTCATTTCCTTGATGACTAATGATGTTGTCATGTTTATTGACCATTTTGTATCTCTTTGGAGAAATGTCTTCTCAGATGGTTTGCCCATTTAACAATTGGGTTGTCTTACCTACGTTATAAAAATCTTTATATATTCTAGATACTAGCCCTTATCAGATTTATGATTTGCAAATATTTTTATCTTTCATTTTCTTGATAGTCCCCTTTGAAGTATCCTTTGAATTTTGATGATGTGTAATTTATCCACTTTCTCTTTGCTTGCTTGTGCTTTTAGTGTCTCATCTGAAAAAAAACCTACTGCCTAATCCCAGGTTAAGATTTATACTTGTTTTAACAATTTTATGGTTTAGCTCTTACATGTAGGTCTTTTGAGTTAATTTTTCATTGCTTTTTAAAGATGAAAATTCACTACTATGGGACAGCAAATATCAGATAGAAATGTATATTCCAGGGGCACCTGGGTGGCTCAGTCGGTTAAGCGTCGACTTCAGCTCAGGTCATGATCTCACTGCTGGTGGGTTCGAGCCCTGCATCCGGCTCTGTACTTACAGCTCAGAGCCTGGAGCTTGCTTTAGATTCTGTGTCTCCTCCCTCTCTCTCTGCCTGTCTCCCACTCACATTCTCTCTCTCTCTCTCAAAACATGAATAAATATTTTTTAAAAATGTATACTCCAAATACCGTCGAAGGTATTAAAAGCCATTGATTGAGAAATTCCCAGTTCTAAAATAAATAAGTCATAGGGATATAAGTTACAGCATACAGACCATAGTCATAATATTGTAGTAACTCTGGTGATGGGATGGTAAATAGATTTATTGTGATCATTCTGCCAATGCATATAAATTTCAAATCACTATGCTGCACACCTGAACTTAATATAATATGCATGTCATGCGGCGCCTGGGGGGCTCAGTCGGTTAAGCGTCCGACTTCGGCTCAGGTCATGATCTCCGGGTTTGTGGGTTCAGCCCCGCATGGAGCTCTCCGCTGACAGCGCGGAGCCTGGAGCTGCTTCAGATTCTGTGCCTCACTCTCTCTCTCTCCCCTTCCCCTGCTCGCACTCTGTCTCTCTCTCAAAAATAAATACACATTAAAAAAGAATTTTTAATATGTATGTCAACTATACTTCAATTAATAGAAGTTTTAAAAATAGGGGCACCGGGGTGGCTAAGTCGTTAAACGTCCAATTCTTGATTTCGGCTCAAATCGTTATGTCGAGGTTCAGCTCTGACAGTGACAGTGGGGACTCAAATAAACTTTAAAGAAAAAAAGCAAACATACTTAAAAAAATTTTAAAATCATTGGTATAACATATAGAAAATACTGTAACTGAAAAACTTTTAGCTCACAATGCTAAACCAGTGGCTCTCCAACTTTAACGTGCATGACAAGCCTAAGGGCTTGTTGAAATAGTTTCTCACCCGCCAGCAGAGTTTGGGATCCTTAAGTCGCCGGTGAAAGTCATCACCACTGCCTTTACCCCTGACAGAGTTTCCAGAAAGTTCCCACGCCTTCCTGACGACACTCTTGGAGGACCACTGTGCTAAAGGGACTGATTAGGAGCCCCAGTAGGTCGGCTCAGTTTACGCGCGTGTCCGGAAAACAAGCAACGTTTAGAATTAGCCATCTCCCTCCTGCAGGGTTGCAACCACGCTGGGATTAGTTTACAGCTGAGGCTTTTGCTGAACAGACCTGCAGTGGGCAGATTAATTCTAAAGATGTAGAAAGTGAGGCCAGGAAGGATGAAGCGGAGGACCCACGGGTGGGGGCTGTGGTGGGCGGAACAAATAAATACAACTGCGGTTTTCCGGATTCCCCAAGCTTTCTTTCTTTTCTTTTTTTTTTATTTTTTTTTTAATGTTTTATTTACTTCTAGGAGAGAGACAGCATGAGCAGGAGAAGGTCAGAGAGAGAGGGAGTCACAGACTGAAACAGGCTCCAGGCTCCGAGCTGGCAGTCAGCACAGAGCCCGACGCGGGGCTCGAACCCACGAACCGCGAGATCATGACCTAAGCGAAAGTCGGACGCTTAACCAAGCCACCCAGGCGCCCCATTTTCTTTTCTTTTTTTAAAACGTCTTATTTATTTCTGAGAGAGAGAGAGAGAGAGAGAGAGAGAGAGGCATCGTGAGCAGGGGAGGGTCAGAGACACAGGGAGACACAGAATCCTAAGCAGGCTCCAGGCTCTGAGCTGTCAGCACAGAGCCCGACGCGGGGCTCGAACCCACGAACCGTGAGATCATGACCTGGATTCCCCAACCTTTCGAAAGCGCTTTACACACCTAACGAGCCATTCGCGTTGAAACAATCTGGGCATACAGATTAAATGCCAGCAGCACTTTTTTTTTTAATGTTGAAGTTTTTTGGTTTTTTGTTTGTATGACACTCTTCCCTGACTACGGTGGACAGTCTGCATCCAACACGCCTGCTGCAGTTCCTCCAAACCCACACCAGAAAATGCACCCGGTAAAAGGAAAAGTGGAATTTCAGCCGTAGAAAGAATCTTGGAAACACGGCACTTCAAGTCTTCGGAATTCGGGGTCATCGTTGCGGGGCTGAGAACTGGCTCACGCCTTCTGCTGCGCGTTCTCTGATTTCACGAATTAAACCCCGTGTCAGAACCTCTCAAAGGCCTCGCACGGGCGCGCGCACACGCGCGCGCGCGCACGGCGAGCCTGCGAGGACCTCCGCAGCCGGGGGCCGGGTCCCGGCCGGTTCCAGCGTCGCGGCGGCAGCGCGACCGCGAGGCGGGGCAGCCGTTCCGCACGGTGCGCGCAGCGGCCCCGCCCAGGCGGCCAGCAGCGGGGGGAGCGACGCGCGGCCCTCGCGGGGCCAGCGAAGCCCCGGCCGGGCGGGGCGGAGGTGCCGGCGCGGGCGGGCCCCTCCGCAAACGACGCCCCGTCCCGCGGGCGCGGCGAGGACCCGCGCGGGGGCGCGCCCTGAGGGCCGGCCTCGGGAGCGCCGCCCGCCGCGGCCCTGCGCCGCGCCGTCCGCGCCGGCCCCAGGCGCTCTTTGTCCCGACGCCCTTCTCCTACCTCGCGGTGAGGGGAGCGGGGACGACGCGGCTTTCTCGAGAAAGTCTACCGAGAGCCCGCGCAGGCCCGAGCGCCGCGCCAAGCCGTTGCCACGCGCGGAATCCAAGGAAGCGGCTCCCACAGTCCTCCGCGCCAGGGCGGGGGAGGGGAAGGGGCGGAACCGGAGGGGAGGGGGGCGGGGCTGGAGGGGGCGGGGCCTGGCGGGGTTGGGGGCGTGGTCTGCCCTGTTGGGCGCGGCCAGCCCCGAGCCGGACGCGCGTGGAGGCGGGGCAGGCGGTGTGGGAGAAGGGATGGGGGAGGGGCTCCCGTCGCCCCGCCGCTACGTGGAGACCTGGAAGCGAAGCAATCCGCCGGGGTGCAATCCTGATCAAGTCAGCCAGGGTGACCCAGGGATGCTATGAGGTTATTATAACATGTCTGCTAGAGCCACCACGCCCCTCTTGTGAGCTTGAGGCCAGGGTTCCGTGTCATCACGGACTCCCTGCGGTCACTCTGCTGAGACCCCTGTCTTGGAGGCCTCAGCTCCTTTTTTCCTCCTCCCCACTGTCCGCGTGGCGTGTTCCCCCAGCGTCCTGTGCTCACCTGTCCGAGCGCGTAATTACTCTTGTCTGACGAGTGCCTTGAACGGCAAGCGCTGAAACTGTGTCCCAACTACCTAGAACCAGGTTTCCTAGTAAAAATGTAAACAAGGCATAGTATGAATGACAAATTCATAATTGTTTAATATCATTAGTTTGTTTTAAATGTTGGGGATCATGCAGGGGAAATTGTAGACACCGTAATTAATGAGTTTCGGACATGAAGTATCTGTTGGGAGACAATATCGTAATGAATCCCTGGACTACTGCGGCGGTTAACTTAATGACTCAACTGGACTCGTCCATAGTATCTAGGGTTTGGTTTTGTTTTGTGTTTTATCAAACACCAGGACAGGTGTTGCTGTGAGGATTTTTTAAGATGTGGTAGACTCGGAGTAGAGCAGATTACCCTCCATAATGCAGGTGGGCCTCATCCAATCCGTTGACAGACTCCAGAGAAAAGACTGAGGTCCCTGGAAGAGGAGGGAGCCCTCCCCCCAGACTGTCTCCAGACCCCGGCTGCCACATCACCTCTTCCTTAGGTCTCCAGCCTTTTGGTCTGCCCTACAGATGTGGGGCTTGTCAGTCCCTCAATTACAGAAGTCAGTTCCTTAAAGTCTCTCTCTCTATATATGCATTCTTTTGGTTCTCTTTCTGTGGGGCACGCTGACCAACAGAGCTATTATTTCTTCACGGGTATTTGTATAGGAAATAGCTTTGGAAGATTGAGATGACCATCACCCTCCCATGCCAAAGTCAGGTTTGTGGCTGTCCAGGGTATTAAAGATTTAATGTTGCCCTCGGAGGCAAAGCCTGGGCACATTGGCCTGCAGTCCATGATGAAAGGCAGAGGTTTCCTGGATTCAGGGTCCCTCAGCTGCGATACAAACCCGCTGCATTTGCGGGACCCACCCCCCCACACCGGGCTACCATCATGGGACTTGGGCGCAAAGAACTGAAGGGAATATGAAGCTCGGGCTGCTGGCCGTGCTGTGAATAGTAAAAGTCTTCTGTCTCTGATTCAAGTACTTTCCGCCAGCACTTAGGAAACTATGTGAGATTGTTAGCCTGGAAAGAGGGTAAACTCTTACACGATTTTTCATCGTATCTAGCATCGTACCTGCAATGTCTAGCTCAAAGCATAGGTTTACTATGTATTTGTTGAATTAATTAGTGAATGCTGTATAACGCTTCACTCAGGTTATTGTACTTCAATGTATAAGACAATTTTTATTATCTCTTCTATACATTTCTAGCTTTCTCAAAAAAAATTATCGGAAACAAATTAAATTTCCTTTATATTTGCCTGCTCTTGAAGTGTGGTACAGTTACTTACCCGGAGAGTGGTCAATCATCTCATTCATTTTAAATATTGTAATGCAGCTACTACTTATTGCACTTACACCTATATTGCCAGACAAAATGTTAGGGTCACATCGCTTGTATTTCTCAAGTAAAAGCTCCGGAGAACAGACATTTTGTCTTTTTTGTTGTAGATGATCCCCCAGTGCCTGGGGAAGTGCCTGAAAATAGTTGGCTCTCAATAATTGTTTATTGAAGAAATTGCCAGGGCTGGTAATTAATTACATATAGAGGCACAGGTGAATGAGAACAACAAGCATGAATCTTATGTTTGGCATAAGCAATGGGGTGAAAGCTAGTACCACTTATTAATGTGGAGAACACTAGGGGAGAAGCAGATTTGAGAAAGGAAATAAATTTTGAACATGAACATGTTGAATTTCAGATATCTGTAAAATGTGCAAATAGAGGTGTTTGAGTGGGCAGCTGTATATAGAGATATAAAGCTCAGAAAAGAGATTCCATCTGGAGATACATGCTTGGGATTCAAAGGCTCCCAGAATTGATGGATTTGAAGCCTGGGAGTGGGTGAGGTTGTTACTGAGGAGGAGGATGTGGAGAGACCAGAAAAGAGAGCCTGGAACTTAGCCTTAGAAACTTACAATTTTAAGGTTTTATAGAAAAAGGGCCCCAAATGATTGTCTTTAATAGCCCGACACACTGAAGCAAAACCAGGAAAATGAAAGTAAGAGAAGCTAAAGGAAGAAACTGAGTCAAAAAGAAGGGATGGACGGTGATGTTCATGTTGATAAGAGATCAAGCAAGTTGTGTTTGGCAGTATGAAGGTCACTGTTGATGCAGCAAGAGCCCTTTCACCGAATGGTGGTCATGAATTTGTAGTGATGCTCATCTGCCCTGTTGTGTGGTACTCTCTGGGTCCCATTTTCTCCATTGGATCTTCAATAAGCACAGACATAAAAAATGCAATGGCAGATTCATCCAGGGTTGGAATCTGTTAGGCAGTCGCAAAGAAAGGGCAGAATAAAAAGAGTAGATGTGAAATTTAATATGGATGATAAGGGAACCGAACTGAAGGGAGCTGATGAATAAGAAGAAAGTTGAGGGGTCAGGTCAGAAGTGCTGATGGGCTCGGAAGAACAATTGCAACAGGATTACTTCAGCAGGTGGGAGCGTAGGCTTTCTGAGTGGGCGATGCTGAAAGTAGTGCGGTTCTAAGATGGTAACAAGGCCAGGGTTTGATGACAGGCACAATCTGGAGGAAGCCATTTGAGATTAGGAGTCCGCAGTTGAAGTCGCTGTAATAAGGTATGCTGAGCCTGGTGGGGGGAAAAAGAGGCAGAGCAAGGAGAAAGTTGGAAGAGGTTTGAAAAAAAGTACACCAGATGGCCTGAGACTCACGGCCACGGGAGGCTTGCAAGAGGGTAAGGACTGATGGTCAGGAAGCAGTGTGGGGAAGTCAAAGAGAAACTAACTACTGGCCCTACTTTCTGACTCTGAGATCCCTGAGCTGTGAGAGAGTAATCTCACAGCCTTCACGAGAAGTGTGGTCTTCAGAGGATGGCCAGTTTCCCCCATTAAAGCAGAGAGATGGGAGAATACTGGGGAAAGAGTTGTAAGATGTGGGGAAACTATCAATCCCAGGAGAAAAATTCCAGAGGACTTGGGGGAAGTCTGCGCCAGGGTATGTATGGCTGCGGACTGGAATGCCTGGCCCACGGAAAACAGGAATGTGAGAGGGGAGGGATGCGGCCCAGACACTCTCTGGGAGGGCTTGGGCACACAGTCCTAACAGAATTCTGCTGGAGCCGGAGAGACGCCATGTTGCCTTTCTTCACGGCCAGCTGTTGATGGCAGCTGCAGGTCACTGACAGTGGCTGGCACAGGAGCAAATGAGCACCAGGATTGTGGACGTTCAGTGCAAGATGGTGGAGGATGGGTCTGGCTTGCGCCGTAGGATGATGCTCTCAAGATCCCAAGGTCAGTGTTCTTAAAGGTCTCTGTTGTGTGACATCCATCAGTAATGCTGCCTAGCCTGCCACATTTGTCTCCAGCCATTCGACTTCTCTCAGTCTCCCTGCCTCCAAGAGGGGCTGGGCAGCCGCCTCCTCTCGTCTGTCGGGTTACCATAGCTTCCTAACCTTTCTCACCACTTCCTCTTTACTCTTCCATCTCGCTCTCATTCAATTTATTGTCACACTGTAGCCAAAGCGATCATCTGATCACAGTCTTCCCTGCTTAGAACTTGGTGCCCTCACTCCCCACTCTGCCCTGACCTCTGGACAAAGTCTAAACTCGTAACGTTGTTTATAAGGCCCTTCATAGTCCCAGTACTCAGGATTCTTTGCTGCGGCCAATTTACGCTACCTTAAGCAGAAAAGGATTTTTGTTGGAAACATGTCAGGTAACTCACAGAATTGTCAGAGAGGCTGAGGAATAAGGCTTGGAAAAACAAAATAAGCCCAGGGAGTCAGTCAAAATTATATCTCAGGAACAATCTGCCTCAATTATGGAGCGCCACCCTCGCAGTGTGCTCAGGACTGAGGAAGTTCCCAGGATGAGGGGTTTTCAATTACTAAACGAGGAAAATCCTGGGCAAACCAGGGAAAGCTGGTGCCCTTGCTGAGCCTGCTGCTCTGGGCCCTGCCGTCTGGCCACCTTGTCCTGCCCTCGACTTGATACCTGTCATCTTGTCATTGAATTCTCGATGCCACGTGGCTGTGTTCTGTTGTTTCTGGCACTTTCTTCCCTGCCGCTGGACATTAGGTTCTATCACAGACAGCGTGTACAATTTCTAACCATCTTGCCCTTCATGTTTCTCCATCCAGAGTCAGAGTCCCAGACGGGAGCATGAGCTGAGTGGGTTTAGGTCAATATACGTTCTGGCTTCCAGGGAGCGTAAAGACAGCGCATCGCTGTCCTTAAGCTTCCTCCCACCGAGTTTGGGATTCTCCTAAATGGGAAGGGTGTTCGGATGTGGGACAGCCAAATATGACAAATGTCCGTGACACTTGCCTTCTCTTGCCCTCCTCACTGGCACATTGCGCCCCAGGCATCTTTCACGCCCTTCAAGACACTGGCAGGTACCATGGTCTCTCTTCCTTCTAGGTCCCTTTCCTTGTTCTGAAAGGGCCTTTCCCACTGTCCTCTTAGCCTCGCCACCCCTTCCTCCAGGAAGCCTTCCTTAATCCCCGGTGTATGAGTTTCCTAGGGCTGCTAAAATAAAATAGCACAACCTCGGTGGTTTAAACAACAGAAATGTATTTTCTCACAGTTCCGGAGGCTGGAAGTCCATGATCGAAGTGTCCGTAGGGTTGGTTGCTGCTGCTGCTGGCCTTGCTTTGCAGATGGCTGCCCCGGCTTCCGGTTCCCAGGGCTGTCCCTCTGTGCATGGCACCCCTGGTCTCTCTCGCTGTGTCCTAATCTCTTCTTGTAAGGACTAAGACCCACCCGAAAGGCCTCGTTTAAACCTAATTACCTCTTTGGCCAGATACAGCCACATTCCAAGGGGGTTAGGGCTTCCACATATGAATTTGAGGGGACACAGTTCACTGCATAACACCTGGTTTATTTTAGGACCTGTGTATGCCTAGGTCTGTGTTAGGACCCGTGGTATGTTGATCTTCCACAATCAGTCCACACAGCACAGTTTTACAGTTACGACTTATTTGTAAAAGCTTACCCACGCCGACCACATACTGCTGCTCACCACTGGATTCCCACCCAGTATGACAAGAGTTGGTTTCTCTAATAAGTAATTTAGGATGTGAAAATCTTTCACCTAAGCTTCCCAGAAAAATACCATGAAATGCAGGCATTATCTGTTACATATTTAAAATTATCATGATTTGGGGCGTCTGGTAGCTCAGTTGGTTAAGCGTCCAACTTTGGCTCAGGTCATGATCTCACTGCTCGAGTTCGAGTTCCGCATTGGGCTCTGTGCTGACAGTTCAGAGCCCGGAGCCTGCTCGGAGTCTGTGTCCTCCTCTCTCCTGCCCCTCCCCTGCTTGTGCTCCGTCTCTGTCTGTCTGTCTGTCTGTCTCTCTCTCTCGTTCTCTCTCCTCGCAAAATAAAATAAAAAACATTAAAATTACCATGATTCTTTTCTACCCTCAAAGTGAAATGCAAATTAGCCTGAAAATGCAGACTGACAAATTTTTTCTCATCGTTCAAATAACAATTATTTCTTGCAGCTAATGACCTGACTAGTAAAATTTATAATCCCTTTTCTACTTATTAGGAGGATAATCACCACTCAATATTGTGAAAATATGATCACTGAAGTCCCAACCTTCTTTTCTTTTACTGTTTGTATGACAGCAGTAATCTATACCCCTACCAGGATGTTTCTCAGGGGCTCACTTTGTGTTGAAAAGCACAAGAAAGGAGTGAATAGCCCTAATTTGCATATTCTACATCAAATGTACTGTATTGTCTCCCTTTGAGCCTCTTAAATGAGATTCAAATTTCTTAATATAAAAAGCACTGCTTTTCCAACTGGCACCAATCAGGTCTGGAGAAAGCATCCTCTTGGCCATTGGAAGGATCTTTAGATACCAAATTGTCGATAGACCCTGTACTCACAGTTCAACCGAAGTATCATACTTTGTGCTCAAAGCTGTAAGATCTCTTACTTGCAAGTTACAAATTAACTTTAGCCTGTCAATAATTTCAATCTCTTCTAAAATAAATGGACATTGGACTGTAACTTACCCTAATGAAAGAGTCCCATTCCATTCACAACCCAGACACTGCAGTCATTAACAAGTTGAAATTAACGTGTAATACCCAAGGAGGCATGGGGTACCTCAAGTTGTACCCACGCTAATGGTAACATTGGGGCCGGTGATAGTGTGGGCATCATAAATGGCAGCATAAACAAAGCACGGTGTAATCTAAGAGATTCTAATTTATAACTAGG
Source organism: Proteles cristata cristata (assembly GCA_017311185.1). Lineage (NCBI taxonomy): Eukaryota > Metazoa > Chordata > Mammalia > Carnivora > Hyaenidae > Proteles > Proteles cristata. The sequence continues at coordinate 538,250 of JAESUZ010005219.1, forward strand.
GAGCGCTCACTGAAGTCCAACCATTAATTTTGTATATTGTTTGCCAAAGAGGAATTAGCCAAATAGGTAATAACTGAACATTATCAAGACTGGTGACTTCTCAAGGATGAGAAAGGCAAGCTCTTGGCCTTCTAATGGTAAAGTAACCCAACTCAAGGGCACACATAAAAATAAAAGTAATAACACTGGCTGCGTATCACTCAAGTATGCTAGTCATGCATCCGGCCCAAAGCACTTGGTTTCTTTTGCCACTTTCCCCTTTAAATCAATCTCTTTCTTTCTCTTTGGTCTTGGATCATTCCTTCTACTTTAAATCTACCTCTAAAATCTTATGACTACCAACAATTCTTAACGCATACAACAAAGAAGAACCTAATAACTGAGTTGATTGATGCGGCTCCAAGAATGAGACTTGGAGAATGAGGTGTCTATTAAGAAAGCAGAGTCTCTGGGACACTTGGGGGGCTCAGTCAGTCGAGGCTCTTGATTTCAGCTCAGGTCATGATCTCACGTTTGGTGAGACTGAGCCCCCCGTTGGGCTCTCCACTGACTGGGTAGGGATTGCTTGGGATTCTCTCTCTCTCTCTCTCTCTCTCAAAAGTAATGAATAAACATTTTTTAAAAATTAAAAAAATAAAATAAAGCAGAGTCTCTGAAGTCTGGAGATATCAGGCTAATTGGCTGGGTGTCGTGTAAGCATATTTATGTGTTCTGTCAGAAGGCAGTCTTTACTACGGGTGTGAAGTGCTTGTTTCAAGGAAGTGGTGCCTCAGTTGTCCTTCATCAACAATATGGAATCCCAGCTGATTTTTTTTTTTGCTTATTGTTTATTTTATAAATATTTATTTTTTGAGAGAGAGGGACAGTGTGAGTGAAGAAGGGACAGAGAGAGAAGGAGACACAGAATCCAAAGCAGGCTGCAGGCTCTGAGCTGTCAGCACAGAGCCTGACACGGGGCTCGAACCCACAAATGGCGAGATCATAACCTGAGCCAAAGTCAGTCACTTAACCAGCTGAGCCCCAGCTCTAACCAGGCGCCCCACCAGCTGTCATTTTACAAGAAATCAAGTCTCATTGCCTCCAGCCCCTCAGGTGATATCAATCGTCATTATCATTATCATCGTCATCATCACCAATGTACCACTGTAAGCTTCTGGAGACGGGGCCATGCCTTATACTTCTTGGCATCTTTCATAGATGTGTAGAAGAAATTTTATTTTGGTCTTAGTTTTTGTCAACTATAAAAAGAAAATTGGAAGGTTTTTAAAAATGCTCAAATAAAAAATTTTACATGTAAGGGATTGTAGACGACTCACATAAAATTTCTGGACCTGACCATTCTTTAATTCAAGCCATAAAGCTTGCTTATACTGAGTCCAAACTACATGTAATCATTTAACTTCACTTACATTGATTATAATAGTTTGCACCAGCCAAAACATTAATGATTAGTAATTATTACATAATATTTGTTAATAATATAGTTATATAAGAATTATATAATCATACAGAATAATTACATCATTATACTACTAATGATTTCTTTTAATTTTTAAAAATGTTTTTATTTATTATTTTTGAGAGAGAAAGAGCGTGCAAATAGGGTTGGGCAGAGAGAGAATCTGAAGCAAGCTCTAGGCTCTGAGCTGTGGGCACAGAGCTCAATGCAGGATTCAAACCTATGAACCATGAGATCATGACCTGGGCTGAAGTTGGACACTCAGCTGACTGAGCCACCCAGGCGCCCCATTTTTTATGATTTTCTTTTTTTTTCTTTTAATGTTTATTTATTTTTGAGAGACAGAAAGAGACAGAGTGCAAGTAGGGGAAGGGCGGAGAGAGAGGGAGACACAGAATCTGAAGCAGCTCCAGGCTCTGAGGTGTCAGCACAGAGCCCGATGCAGGGCTTGAACTCATGAACTGTGAGACCATGACCTGAGCCAAAGTTGGACGCTTAACCGAATGAGCCACTTAGGCGCCCCTTTTTATGATTTTCTTAATAGCATTTTATTTTCTGTAGCTTACTTATTACAAGAATATAGTATATAATAATATAATATCCAAAATATGTGCTAATCAACTGTTGATGTTGTTGGTAAGGCTTCCAGTCAATAGTCAGCTATTAGTAGTTAAGTTTTCGTGGAGTCAAAATTACATGTGGATTTTTGACTGTGCATTGAGTTGGCGGCTCTATAACCTGGGTTAGGGTCAGTGGTATTAGTTTCAGGTTTACAACATAATGATTCAAAATCTGTATATATTGCAAAATTATCACCACAGTAAGTTTAACATTCATCATCACAGTTACATAATTTTTTCCTTGTGATGGGAACTTTTAAGATTTACTCATTTAGCAACTTTCCAATATGTAATACAGTAGGAACTAGAGTTGCCATACTCCACATTACAACTCATGATTTATTTCATAACTGGAAGTTTGTACCTTTTGACCCCCTTCGCCCATTTTGCTCACCTCCCACTCTCTGCTACTCACTGGCAACCAGTAACGAGTTCTCTGTATCTATGAGCTTTTTTTTTTTTTTAGACTCCTCATGAGTGGAATCATATGGTATTTATTTGGCTTCCGACTTATTTCACTTAGCATAATACCCTCAAGATCCGTGCATGTTGTTGCAAATGGAAGATTTTATGACTGAATAGTATTGCATTGAATATACATATGATGTCTTCTTTATCCATTCGTCTGTTGATAGCACTTCTGTTATTTCCGAATCTTGGCTAGTGCAAATAATGTTGCAGTAAACAGGGGTGCATGTATCTTTTCAAGTTAGTGTTTTCATTTTCTTCAGATACCTAAAGCTTAAATTGCTGGATCATACGGTAATTCTATTTTTAACTTTTTCAGGATCCTCCATACTGCTTTTCAAAGAGTTTTCACCAATTTCTTCCATAAAGAGTGTGTGAGCGTTCCTTTTTCCTCCATATTTTCACCAACACTTGTTATTTCTTGTCTTTCTAATAATAGCTGTTCTAACAGATGTAAGGTGATATCCCGTTGTGGTTTTGATTTGCATTTGCCTGTTGACTAATGATGTTGAACATCTTTTCACGTGCCTATTAGCCATCTATGTCTTTGGAAAAACATTCATTCAGATCCTCTGCCCACTTTTAAATCAGATTGTTTCTTTGCTACTGAGTTTTATGAGTTCTTTGTGTATTTTGAATATTAACCCCTTATCAGATACATCACTTAGAAATATTTTTCCCATTCAGGAGGTTGTCTTTTCATTTTGTTGATTTCTTCTTTGTTGGGCATAAGCTTTTCAGTTTGATATGGTTTCTTCTTGCCTTTCTTGCCTTTGCTTGTGGTGCGAAATCCAAAAAGGCATCACCTGTTGGGAGCCATTCTGAGCCCACTCGTTGAGAAAACTCCTGGTGAGGTTAAAGCAAGTTTGCACGGTCTCTTGCCAATAAGATGATGACCGATATTCACCCCCATTCAATTATTTCTGCTTGAGCACTGACCCCTAAGGTACCTTGTTGATCAATATCGGGAGTGACTTGTCCCCTTATTCTGGCCCTGGTATGATGACTGCACCTTGTGAAGGAACTTATTGTGGGAACTTCTTCTTTTGATTATGGGAACAGACATCATGTCTCCAGAAGGTCCTGTTTCCCTCCATACTTTCCCTTGAGCTATGAACAGGCTAATGACCCTTACTCATAAAAGATTGACCTTTACATGTACAATTCTGTTTCTACCGTTGTGTTAGTCCAAGACGTTCATACAGCTCAACGTGTAAATCAACTAGCCAAAAATGTCTTTCATGCCCTAGCTATTCAAGAAATCATAAAAGTAGACAGAAAGGTAAATGCACTCGAAGAGGCTATTCTATGTATTGGAAATAAGCTAAACTCTTTAAGGTATGGTTGGCTCTCTGGTGCAATAAAGCATATAACTGGAAAATCAAGACTTGCCTGGAGACAAAGAGCCTAACTTAGAGAGAAGGAACAGATAAGGGCAGAAGATAAGTTAGTACATACACCTTTGCTAACTGATGGTGTATAGCAGCCCCTTCCCTAAGGCCTACATTGCACAAACACCTTCCCTTACCCTGACAGCTGTGATGAGGATGGATAAGAGTATCTACAAACCTATGACTTCATCTTAGCATTATTAAAATGTGAACACCTTGTTATTTTCTTAGTTACTCAACCTCACTATAATTGGGGCAGTCCTGCAAGAAGATTTCTGTGAAACCTGTTTCTGTACATTTTCCAAAAACATCTTATCACAGAGAGCTATCCATTGTAAAAATTCCATTTCCTGATGCCATGTTAACATTTGACCTATAAATAAAGACACCAAAATCGAAAGGACGGAGATGAGTGCCTGGTGATCAGAAAGAATCGTGGGGCTCTCTCACTCTCTCTCTCGCCGACACCGTCCATCTTTCAGGGACCCCTGGACCTGCCGGAGCCGGCCTCCGACAATCACCAAGACCTATGTCAGAGCCTAACGGCTCTGTTTGGAATTTTAGAGCTGTTTGTTCTAGTTCTGTGAAAAATGTCCTTAGGATTTTCATAAGAATTGCATTGAATCTGTAGATTGCTTTGGGCCATATGGACGTTTCAAGAATGTTTATTCTTCCAATCCATAAGCATGAAATATCTTCCCATTTATCTGTGTCTTCTTAAATTTCTTTCACTGATACCTTAAAGTTTTCAGTGCATAGGTCTTTCACCTCCCTGGTTAAATTTATTCCTTGGTATTTTATTCTTTTTGATGTAGTTATAAATGGAACTAGTCTCTCAATTTCTCTTTCTCATCATTTATTACTGCATAGAGACCAAACAGGTTTCTGTATATTGATTTAGTATCCTGCAACTTTACTGAATTCATTTATTAGCTTGAACATTTTCTGGTGGAGCCTTTAGGATTTTCTATAAGATGTCATCTGCAAAATGTGACAGTTTAACTTCTTCCTTTCCAACTTAGGTGCCTTTTTTTTTTTTTTCTTTTTCTTGCCTAATTGCTCTGGCTAGGACTTCCAATAGTATATTGAATAAAAGCAGCAAGAGTGGGCAACTTTGACTTGTTCCTGATCTTAGAGAAAAAGCTCTGAAACATTTTACCATTGAATATAATGTTATCTGTGGACTTGTCAGATATGGCCTTTATTATGTTAAAGTACTTTCCTACTCTGCCCACTTTGTTGAGAGTTTGTATCATAAATTGGTGATAAATTTTGTCAAATCCCTTTTCTGCATCGATTGAGATGATCATATGATTTTTATGCTTCATTTTGTTATGTGTGGTAGCACGTTGATTGATTTGGTTGATGGAATACTTGCATCTCTGGAATAAATTCTACTTGACCATCTCGTGTGATTCTTTTAATGTATTGCTGAATTTACTTTGCTAATATTGTTGAGGAATTTTGAATCTATATTCACCAGGGATATTGGTCTGTAATGTTTCTTCTTCTTTTTTTTAAAAAGTAGGCTCCATGCCCAATGTGGGGCTCAAACTCACAACCCTGAGTTCAAGACGTGCATGCTCTACCGACTGAGCCAGGCAGGTGCCCCTGCAATGTTTCTTTTCCTGTGGTGACCTTGTCTGGTTTTGGTATCAGGGTAATGCTGGCGTTGTATATGAGTTTGGGAGCATTCCCTGCTCTCCAATTTTTTGGAAGAGTTTGAAAAGGATTGGTTTTAAATCTTCTTTGAATGTATGTGATATATCTAAATGCCTTTCTTTTTATCCTTAGTATCTACCAGATGTTTTTGTTCTGTGGTTATCATAAGGCTTATATCTAGCAACTTAAATATATATAACAGTCTATTTTAGTTGACAACTTAATTTTGAATGCATTCTAAAGCTCTGCATTTTATCCTCACCCTCTGCATTTTGCTTTTGAAGTCACATTTTTCATGTTTTTAGCTTGTATGTCCCTTAACTAATTATTATAGTTATAGTTATTTTTTACTACCTTTGTCTTTTAACCTTCATACTAGCTTTACAGGTGAAGAATCCACTACCTTTACTAACATTTGCCTTTACCAGTGAGAATCCTACTTTCATATGTTTTCTTATTATTTATTATTAGTGCCCCCCACTTTTGTTAAAGTAGTCCCTTTAATATTTCTTGTAAGGCCAGTTTAGTGTTGAACAGCTTTTGCTGACAACGCTTTTGTTGATAAGCTTTTGCTTGTCTGGAAAACTATCTCTCCTTCAATTTTGAATGATAACTTTATCATGTAGAGTATTTTTCTTTTTTTAAAAAAAATTTAATGTTTATTTTTGAGAGATGGAGAGAAAGAGGGGGTGGAGGGGCAGAGAGAGAGGGAGATACAGAATCAGAAGCAGGTTTCAGGCTCTAAGCTCTAAGCACAGGGCCTGACGTGGGCCTCGAACCCACAAACCGTGAGATCATGACCTGAGCCAGAGTTGGATGCTTAACCGACTGAGTCGCCCAGGTGCTCATTATCTTTTTCTTCCTTTGGAACATATTCTTGTATTTCTTCATTTTGCTCGACTTTCTGTGTTGGTTTCAGTGAATTAGTTGAAACAGCCACCTCTTTCCATCTTGAAAAGTTGGCTTTGTGTAGGAGCTGAAAGGTATTGTTCAGCCCTGCTGTTTGATCTTGGTTGTCTCTCAAACCTTCATGATTTCCCAAGAAACCTATTACATTTTTAACAGCCCAGTACTTGAGGGTATGCCAAGACCAGTCAGTGTCCTCCAAGTGGAAAGGTCTTTCGGGAGGTAGCTAGATTCAGGCTGATGGGAAGCCAGACACTCAGGCAGCAGCTTTTAAAGAATGCAAATACATACAGTCCTGTGGGACTGCAAGCGTAAGCCCGGCTGGCTCTCAGAGCCATCTCAGGTGATGTGGGGGGTGTCTCTGGGTGGCAGTCACAAAAGTTGGGCCTCTGGATGAATATACAGTCTCCTTCCGGGAGATACCGATGAGCTGCAGTGAGACAGAGGGAGCATGTAAAGACCATGTCCCCTGGCCTGTGTCCCCCAGGAGCAACACTGTAGCCTCTAGATGTATGCCAACCCTGAAGGCTGCCCCTAAGTTCAGGCCCCGTGACTAGCAAGCAGTTCCTTTTTCACAGAGAGCCTGGGGGTGTGTTTCAATCTGCTGTTCATTCGGCTTCCTGCGACAAGCCTACCAAGACCATGTCTCTGTTAGAGTCCCCCAGGAAAGGAAAGACCCAGGCAATCCAGGGGTATCCCTGGGGCAGTAGCCTTAAATATTAGGGCACCAGATATAAAAACTGGGGTCGTGGCCACGTATAAGACTTTCCCTCCGAGAGATGCTGGTGCTCTGGGTACAGCCAAGGGAGAACGTGAAGAAAGTGTCCACTTGCTAGGGTCTCAAGAAAAGTTACAGCCAGCCCTTAAATGTGTGTTTAATTAGGAGCCTGGCCCTTAGCTAGTAGGCTATTTCCTCTTTTGTTTTTTCTTAATGTTTATTTATTTTGAGAGAGAGAGAGAGAGAGAGAGAGAGAGAATGGGGGAGGGGCAGAGAGAGAGAGAGAGAGATAGAATCTGAAGCAGGCTCCAGGCTCTGAGTTGTCAGTACAGAGCCCAACACGGGGCTCTAACTCACAAACTGTGAGATCATGTCCTGAGTCAAAAATCAGATGCTTAACCCATGAAGCCACTCAGTACTCCAGGCTACTTTCACAGAAAGACTGAGCTCCTGAGTCTGCTGTTTCTTGCTGTGCGGGGGTGGGGGGGGTGGGGGGGGTGAGGGGGGTGGGGTGGTAGTTGTTTAAAAGCTCTTTCTCCATTGGTTAAATTCCGTGGAACCCGAGAGTATAAGCTCCTGAGAGGCTGTGTGACATAGAGATGTCCCCTGGCAGCAGCCATAGAAATCAGGGCACTTGTCAAAGGTAGAGGCTCCTTTCTGGAATCCCAGTGAGCTCGAGAGAGGCAGAAGGAGAGTGCAAGGATTGTGTCCACTGGCCTCTACCCCTGAGAGCCCCTCTGTAGGCCCTGATATGTGCACCAAACCAAAAGCTTGCCCCGCAGACCACAGCTCCTGAATAAGCCTCTTTCTCAGAAAGACCGGTGTGTTTCCATCCGTTCTCTGTGAAGTGCCCTGTGAGCGGCAGTCGGCCAGGAAGTGCCTCGGTAATTGTCCCAGGCTCCTGGGACCCATGAACGCGAGCCCCCCTTGGCCTCCAGAGCCAGGCAGGTCAGGCGGTGTCCCCTGGGTGGCAGCTGTAGAAACTAGGTCACCACATGTCTCGACGGGGGCCCCAGGCACGCGTGGGCGCTCCGCTCTGGGAGATACTGGGGTCTGGGGTGTGGCGGAAAGAGGGGGTGAAGAGGGCACCGACTGAGAAAAGGGGGAGTAGAGGAAAAGGAAAAGGAGGAGGAGGAAAAAGAAGGAAAGGTGCCTCCTGGCGTTCTCAAGGCAGAGGGAGAGAGCGCACCATGGCGCTCGCCAGCGTCTGGCCCCGGAGGGCACCCACAGGCCCCTGCCCCGCAGACCGATGCCTCACAATTGAGAAAGAAGTGTCTTTCACATGGAGTCTGGGCACTTTTCAAAGGGCTGCTTTCGTGTTGGGCGCAGGGACGGGAAAGTCTGTGGGGGGGCCTCTCAGAGCCGTTCCTCAGTCCCCACAGCCCTGTGGGCCTCATGGGCGAAGGCCTCATTGGTCTCCAAGGCCAGATGTTGTGGGGACTCCTCTGTAAGGTGCTGGTTTTAAAAGTCAGGGTGCCCAGTGTGGGTACAAACCCCTCACTCCTCAGGGAGAAGCTGAGGTTTTGAGCCCCTTCCCAACTGTGGGTGGCTCCACAGGGCAAGTACTGTCTGAGCCTTTCCTGCCCACTTCACTGCGGTTTGTCTTGTTCGCCTGATGTGAAGGGGTCACTCCATCAGTTTTGAGGGTTTGTTTCAGAGGAAATTGTTCCGTATGCGCTGTAGATTCAGTAAGTCCGTGAGAGGAGGTAAGTCCAGGATATTCCTACGTCACCATCTTGAACCAGAACCTCAAATATTATTTTATATTAACACAAATATGGGTGCATTGTAAAATAGAATACACATGATCATATATTCTCAAGAAAACACTCCAAACTCCAAAGAAACATTACGTTTGGAGGAGGAATCTTCTCTGACCCCAGGAAGTTTCTTCATTCTCTGCCATCAGGGTCCTTTGGTGAGAAAAACGGAGAAACGTTGGGCATAGGAAGCTTACCTTCCTGAGTTCGGGATTCAGGCTCTTATTCCTAGTGTTGCTTCTGAGCTGTTGTGTAAACTCCGGGCAAGTCCCTTTCTTCTCTAGGACTGAATCTTGACACTTGTAAAAGGATGAGCCAGCCTTGACCTCTTCCAGCACTAACGGCTTCCAGGCTCTGATCTTATCTGACTTCTTTCCACATCACAAGGATTACTCCATTTCAGCACGTTATTGCCAGCTAATTGGACTGAGGAACTTCCACTACTGTTAAAAGGAACTTCGTAAGTATTAATCTGTGTCTTACTTTGGGTTCAAACGTAAAATTCTCCTTAAATACAAATCTCTCACTTTCTTTCTTTCTTTCTTTCTTTCTTTTTTTTTTTTTTTCAAATCTCTCACTTTCAGGAACCAGGAGGGCGACCTAGATTAAGGGTAATCAATCTGTATTCAGTGATACAGGTGATTACTGATTAAACAGGGGGGTGGGGCAGAGGAAGAGAGAAAGTGGAAAAATACTGCCATAAACCTTGAACCAACTTTTATGGATGGAAACTAGTAAAAGGCGACCTGAAGTCCACCCTGCTGCCTGCGCACTCTCTCCTGGGCTTGGAGCAAAGGGGCACCGGATGGAAGGATCTCTTTAGGGACCAGCACACTCCTGTCCTTTCATGAGCCCCGGACACTGCGCTGTTGTCACAGCCGTGGTTTCCGTGCCACATGAAAGCTGATTTCTGAAAGGCCCATTTGTGCAGGATCCGTGCAAAGTAAATTTCCATCACCTTGGCTTTCCTTTCTCTGCTTTCAGAACTTGCTTATAAAAAGCCTTATTTCC